>BSBK01001668.1:0-565000 GCA_027943335.1 Chamaecyparis obtusa
TTCTTTTTTTTTTAATTTTTTTTTATTTTTAATTTTTTTTGGATTTTTTAATTTTTTTTGATTTTTTTGTATTTTTTCAAGACTTTTATACTTTTTAGGATTTTTTCAGCATCATATATGAATTTTTTGGTACTTTTTTCAGGATCATAAGATATGTACAAAGGATGCCCCCAGACAGAATGGGCATCAAGGATAGAACTTCTTGAGGTGCACAATATTGATGGGATCAGGGAGCTATTCTCCATCAGGATCTGACAGTAAATACACACCAGTACTAAAAGTAGCTGTGATAACATATGGTCCAAGCTAGTTAGGTTCAAATTTGCCTTTTTTCTCTCTGTGTTGTTGGTTCTTAGGGTTCTCTCGCAAAACAAGATCACCTATTTGAGATTCTCTAGGGTGAACCTTCTTGTTGAATGCCTTGGACATACGCTTCTGATACACTCTCATATGATCAAAGGAAGCCTTACGCTTCTCATCTAGAAGTTCTAACTCCTGTAACCTCATGGCACGGTAATCCTCATCTATAATCAAACCTTTGAGTGAGACTCTAAGTGATGGTATCTTGACTTCTAAAGGCAATACTACTTCAGTGCCATAGGTGAGAGAAAAAGGAGTGGCTCCTGTAGGTGTGCGAATGCTTGTTCTGTAAGCCCATAGTGTTGGATTGATTTGTAAGTGCCAATCCCTACCATTCTTGTGTACTGTTCTATGAAGAATCTTAAGATTGGTTTTGTTAGAAGCTTCTACCTTTCCATTTTCCTGTGGAAAATAGATGGAGGACCAATGTTGCTTGATTTTAAACTTTTTGCATAGGTGCTTTAGGTCCTTATTCTTAAATTGACCTCCATTGTTAGTAATGATCTCAGAAGGCACTCCAAATCGGCAAATGATATGATTCAAGATGAACAAAGAAATGGTCCTTCCTGAAGCAACAGAAAGTGGCACAGCTTCCACCCATTTTGTGAAGTAGTCAGTGGCAGTAATAATGAACTTGTGTCCACCTGATGAGTTGGGATGAATCTGCCCAACCAGATCAAAGGCCCAGCGCTGAAATGGCCAATGAGAAATAGAAGGGATCAGCTCCCTACCTGGAGCATGAATCAGGTTGCAATGTTTTTGACATTTTTCACATGACTTAGCAAAGGTGACTGCGTCTATCTGCATTGTGGGCCAATAATATCTTGCCCTAAGAAACCTTCAGGCCATGGCAAGACCATTAGAATGTCCACCACAAATGCCCTCGTGGATGTCAGCTAACGCTTGGTTGGATTCCTCTTTTTCCAAGAACCTAAGGAGTGTCCCATCTAAACCCCTCCTATATAAATCACCAGAGATGAGGGTGTGACGAGAGGCGTTACGGATGATGTTTCAGCATTTGGAGTGGTTGAATGTGTCGGGGATGATGCCATCATGAAGATATGAATAGATAGCACCATATCGGGAAGACTCATGTGTGATAATGGCACAAATGACATGGCTTTCAAACGAGTCAAAGATGGGATGGTGTAGCTCTTCCACCAGGAATTCAAATCTAGATTCATGTGTCTCCAACTGAAGAAGTGAAGCTAATGTGGCCATGGCATTGGCAGCTTTGTTCTCTATCCTAGGGATCTATTGAAATGTCACAAAGGTGAAATAGCATCTCAAAGAATCAACCATCTTTTTATAGGGTATCAATTTGTCATCCTTGGCTTGATACTCTTCATTGACTTGGTTGATGATTAACTGGGAATCCCCAAAGACATGTAACTCTGTGATGTTCCATTCTATAGCCATTCTCAAGCCATTAGTTAAAGCTTCATATTCTGCAATATTATTGGTACATGGGAATAATAGTTTGTAAGACTTCGGAATGTTGTACCCATGTGGAGAAACAAATAACACTCTAGCACCTGATCAATTTTGCATACGGGAGCCATCAAAGAACATTTTCCAAGTGCGAGTAGTTGTATACAAGATGTGTTCATCTGGGAATTCCACTTGGACTGGCATACTATCCTGGATTGGAAAATCAGCTAATTGGTCAGCAATAGCTTGCCCTTTTATTGCCTTCCTTTCAACGTTCTCTATGTCAAATTTAGTTAGGACCATCATCCATTTAGCAAGTCTACCCGTGAGGGTAGCCTTACTAAGCAAGTATTTAAGAGGATCAATTTTGGCAACCAAATGTATGGTATGAGAAAGCATGTAGTGGCGCAACTTTTGAGAAGCAAACGCCACCGCGAGACAAGAATTCTCAATATTATTGTAATTGATCTCATAGGAGACTAGAGTACGGCTGATATTGTATATGGCCCGTTCTTTCCCAGTATCATCTAATTGAGCCAATAATGCCCCTAGGGAAGTGTCTGTAGCTGAAATATATAGGATCAATGGTTTCCCTGGAATAGGAGGCATTAGGATTGGAGGATTGGCCAAGTATTGTTGATCTGATCTAGGCTCTTCTGACAATCCTCATTCCAAACACAAGGAGCACCCTTATGCAATGTCTTGTTGAAGGGTTGTACTCTATCTGCAAGCTGAGAAATAAACCTCCTAATTGATTGAAGATGTCCCTGAAGACTTCTCATTTGGCTGATATTCTGAGGAGGTGGCATATCTAGGATTGCTTGGACCTTTTTGGGGTCAACCTCGATACCTTTTGCTGATATTATGAATCCTAAAAGTTTACCTGAGGTGACGCCAAATGCACACTTCTTTGGATTCAATCTGAGTTGAAATTGTTCCATACGATCAAGAATTACTTCCAGATCATTCAGGTGTGTGTCCCTTTTTCTTGATTTTTCCAGGGTATCATCCACATAATCTTCTATATTTTTGTGCATCATATCATGAAAGATAGTCGTCATAGCTCTTTGGTAGGTTGCTCTTGCATTCTTTAATCTGAATGGCATGACGTTCCAGCAATAGGTTCCCCATGCACATGTGAATGCTATTTTCTCTTGTTCTTCAAGAGCTATTTTGATTTGATTATACCCTGAGAAACCATCCATTAGAGAGTATATGTCATAGCCCGCCATCATGTCCACTATCATGTCAATGTTTGGAAGTGGAAAATCATCCTTTGGGCATGCTTTGTTTAAATCTCTAAAATCTATGCTGACACGAATGGACCCATCATGTTTGGAGATAGGTACTATGTTTGAGATCCATTCTACATAATCGATGGCTCTAATAAATCTAGCTCTCAAAAGTTTTTCTAATTCCCCTTTGACAAGTAGAGCTACATGTGGATGCATTTTTCTTAATCTCTATTTTACTGGCTTGACTCCTGGAGCTATGGATAAGTGATGCATTATGAGATTCATGTCAAGCCCTAGCATGTCTGAGTAGGTCCATGCAAAATTAATTTTCTTTTTCTGTAAAAACTGTACATATGCCTTGGTCTCTTCCTCTGATAAAGACTGAGCAAGATGGACTATCTGAAGATTTTCTTCTGTGTTTAAATTGACTGGCTTTGTTGGTTCAATCAATATTGATGATCTATCCTAGAAATAACTCAGCAAGTTATTAAGTACCCCATCCTTAGGTGCCTCAAAGAGGTTTTCACCTTCGAATGCGTCATTTCTTTTTACTATTTTTGGTTGTAACACCGCCACAAAGTGGTTTTCACCATCAGACCTATTTTTCTTTTTCTCTTTTATTTTGAGACTGAGGTACTTAATATCAGGCTCTGTCATGCTGGTTGTTGGTTCACTGGTGGAAGTAGCCACGGGTTCAAGAGCATTCAGATAGCAGGCAATTTCATAATCATTATGGAAGGTGAAGAATGTGGCTCTTGGTGGCGCTGAGACCAGTCAATTAGGTCAAAGTGAACAAGTGGTAAGTCAATGGTGGGTTCGATGTTGTTTATGCGAAAAGTGTCATCTCTGGTGACCATATAATTAGAGTTCATCAAGTCTTCTCCTAAGATACCTGAATTAGGACTCATCCTATCAAATGAAGCGTCGTCCACTAAGGCAATTTGAGGAGGGCAATCCTTTAGTCCTACACTAGGATCATTAGTCGCATCGGGTTGGGTACTATAAGCATGGACAATATCTACGTCCAGATCAACTGTTGCATCTGAAAGTGAGTCCCATTCATATTCATGGGAGTCTATCTCTGAGTCATTATTTAGGCCTCGTGATGTGGAAGCCTCAAGGTTAGGAAGGGTTTCCCCCTCTCTAGTGCTAGTATTGGTACTATCTATCGCAGCTAGGACAGTAACACTTTTCTTTGTCGATCTAGTAGTCACATAGTCACTATCCGTCGCAGCTGGGATAGTAGGACTGTCAAGTATCAAATCTATGGAATCTCTCCAAAGGATATTCATTGAGGGCACCCAATCATCAGACACATCTCGTTGATTGGAAAGATCAGGCATATAATCTGAGTCACTGTCACTGTCTGTCACAGCTGGGACAAGGACACCTTTCTTCTTCTTATTCTCAAAACCTAAGCCAACCATGGACTTGTTCTTTCATCCAAAAAGAGCATGATCAAGAGGCTCAGCTTTAGTGTCTAGCCTATGACTAAGGGGACCATATCCTAGATATCCCATATTTTTAACCAGTGTATACCCTTTCCCATAAGTTTCAGGTGAAGGAGCAAAATTCTCGTTATGTTTGTATTTCTCCTCGTGATAGATCCAGTCCCTTACAGCAACTTCCTCTTTCTCTTCTTGAATGGGGACTGAAGACTCAAAAAATTTCCCCAATAATGTCATTGCTGATGATGAAGGCTTCACATTTGGGGATGGTCTCCCATAAGACCTAGGAGAGATTGGCATGTTTGTAAAAGAATCCATTTTATAATCTCCCATCCCAAGATTGATGGCCTTGAACTGCTGCTTGTATTGTTCAAGTGAACTACTAACACTGTCAGCTTCCCTATTCAAAGGTACATGTGATCCCGTAGAAATGTTATTAACTGATAGAGCACTATCTCCAGGGATGCAAATTTCTACACCGTTATGGGGAAACTTAACACACTGGTGATATGTTGATGGGACTACCTGCATTTCATGAATCCATGGCCTACCTAGCAAAATGTTGTAGGCTAGAGGTCCAACATCAACAATTTGAAATAATATATCTTTTTCTACGGGACCAATGCAAATAGACAAAATAGCCAATCCCTTAGAACTTCTTTCTGCTTTGTCATATGCTTTGATTGTGATCCTTTTCTTTGTGTCGATGATGTTCTCAGAATATCCTAGAGCCAGCAACAAACTCAGGGTACAAATATTGAGCCCTGCACCCCCATCTATCAGTACACGCCTAACACGGGTTTTATGAATCATGACTTCGATGTGTAAGGCCAAGTTATGTGGGTGACTGATGGATTTGTCATCTTCTTTGGAGAAGGTGAGGTAATGAGGGCTAGCCAAATGGTTGACCATGTTTTGGAATTGATCAATATCTAAGTTGTTAGGGACGTTGGCTGCTTGCAAAGCATCTTCAAGGACACGCTTGTGCTTAGGAGACAATTCTAAAAGCTCAAAGATGGATATCTACGTGGGTGTACATTGTAGCTAGTCAATAAGATTATAATTGGAACAAGGACCAATGGCAGATTTGGGAGGAGCACCTTTGGACATGGGCTACTTAGACTTGCTAGTGCTAGGACCTCTAATGATAATGGGCGCTTGGGCCTGTCCCCTAGTGACAGCATTGAGGGACTGGGGCATTCCTTGTGAGTGAGGACCTCTTATCACCACAGTGGGTCTTTCATCAGTCATAGGAGTTGAGTCCACATTATGTCCATAGGGATTTTTCCCTCTCATCATGTTGACACTATCATCCACAACTTCAAGCATATTAACAACGTTCTCCGCGTTTGTGTAGGTGTAGTTGATAGCCGCCTTGCCATTCTTATTGTTAGAATTCTCTCCTTTCTCATATTTAGGCAAGGGCTCTTTAAAGGCTTTATGATCTGCATTAGTAGTTAACCCAACCACTTGTAATTGTCCTTTCTCAATAAGGTCTTGGACAAGATGCTTGAGTTTAAAACAATTTTCTATGTCGTGTCCAATCCCATTATGGAAAATGCAAAAAGCCTTAGCATCCCACCAATGGGGTAAAGGATCTGGTATGTGATGTTTTGTAGGATCCTGTGGGTGTGCCAAATTATGAGCAACTAATGTCTTAAAAACATCTGCATAAGATTCTCCCAATTTGGTAAATTGTCTTTTCTCCGTTTTAGATCTTTTTTGATACTTAGGTTTGTCTTGTTGTGTTGAAGACGTTTACAGCTTCATAGCTTGAACTGCATGAGAGAGGTTAAGAACTCCTTCATTTTTTACCTGAGATGAGTCAACAACTCCGTCATTGACCACTTGCTTGTTTTTGTTCCAATAGGAGTTCTTTTTGTCCTTGTTACCATTAGTATTGTTATTTTGGCTATTGTTGTTATTTGTTGGTTTAGCCAAAATTCCTTGTTCTTTTAGGACATCCTCAATGCGACATGCCACCTCTACCATAGTATCAAAGGAATTAAATGGGATTTTCTTGACTTCATATTTGAGTTCTGGTATTAGATTGCTCACGATGATATCAATTCTCTCCTCTTCAGGGATTGTCCTTGGGTATTTCGAACACAATCACCTCCATCGTTGTAAAAATGTGACAAAATATTCCCCTTGATTTTGCTTAAGTTTACACAAATCAAGCATTGTGACCGACCTCGATAAGTTGTAAGCAAAATGCTGAACAAATCTTTGGACAAGCTCTTTAAATGTCTTTACTGGAGGGGAAAGGTTGGTGAACCACTCCATGGCTTGACCTTTTAAACTCCTTGGAAATAATCTCATCAAGTAGGAGTCTTCATGGTGAAAGGAAAAGCTCATTATGTAGAATTGTCGAACATGGTCGTGAGGGTCACCGGTGCCATCATATTTGTCGTATGTTGGGAACTCAACTTTCTTAGGGAATTCTACCATCACCACACTTTTGTCAATGGGGTTAGGACATATGGAGTCCAAATGAAACGTGCTCTTGGGAGCCTTCATCCTGTCTATATCCTTTTGCATTTGTAAGATCACCTCATCAGTTGAAGGGCTCTGTTTCTTGATCTTTTGGTGAACATCAAAATTATATAGAACTTTAGCACCTTTGTTGATAAGACTTTCCAAGAATTGGTCTTTGTTTTGTTCCACATATTGCTCCACATATGCTTGAAAGGATGGTTCTTGTTGCATAGTCATGAAGTCCATATGATCAAATTTAGCATAACTGCCTCCATGTTGTGAGCCATGGTGTGCTCGTTGGGAGGGTTGCTTTGAATGTCTATGAGATGACTATCTCCTATGATGGTCATATCTTGAAGCCCTTCTTCCTCTAGGACTTGGGGATCGTGAAGGTGTCCTTGATCTTCTTCTAGGGCTAGGGGAAGGGGTAGATGGGGTTGAGTTGGTCCCACTATTGGCTCCCCTCCTGTTAAATCGGCTTTGGAATTGTTGTGCATAGAGTCTATCTTCTTCTTCTTGGGTGACTCTCTTCTATATATCCAATAATGCACGTTCCTCCTCCTCTAGTTGTCTGAATTTTTCCTTTTTAGCAGCCTGTTCATCCAAGTAGGCTTGTTTCTCTCTCTCAATGCTTCTCAATCTGGTATTTGCATATCGAGAGGTGTATTTAAGTGGGGAGGATTGTCTTGAATGTCTTATCACATTGGCTACGTTTATGTGGTGATCACTAGATTCATTGTTCTGGTCTTCGTGTTGTGACCCTAAATCTAAGTGAGCTTGCTTATGATGTCTCTCGGCTCGTTGGTGAGCATCAAAATACCTCGTATTGTTGGGAGGTGACCCGGGTGGACTAGCATGAGAAGAACCACCATACTCTCTTCTATGTCGTTGGAAGATATCCTCAAGAGTTTGATTCATGGCTTCTCTTTGTTGTCGGGTAAAAGTGTAACTCATGTCCATGCTTGATGAGAGTGGTATGAAAGAGGTGCTCACTTCACTAGGATTAGCTCCTGGATTAAAACAAACCTTAGATTCACTCTTAGGAGATTGATAAAAAAGGGGTCCTTTTCCCTTAGGTTGTCGACGAGTCTTGACAGGTGGTAACTGGCTAAAGGCAACAAGGGGTCACTTCCCTTGATTGACTTGGTACCTTGTCGTAACTGACATGAAAGAAAAATACTCTCAATGAGAAGGTGACCTCTCAAAGTGTCAACGCCAAACTAGGATAATCAAAGTCCTCTATTGTCCAAGAAAGAAATGAGAAGAAAAAAAAGGGCTTTACCAACACTGTCAAAGAGGTGCTTCAAATCAAAGGGTAAATACCCTTGCACTTTTGAATCAGGAGGTTGGACTAGGCCAAAAGATAATTGAAATTGAGATGAAAATGAAAGCGATTTGGACAATAAGAGTACTAAAATTTTCCCTGAATGTAGCTAACAATTTTAAAGATGAACCTTGGCACCAAGAATGGCCTTCTAACTTGACAATTATTCCAAAGTGATTTTGTAAATCAAATGATGCTATCCTGGAGGACTAAAAACTAGAAATTTGGAGTCAAGCTAGGTCTCAAACGTCAAGGTGAGAAGCCTGCTCTAAGACCTAGCCTGATTAACAGCAACTGAAATTGACCAAAATTTAAGCACAGTAGAAATAAACCAAGCAATATACTCAGGCTACTAGGGTGATAAACCTATAACTGCGCGATACTTCACCCAAAGCCAAACGATACTTCTTAGTACTGGTGGGCGATATACTCCAGGCAGGTCGGGCGATAGTCCGCCAGGGGCAAACTATCGCGTGATATTTCTCTTCAAAGCGGGCGATATTTCTAGCAAGTGTGAAGTATCACATGATACTTCGCTTTACAAGGCACGATACTGTTGCAGAATTATTTAACTCTTGACCAAAATTGTGTAAAATTTGCATTTTTGGGTCTGTTTGGTCAAAATTTCTAGTTTGAGGGTTGATATTTTTTATTTCAGTCACAATATTAGCAGAATTTTGGTAGGTTTGCAAACAGTAAGGGATAAAAACATGGTCTCAAACACTTGAAACAAGGGCAAAAGTAACCTTGCCAAGACAAACACTTGTGATATCAGAATTGAAACAACACCCTATGAATGCTACCAATTGTTTGTATGTAAGAATGTTTGCATTGGTATCACACAATCAAAGACACTTCAAACAAATCTATACTAAAAAGTCAAGGCTCAATACTTACCAACTTAGCCCACAACTTGATGCCCCCTCACCTCACACCAAGTGGTTACCCACAAGAGATGTTGGCTTTGTCATGAAAATGTCAAATGACACAACCAAAGGGACACATATGGTGAGTATCTTAAGGTGATCCGGGTAAACCACTTGGATCAATCCTTGCACTAAGAAGATAAGCGGCTAAAAGAAGGTGGCTTCTATCTAATGGTTCTTAATAAGGATTTCCATTCACAACACCCCTCTTGCTCCTCATAAAGGACTAGGACCTCGCAGCCTCAAGAGTACCTTAAGCATTCTTGTCCAATGTTTTCCCCATGGTCGCAATCCAATGAGCTACTCACATCAAATGAAGACAAGTGTTATGTCTACCAAGGTTTTTGGTATCCTTGATAGCCTTGAGATTATAGTGAGTTGGAATCACTTTCCACCAAGGAAAATGATGACAAGGTTGTCTCCACTTGAGTCGTTCCTCTTGATTGCTCAAGAGCAGGCCCGCTAAAGGATTCCTAAACTAAACAAAAATGGATCAACTCTTGAGGTTCAAGGTTTTTGATTCACCACAAGGGTGAAGAGCATACTCCCCTATCTCAAAAATCTCTCCCAAACACACCAAGCAAAGAGATTCAATTACTCCCTTGCTTCTAAAACTTTAAGATAGGTCAAGATTTTCTGATTCACCTAAAGGTGAAGAGCATACTTCTCCTACCACCTCAAGATCCCTTTCACAAGGTATTAAGATGCCTAATACAATTAGTGAATGCCACACATGAAAGGAAAGTAAATAAACAAGCAAAAAAAATAAAAATTTATTTTTATGCTTGGGCAGCCCTACAAAAACTGTTAGCAGCCCTCTTTGACATGCATTTTCAGCAATTTTCAAACAAATGAGAGCACATACAAACACAACTTGTTAGACCCACAAGGTTAGGAAAATCAAAATCCAAATGTAAACATGCAATAAACTGCTAGATTTAAGCTAAAAGATGCGGGTTAGACCTATCTAAACACAGCAAAACAAAACAGCAAGCTAAAATAATCAAATTCGGACAAGAAAACTGGAAACGCAAGTCTCTGTCAGACCAGGCAATATTTCTCAGACTTCACCAGTATTGCGTGACACAGTTTCTTATAGTCAGGTGATATTTCTCAGTCACACGATATTTCTTAGTACTGGCGGGCGATTCTTCTCTCACGTGAAGTGTCGCACCGCTATACAAAGGTATATCGCGTGATATTTCTGAGAAGTATCCTGCGATACTCTGAGATAGAAAACCAAAGACTGAAAATCAAGTCAAAAATTGATGAAAATTTTGACGAAAAATACAGAATTAAAGGGACAAAGCTAATCTACTCAGCCCCACGGTGGGCGCCAGAAATGTACACACTAAAATGGTGCACTTCTATGAACCATTACATGCAAGGTTGCTCAAGAATGAGGCCTCACAAAGCGGCTCATAGCTCTCTATGCATGGAGTTGCAAGGGACTATGATGTGTTTGCTCTCAGCTAGAGCTACAAGCTTGTGACCTTGCTAGTCAACCACACAATGAGAGATTCAAGTGAAGACAAGGGCAACAATGCTAATATCTCCAAGAATCACTATGAAATACAATGCAATGCAACTAAAATGAAGATGCAAATGTGCAAGCTACGCTATGAAAGAAAAGTACAAACTATGCTATAAAAGGAAAGAACAAGTATTACCAAGCCTTTCTATTTAGACTATGTGAGTTATTCTATTGCATAAAAGGAAACTAAGCTAAGAATGTCATTATCATGCAACTAAGAATGGAAATATGCAACTATAATGAAATGCAACAAGTCTTCAATGTCTTCAAAAGCTCCAAATGCACCTAAAACCTGCAGCATAACATTAGAATAAAACAAGTGGATGCAAATGAAGGAGAGAGCTCTCTTTTTATAAGAAATGAGGTGAAATGGACCATTGAGATTAAGAGGCAAAAAGTCTTAATCAGTGGTGGAGCTTGAAAGAGGAGCAATCCATGTGCACAAGTATCCTCCAATGAGAGTGAAGTGTTGACTTTTGAGCCTCATGTGAGACAAAAAGTGCTTTTTCCCTTTTTATAAAATATGAATAATGCTTTATTTGTGCAACTTAGGATAAGAGGAAAGTGGGGCTTTTTATTTAATCAAAAGGGGAGGAAATATTCCTTTTGAATAAATAAAGACTTAGGATAAATGGTTAGCCCATAGGATAACAATCCAATTTATGATCGAAATTAAGACTTGATCAAGAAATTGATAATGTTGAAAATATTGATTTGATAAAAATGATTCAGGATTGATAAATTGAATAAATGGGGCCCAAAGTCTAGGCGACCATTTTAGGGTGCATACAGTAATCTCTTATTCTTAGATGATCTTATTACATATTTATCATAATCCATAACATCGACATTCTATGAATACTCACTCTTATCAGACCAATTAATATCTTTGCATGTCATTAGTCTAAGCTTTCTATCAAGTCACCATCATCCCCTTGGTTGGGAAGTTTTTTTGCCTTCTCATTCCCTTCTTTATATATATGATTGATCATGTAATGTTTGAAGTATCTTAAAATTTCCATTAATATCTGAACGAATCGATTTAAGAGATAATTTGGGGTAGATCCACATCACATGGCATTTATTACTATAAATGAATCCCCTTTGATTTCCAAGTTTTCTAGTTATAAATCTATGCATAAAAGAAACCCTTCTAGATGAGGGTTGTGAATTATGAATAGTTTTTTGAGTCCACCCCAATAGGTCTAGCTAGGCTAGCTATAATTGTACCTTCCCAATCATGAATGCAACACCCAATCTTAGCTACACTTGGGCTACCCCTAGATGCCCCATTGAAATTTACTTTAGACCATCCTATTTTGGGTGCCTCCCACTTGTAATCTTTCCTTTTTATTAACATTATCTGTGTTATCCCTAATAAAGGGAGGGGATTTCAAATTGTTCCCCTTGTTCCTGATTTCGTCATCCCAGATTGTATTTTTTTTCCTTTATGAACATTCATATTTCTACTATTGACCATGTCCACTATAGCTACCTCTATTTTATTCATCATCTATTCCAGCCTCATACACATATTCCCTTAAAGATTTGTCTATTTTTCTCTTTTCACACTTTCCATAATAATAATGAAGAAGATATAACCACATATTGTTGTATAGGTCCATACCATATTTTTTGGGCCATCTTTGAAAAATATTTAGTACTTTATTCGAAAGGGTTGTCTTCCATCTTAATTTATTGTTTAACCGCTGCCATCATTTTCTTGTATAGTCATAATTCAATAAGACGTAGCCTACTGATTCTTTGATCTTTTCACATAAGACACATGGAACTAGTTCGTGATATCCCATCTTCATAAACCATTCAACTATCATAATTATGTTTTGGAGGGCCACCCATGCAAACATACCATCCTTAGGCAAATAATTCTTATCCGAGCATAACTCTATAGGCAATTCTATTTTAGCAGTTTGATGTTGTTTTATAACGTGGATATATCCATCTTTTTCATTATATTCACCATTTTTTTCCTTAACTCATACAATCCTGTCCCTATCATTTTTTGGTATAATCTTTCTTTCCATTAGGATTTCCTTAACCTTTATTTGAAACCCTATTGACATATTCAACCATTCCATTATTTTTCCTTTCAATCCTTAACATAGATACCTCATCTTCTTTTGTGGCTTTTATATATTGACTATCATTTACTAGATAATTTAGACTAGGATACCCCCCCACGAGTCTTCCTAGAAAAGAGTTGATTCTATATCACCAATGTCCTAGAATATTCCTTCATTTATAACATCCCTACATTCTTGAGTGAAATTCTATAATGTTGATCCATTAAAAGGATATTCTTTCCTAAATATACTCAAAGGACCTACCCCTTCTAAATACTTATATCTAAGAATCTTGGCCCTTTTTAACTTCGGATCCTTGTACATTTTCCACTCTATTTTTTCCCTGAGTTTTATGTTTTTCTCCTTGATACTTTTTAAATTAATTCACCCCTATTCCATTCGCTTACATATCTAATTCCAAGAAATCATTTCTATCCTAGCCTTCTCAATTGATCATTTCTAAAAGATGTCCTTAATTTATTGGTTATTTGTTTTTAATACCAACTAACAAGTTGTAACAGGTCATTTGATACATTTTGATTGCACAAAGAACAAAATTAATCATTGTAGTTGTGGACAATCACTTCCCCTTCTACATGATTCCACTTGTTTATCTAATTTCATCATTACTGTAGACACCGAAAAATCCTTCAGAAAATAAATTATTTTTGTTTTCTGAAAATCCTTGATGACATCATCATTTATTAATTAATTATTTATTTAATTAATTTATTTATTTTTATGGCATTAAATCCCTCTCTCTTAATTAAAAATCTTTAATTAAGGAATCTAGCCTAAAAATGTCATTTGGACATTATCCCTAATTTATTAATTAAATAATTAATAAATTGACCAAAAACCTCAAAAATAAATTAATTTATTTTTAATTTATTTTTTTTATCCCAAACTTGGCCAATTTCCTCTAGACCACTAACCTCTTCCAAAATCTTCTAATCCCTTCTTAATTTCGATTAAAAGGCTAATCCCATCTTTTCTAACCCTAATCCCAAGGTTAAATATTTAATTAAGGTTAAATATTTAATTTTCATATTTATTGAAAATATTTTAATAAATATTCCTAAAACTTAGGCTTTTGGAATGAATAACCTTTTATTCCATGAAACTAAGGGGAAATCTAGACTCTTCTAGAATCTTCCCAAATCCACCCTCTTCACCCATCCTAATCCTTTTCTTTGTCCTAATCTAATCCTAATCCTACCCTTAAACCTTTGTGCAATCCTAACCAAGCTTAAGACTTTCCTAAACCAAGGCAAAGTCTTTCCTTCTAAATATCTCAACCACAAAGCATTTATTGCTTCCCCAAAGTCTTCAAAGCCTCTTAAAGCCCATTCATTGCTCTTACAAGCATTTATTGGAGAGTTATGAGCTTGGAGCCCCCTTTGTTGACTCCTTTTTGCCCTTCCCTTCATCCACTCACCTTGTGACATGTGTCACCTCCTGATTGGCTGAGAACTAGCACAATCCATGTGCTTCCCTTTGAGTGAATCTTGGCCTCTCTTAAGGATTTCAATCCTGGCCATTCATTCCTCCTACCCCAAGCCTTAGAAATCCTATAAATACCCTCACTTCCTAAGGCAAATCATCTCTCAACTCTCAAACTCAATAGCAAAGTCATAATGCCATTTTCATTTTAGCATAAGCATAAGTTCATCTTTTTAGATCATTTTCAAGCTTAAATCACATCTAAATTAGCTTAAATAGATTAACATAGATTCATTTCTTGTTTTAGTCTTAGTTCTTTCATTTAGCTTTGCATATTTATGTGTTTCTTGAGGCCTTTGAGGCAAAATAGGTTCTTCATACCTATTTTGTGTCATTTTGGGTCTTCTTGATCCTCAAATCATCCATCTTGCATGCTCCAAGTGCTTGAGTTTGCACACCCACATCCCTCTATATCTAAGCATATCAAACGGTGCATGGGCGCATCCGTTTTAAGCTTAAACTGAGGTGGCTTTGATTTTAGTTTGTTAACCATTAAATTTGATTTGATTATATGCTATGACATTTGTTTGTCTTTGGCCTTCAAAATAGGTTTAGGTGCACTCTCAAAATCCTAGTCTACATTCTGGCACGCCCGGTGGGACTCAAACCACAATCATTTTGATGAAATTATGCTTTATATGCTTTTTTTTTTGCAGGAAACAAAGAAATGTCACCTTCATGAAAAGAAATGACGCCTACAGCAATTAAATGTCGCCTTCAAACAAAGAAATGTCGTCTTCAACAAAAGAAATGTCGCCTACAAACAATTCAGTCACGCCTTCATGAAATTAAATCACGCCTTTGAGGAAAGAAATGACGCCTATGAGTTCTATTTTCACACTTGCATAACTGAGATTTTCCTATGATTGACAATTTCTGTTACGTCCCAGAATTCTTCTTCTATCGCCTGCATGTAAAGAAATCACGCCTGTAACAAAAGAAATCATGCCTCTTATTTTTTATCTGTCGCCTTTTGAGGTACAGAATGTCGCCTGTAGGAATTAAATGTCACCTCTGCACTTTCCAGCGTCGCCTATAAGCTGGACAGTGTCGCCTTTTGTCTTTTGCTTGGGACTGGTTTTTCATTTCTTTTACAGCAAAGGTCAAACTCAATCTTGAATGAAACTTAAGGAAATGAACTTAGGTCCTAGAGTGTCATTGTCAATTCGAAAATCAAACCAAATCTTGAATGCACTAAAGGAAACAAACAACTCTATTCCCTATCTCATTTCAAATTCTAAAGCAAGCAAACAAATTCAATCTTGAGTGATCTAAGGGACAAAACAAAGCTTTTTCAAAGTTCTTAAGACAACTCGCTAATCAAATCTTGAATGCACAAAAAGAAAGAACTTGCAAACGTTCGAAGCATTTACATTTTTGAGGAAAAGAACAAATCAAAATCTAATCACGAGTGTCTTCATTTCAAAGTTCAAACATCACTTAATCAAATTGGGAAAATGAACAAAATCTGCTTGATGTGCATGTAGGAGTTTTTCAATTCTTGCATAATCCTTGTTAGAGTAAGCAAACGTGGAACATTTGAACTTGGACAAGTTCACTTGTTCTACTTTTAGCGAGGCCTGTCCAAGGAGAAGCGCTTCCTCCTCGGAGAACGACCTCAAACCGGTATCCCCCCCGGCCGGTATATAAATAAGTGAATACCAAAAGAATCACTTACATCTCCTAATCGTCGGGCGTTCGTGCCAAACACGTGACTGGGGATGGTAAACATTCCTCTCCCCCAGCATAATTGGCAAGGCTCTTAAGTGAGTCACGGATGATCAGCATAACCGGGTATGGAGACACCACAGAATCATTAGCAACCTGATAAACTAGAGGCTACCCTATCTACATCTGAAAGTATCAAAATCCTTGTGCAAGGACCGATTCCAAGGGGTTTACCGGGTCACCTCAAGATTACTCACCATTTGTATTCCCTTCTGGGGGATACCAAGCTGTGGGCAAGCGATTTTGATACTCACCTTCCTTAGGTAGATCTGTTTGAAGTGCTTGACAGTCAAAGACTCCGTGAAAACACTTGTTGAAACATACACTTTCAGAGCTTTGTCAGAGTCAGTTGCCTTTGTTTGTATCCCGCAGGGTTGCTTTGTCCCTTGCGGAGATTGCTGTGACTTTAACCTTTGCCATTGGAAACCTTTACCTCAAAATCAGAACCCTCTTTTTTCCAAGTAATGCCCAGCAAGAACAAACATCCTAAAGAAAAGTTGCCCAAATCCTGAGCTTATCAAGAGCAAAAACTTATCAAGAAGAACACCAAGAGCTATCAAGCCATTATCCAAGCAAACCAAGTAGAAGAGAAGTCCCAAACTAGACTTGAGAACATTGCCCATAACGCCCGCATCAAACAGTTCGCCTTCCGTTTCCGAGTTAACCATCACTTTGTCAACCTTGAGCCAGAAGATTAGCCAATCCTTGTTCATGTCTTGTTCCATCTTCAGATCCTGAAATCTTATCTCAAATAGCCTTGCATCTTAGTTTCATCCTAGTTTCACCCTTTGCATCAGCATCAAAACCTTAGTTGCATTTCAAAACATCATAAAGTGCATTCATCTTCCTACCAGCATTCTAGAATCAATCCTTGTCATTTGCATTATCCCTTTAGATAGAAGCATTGTCCCTTCACCCCTCAATACCTTTTTCACCAGCACCCCCCCATCAGCTTTCCATATCTTTCTAGCAGATCCACCATCCTTTGTTCTAGATCCAGAGATCCACCAACACTTAGTGTTCTACCTTTTGAGTGGTTCCTATCCCATATCCAAGATCAGAGACCATCATCCTCTTTTTTGGCACAACGTGTTGTCATAAAGAAATCAAACCTTGTCCTTGCATAGCCATCATCTCGAGCAAGAGATTGGAGTGTATTGATAAGAAACTTGTTGACCGAAGATCATCAGTCTATCTTAGGTTGACCCCATCATATCTCTGATCCTCCGCTTGGGAAAAACAACAGCTCATTTGTTGACCACTCAGTAATCTTTCACCAGCTTTCCATCAGCAACCTATCTTTCCTCCACCATCTTGATCCATATCAGTTCCATCCAGCTTCCATCATCGCCATCTTGATCCATCTTTGCATTTGCATCTTAGAAGTCATCATCTTTAAAAGTTCATCAGCTTTGCATCCATCAACATCTTTTAGCCAAACATCTTGCATACATTTAGCACTTGCATCTCCATGCCTGTTGAGACCAGATCTCAGAAAAGAAGAAGCATGAATCCTTATCCACCAACAACCTCATCCGATCCCAACCTTTTCACCAACGTCATGATGACCTACAATCCCCACATCCAAGCCAGTAACCCATGTGAAGATCCAAACATCCCTTCATCTCCCTTGGCAAACCAAGCATTTGTAAATCCTCCAGAAAGCCCACCAGCAACCAATGCCCTTGTACCAAAACATCAGCAAAGCACGTTTGTTCACTACCTGCCAGAAAGTACCTCCATCCCACCATCTCTCTATCCACGCATCCCCATCAAAACTATCCAAGTTCCAGCACAAGCATATTCTCCGTTTGTCCAAACATTTCTCGATCCTATCATGCAAACACCCCAAGAGCTTTCCACCATTCCCCTTTTCTTGCAAGGAAGCCTCACCAATCCCGCAACACAAGCTGCAGCGCCATCTGCTCCATCTCATACCCCTTTTGCTTCATCATCTGCTATGGCTGCCCAAGCCCAAATCCAACACTTAACCCAAAGTCAGCTTCCACCTCTCACGCAAGCTTTCACACCAAAAGATTCACCACCATCCACAAGTCAAGCAACGCCTTTCACCATCAAAAGAGCACCATCACCTTTCACCCCCAAGCACCCGTACCTTCTTCTTTGGGGTTAACGCAATCGCTCCCCATTCCAACCTCATCTTTCTCTTGGGTGTTTCCTTCATTTTCCTCTTCACAAGCATCCGCTCAACCACAACCTCAACAAGCTCCTTTCTCTCAACCATCATTCGTATCCCAAGCTCCCATTGCTCCTACCATTCCATCATCCGCTACAGCGCACCCTAACACAAGCTCTCAGTGGGGCCTTACACAAGAAGAAATGAAGGCATGGGGGATCCCATCTCAATCCCCTACATCTATGGTTGCAAGTCAACAAACCGCCTTCGCCCAAGCAACACAGCAGCAACTACCCCAAACACCACCGGCTTCAAGCTATTCATCCCAAATCCCAAATACCTTCCAGCAAGTTCCACCACCTCAACAGCCAACTTTCCCCAGCTATCTTACCCCATCACCCTTTGTTTCTAGCTTCCCCACGTCTGTTCCACCTCTAAGTAACGCAGGCATGCACCCAGCTTATATCAGCCAAACCCAAAGCAAACCTCAGCAACTACCATCATCATACCCGCAAGCAGCATCATTCCAACAGCCTCCCCCACAGCAACCACATGTCTCCTTTCAGCAAACACCCATCATTCCTCAACAACAGCAAGTCCCTTGCTATCAGCCCCAGCAACAAATCCCTATCATCCCCCAACGACAACAAGTTCCCACCTATCAGTTACAACAACAAATTCCAAATAACCAATATCAGCAAGCAGTCCCACAACAACCACCAGTTCAACAACAGCAAGCAGCCCAACAACATCAAGAGGTTCCATATCATTTACCACAATATCCCCCTATGCCACACCAGCAATATCCCCAACAACAATTGCCCCAAAATCAGTTCCAAACTATTTATCCACAGCAAGCGCCATATCCAGTTCCACAGCTTCCATCACAAATAGAAGTTCCAGTTCCCTCGCCACTCAATGCTGAGTGGGAAGCAATGAAAAATGCTCTAAAGGAGCTCCAAAGTGGAACAGAGAATAAAACATACAAGTTCGAAGAGGTGTGCTCATATCCCTTCGATCGATCCATAGCAACTATCCCTTTCCCCAAGCATTTCGAGATGCCCAAGTTTGACAAGTATCGAGGGAAAGGAGATCCAGTAAATCATATCAAAGAGTTCTACATGGCGTGCCAAGAAGTGGCTTACAGTGATAACTATCTCCTGCGCCTGTTTCCCAAAAGCTTGGGAGGAACTGCTGTTGAGTGGTTTTACAAAATACCACATGGGACGATAAAAACCTTTGCTGAACTCTCTGAGAAGTTTATCACACACTATGCCCATAATGTGGAGAATGAGTTATCCTTGCTAGACCTATGCAACTCAAAATAGAAAGACAGAGAAAGCCTTGCAGAATACTTGCAAAGATGGCAGAATCTTACAACTAGGTTATCATATCAGCTGCCAGAGAAGCATCTAACAAAGATCTTCATTGATAACCTGCATCCAAAGCTATCCCATCACATGCGAATGAACTGTCTCCAGACATACCAAGACATCAAGAGCAAAGGCATAGGCATCGAGAAAGCTCTCCTAGACGAAGGCACTATTCGTCACTTCAAGGATGATTCCAAAAACAAACCCAATAATGATAAATCTCATTACTGGAATCGTAACAAGAATGTTGTTACAGATGGAGCCACTGACACTAAGAATGTATAATTCGTTGTGGCTAGTCCTACAATAGCTCAAACATACCAACCGCCACAAGCGCCCATCTATCAGCAACCACCAGCTCCCGCATATCAAGCACCTATTTATCAGCAGCCTCCTCAAACTCATCAACCACCTGTGCAACAATATTAGCAGCAATACCAACAGCAACAGCCAGCACGTCAAGGCAATCCTGTTAACACAGTTAACGTTGCCCCAAGGCAGAATAAACCCAACAATTAGAATAATCCAAAGAGGACTTTCACACCTTTGGGTGAGCCTCTAGATCAGATCTTTTATCGGCTAGCAAAGGCAAATATGATCACATATCCACCCATCCCACAAAAGGATGACAACACACCAAAGTCTGATTGGTATAAAGAACATGAATACTGTGATTACCATCGTGTGAAGGGGCACACAACATTGAAGTGCATGTGGCTTAAGCACTACATCCAGGATCTCATCGATCGCAAGGAAATCTAGGTCGATGCACCAACTCAAGCTTCACCCAATGCCGGTTTGCAAATATATCAAAATGTGTTCCCTCAACACGATACCGGGAAGAATCAATCCAACACCAATCAGCCCCAAAATTGTGGCAAAGGCAAGCAAGAAGATCACACAGCGGCCTACATCAACTATGACAAGTATATCGGATGCATAACTCAAGTTGAGCCCATCCAAGATGAGCCCACCATCAATAGCATCCACGTCAGAGGGTCGGATCGACAATGTGCTGCAACTACCTGCAGTGGTAGGATAACTGTTGCCGGTGCTCCTCCGAGATCAGCTGCTCCTCCAAGGCCAACATCTACTACATCCACAGCACAGTCTAACACCAGGCCAGCATCAAATGCACGTGCAACACAGCATAATACACCAAGAGCACAATACAATATCATAGAGCATCTTGGGAACATGCCAGCCCAAATATCTATCTTGGATTTGCTCCACACATCACCCATCCATCAGGAGATCCTGGACAAAGCTCTAAAAGAAGGCCATGTCCCCACAGACATTAACACAACTCAGTTTGAAACTCTTGTGGGACACCTATCAGCAGCATGTGCCTTATCCTTCAAAGAATCTGATATACTAGATGTCGCTCTTGACCATACTCTCCCTCTCCACATTGCTGTCATGGTCAGAGATTTTGCCATCAAACGAGTTCTGGTGGATAATGGCTCAGCCCTCAACTTGTGCACATTAAAATTCATCAAGAAGATCGGGTTCACGGAGGCCAACATACAACATGAGCAAATCACTATCAAAGCATATGATAACTTGGAGCGTACCTCTGAAGGTACTATAACTTTGCCTATCCAGCTAGGCCTAGCAACGCAAGATACTCTCTGCCACGTTGTTGATCTTGACCTACCGTTCAATATCCTCCTCGGTCGTCCATGGATCCATTCCATTAAGGCCGTACCATCTACTTACCATCAGTGCATCAAGTTTCCACATCAAGGCACTGAGGTTACCATCCACGCTGATCCAAACCCCTTCGCATACTGCCTTGCAATGGAAACATCTTTCCCTCATTCTACTCATTGTCCTGGAACCGATATTGGTACTTCTATTGCTAGTTCATCCCGATCCCATCGCGATCCAGAGACCATCCTCTCTTCCACCTTATCATCCGTCAAGATCAACAACCAGGGTTGTGGCGAATACAGCCTCAGTGATGCATTTGCTGTAGGGGCTCTTCCACGTGATCCACATACTCAAGGGTGCCCAAGTTGTCAAAACAAGCCTGTTGAGGAACATTATAAGCTCAAGCAAATCGGAAACATGACTTTTGAGTCTTATGGTACCATCAACAGCAAAGAAATGGATCTAGATATTAACAAATGGTTATACAAAGATCCCCCATCACGTGACACACAACTTCTTGAGTACTTCAAAGAGAAATACCCAATCCCCTACAAAAATGTCACAGAACACTATAACTATCAAGGTGGTGGTCTAGGACCACAAGAGGATGGAAATTTGTTTCCTATCATACCATCCCAGAATCCAGAATAGTAAGGACTTGGCTTTAATACCTCTCGCTTGCTTGAACAAGAGCTCAATACCACAACTGCGGGCACTAACATGACCAACGTGAACTTTTCGAATAGCCAGGATGACCTCGTGGAAATCGAAGACATCCCCGAAGAGAAAGACATCCGATCTTACGATGATATCTTTGCCGACGACACCCTCCTGGGGACTTCTGTCCTCCAACAACTCTCCATTAACCTCATAGATCTTCCCCTCACAAACCCTGACCTCATAGATTGGGACCAACCAAGCATCGCACACATCGATGAGTTCCAAAGCGCACAAGCACTCCTAGAATTTATGGGGGCATCAGGTCCAGCAAGCAATCAAGATCCAACATCAACCTCTGTCTATCAGCTTCACCCAGAAGGATATTTTGGGGAAGAGGCAAGCTTTAGTCGCAAAAATGAAATAGCAAAAGAACATCATGATTCTTTATGTGAAAACCCCCTTGGGGCACATTCTGATTCCAAAATAGTAAAAACAAAGGGCGTATCTTCTAGCGAAAACCTGGCAATTCAGGCGCTAGAAGATGAAGCCTTGCCTCTTCCCCCTATCCAAGATTATAGACCAGAGCAGTCGCCGATCATCATAGAGGAAACCAAGCCAATCAACTTGGGAACAGAAGAATGTCCAAGGATCACCTACATTGCAGTCAACCTAACAGAAGGAGAAGAAATCGCTCTCAGTGCCTTGCTCAAGGAATCCATCATCAACTTTGCATGGTCATACGCCCACATGCCTGGGCTTGATCCAAACCTTGTTGTTCATCACCTATCAGTAGATCCAAACGTCAAGCCAGTGAAGCAGAAGCTAAGGAAAATGCATCCAAAGGTAGCATTGCTCATCAAAGCAGAGCTTGAGAAGCTCCTCCAAGCTAAGATCATCAGAGCAATAGATTATTCAGAGTGGATCTCTAACATGGTGCCAGTCACAAAGCCTTCTGGCGACATCAGAATCTGTACTGATTTCAGGGACTTGAACAAGGCATGTCCTAAGGATGACTTCCCATTGCCAAACATAGACATGCTTGTAGACCTCACAGCGGGTCACGAAATGCTATCACTCATGGATGGCTTTTCAGGCTACAACCAAATTCATATAGCGGAAGCAGATCAACATAAAATAGCATTCAAAACCCCATGGGGTACCTTCTGCTACAACATGATGCCATTTGGGCTAAAGAATGCAGGGGCCACATATCAGCGAGCAATGACAGTGATCTTCCATGACATGATCCACAAGATCCTTGAAGACTATGTGGATGATATCCTTGCAAAATCCAAAACAAGAGATGAGCACCTCAACATCCTAGAGCGTGTGTTTGATCATCTGAATCATTATGGCTTAAAGTTAAATCCTAAGAAATGTGTCTTTGGCGTAACATCTAGCAAGCTTCTAGGCTTCATCGTCTCTAGACGAGGCATAGAGATCGATCCTAAAAAGGTAAAAGCAATAACAGAGATGCCTCCACCAAGAAATCTCAAACAGCTCAGAAGCCTACAGGGCAAGCTTCAATCAGTTCGGCGATTCATCTCTCAACTAGCAGACAAGTGCCAACCCTTCTCACATCTCTTATGCAAAGACACCAACTTCAAGTGGGATCCCATATGTCAAAGAAGCTTTGATAAGCTCAAAGAGTATCTAGCTAACCCTCCGATCCTTGTACCACCAGTTCCAGGATGCCCACTTATCCTTTACATCTCAACAACAGCTACAGCACTAGGGGCACTCCTAGCACAGCATGATGATGAAAATAGAGAACGAGCTATCTACTACATCAGTCGCACTCTTGTGGGCTATGAGCTTAACTATTCACCCATGGAGAAAGCATGCTTAGCAGTGGTCTTTGCCACTCAAAAACTTAGACATTACATGCTTAGCCACACAATCAAGCTCATATCAAAGGTGGACCCTCTTAAGTATCTGTTATCAAGGACAACCCTCACAGGCCGTATGGAAAAATGGGTCATGTTACTCAGCGAATTTGACATTCAGTATGTAGATCGCAAAGCAATCAAAGGGCAAGTCATTGCCGATCAACTAGCAGAAGCACCACTGGTGGATGCCTATCCACTAATCATGGAATTCCCCGATGAACATTTATGCATGATTGAAGAGCAGCCCATGTGGAAACTATACTTTGATGGTTCCAACACATCCCATAGCTCTAGCGCAGGAATCCTATTCGTCACACCTCAAGGTGACTATATTCCAAAATCATTCAAGTTGGGATTCCCCTGTACCAACAATATTGCAGAATATGAGGCACTCATCTCAGGTCTCAGAACAGCTATCCAATGGAACATCACAGAATTACAAATATTTGGAGATTCACAGCTCATTATCAAGCAAGTCCTTGATGAGTATCAGACAAAGGACGACAAATTGCTACCCTACAAGCAACTAGTGGATAAACTGAAGGAGCATTTCCTACATCTACAATTCAATCAGATCCCAAGGCTTCAAAACAAAGCAGCAGATGCAATGGAAACCATCGGATCCTTATTGGAAATCCCACGTGACGCAACACAATTTGAATTTCTAGTCGAGCAGCTACACTTGCCAGCTTATGAGAACGCCGATGCAGACATGGTGTGTGTCTTGGTTGGTCCACAATCCCCATGGTACCATGAAATCCATGCATATCTAAAAAATGGTATCATATCTCCCCATCTCACCAATAACCAACGCCAAAACCTTATTCACAGAGCTTCCCGCTACACTCTTGTAGCCAACACCCTATATCGTCGTGGGTATCACAATGTCCTATCTAGATGTTTAGACTCAAACGAGGCCGTCCTGGCCTTACAAGAAGTTCACGCTGGAATTTGCGGTGCCCACACGAGTGGCATGGTTCTAGCAAAGCAACTGCTTAGAGTTGGATATTATTGGCCAACAATGGAACATGATGCATGTGAATTTGTCAAGAAATGTCTCCCATGTCAACAGCATGCCAATTTGATACATGCACCAGCACAGGATCTACAGCCTATTGCACCACCGTGGCCTTTTTCATGTTGGGGCCTCGACCTCGTTGGCTTGATCACCCCCCTTTCTTCGGATGGACACAAGTATATCATAACAGCCACAGAGTACTTTACCAAATGGGTTGAAGCGATTCTGCTCACCCTAACCACTGGCATCCAAATATCCAAGTTCATCCTCTATCATATCATTTGCCGCTTCGGCATACCATCTACCATTTTCACAGACCATGGCACACCTTTTGAAAACCAGCATGTGGATGATCTATGTGCCAGACTCCACATCCATCACCATTTCTCCAGTCCATATTTCCCTCAAGGAAATGGCCAAGCTGAGGCAACCAACAAAACTATCTTGAAAATCCTCAAGAAGGTTGTCAATGATTCTGGTCGTGACTGGCACCTCCAAATCAATCCCACCCTTTGGGCCTATCGCACTTCTTATTGCACTCCCACAGGCACCACCCCATACTCCCTTGTATATGGTGCTGAAGCCATTCTGCCGATCGAGGTTGAGCTCCCATCCTTGCGCGTCTCCTTGAAGAACTATACAACTGATGAAGACTATCGTGTGGCCCGGCTCACACAGCTAGATCTGCTAGATGAAAAGAGACAGCAAGCCTATGATCACCTGGTTGCATACCAGAATCGACTCAAAAGGAGTTATAACAAAAAGGTCCATCCTAGACAATTCCAGGTCGGTGATATGGTCCTTAAAGAAAATCAGAAGGTCCTAGCAAATAGAGAAAAGAAAGGCAAGTTTGAGCCTACTTGGTTGGGCCCCTATGTTGTCACCGCATCCTTTGGCTCCGGAGCCTATCAGCTATCAACACCAGAAGGCGAGCCCTAGAATGATCCTATCAACATCATCCATCTGAAGAGGTTCTATGCCTGAACCTGATCCTGCATATATCAGAAAATCCAAAAACATTCAAAAAAGCAAAAAAAGCAAAAAACATTCAAAAAAGCAAAAAAAGCAAAAAACATTCAAAAAAGCAAAAAAAGTAAAAAAAGAAAAGAGAAAGAGAAAATAATCGTCCAACGGTGAAAACTTGGCAATTCAAGCACCTTGGACAAGTATGTTGGTGAAAACCTGGCAAACAGGCGCCAACATAGTAAACTGAGCTATTTATCTATTCAGTTGTCCTTTCAGCTTCCATCTTCCTCCAACCATCTGCAATCCATATCCTGTTCCAAAGCTTTGTACCATATCTTGTACCATATCCTTATCCCTTTCCTGTACAGTGCTTTCCTCCCTGTATTTATCCTTCTTGTCCCCATCCTAGTGAGAGTCCCGCTGAGTGTGATCTTCCTATCCCCAATCCTGAGCTTCTGTACATATCCCTTGTGCATTTCGTTCCTCCTTGTTGTACATAACCTTTGTCCGTCCTGCAGCAGCATTTGATCAAATATCTTGTCCCATCCCCAGCCTCAGAAAATTTGTAGTCCCACTCAGGCCTTGTGCTTCAGCAACATCAATTGTCGACTTATCCTTGCTCATCCTGATTATTCCTTGAACTTCAGCTTTTGCCAGCGAACAACTACACTTATTCTCTCACCAACCATGGGTCCTTGAGGATATATCGTTCCTCCTGTCTGACCTAATCTTCCATCCTGGTCCTTGAGGATATATCGTTCCTCCTGTCCGACCAATCTTCCCACCATCAATCAAACCTAATCTCTCCTTGGCAAAGGATGTTTTTTTTTGGAGTTATCATTTTGATCTTGGATTTTTGTTCTTTGGGTCTTGTTAATCTTTTTGGCTTCTCATTATCCCACCAGGGTCACCACGATTCATTATATCACGGTGTGCTGCGTGTGCGGATAATCTGGGGCAAGGTCTTTTGATCTTTCGCTTCTGCCTGTGAGTCAGTTGTGTGTTTGTGGTTCCTTTAGCATCGGTTCCACCATGTCGCCTCTGCGCTTCATGTGTGATGCTGGGGCAACCCTGCGTGTCTTTTTAGCGTCAGTCCTCGTCAGTCCTCTGCAACGCTGGTGACAAGGCCTCGTGATCCCAGTATCCTTGGCAGGTCTCTAGCATTGCTATATTAAATCTAGGCTGTGCACTCCCGTTTGCACTTGGAGCTATCTGGTCCCTTGCATTTATCATATAGATTAATCTTGCATCTTTGCATACAGCTGCATCTTGCATCTTGCATTTCCATCTCATCTTGCATGTCATCCATATTTGTTCTTAGAAGTGAGGTTATTTATCTCCCCTTTCTTCCTACCCCTCTTCCTTCCTCGTCCCGTCGGGCACACTCTGTCCCAAGGCGTAATCCCTCTTTCTCCTTGTCCCACTAGGTGCATCTTCCATGATTTTGTCCCACCGGGGCATGTTCCTCTTTCTTCTAGTCCACCCAAGCGTCATACCCTTTTCTTCTGATTCTAGCCTTGGCATCTTATTTTCTTGTCTTTGACGCCATGCCACTTGCGGCATCGCATCAAAGAGGGGCAAAATGTAGACACCGAAAAATCTTTCAGAAAATAAATTATTTTTGTTTTCTGAAAATCCTTGATGACATCATCATTTATTAATTAATTATTTAATTAATTAATTAATTTATTTTTATGGCATTAAATCCCTCTCTCTTAATTAAAAATCTTTAATTAAGGAATCTAGCCTAAAAATGTCATTTGGACATTATCCCTAATTTATTAATTAAATAATTAATAAATTGACCAAAAACCTTAAAAATAAATTAATTTATTTTTAATTTATTTTTTTTATCCCAAACTTGGCCAATTTCCTCTAGACCACTAACCTCTTCCAAAATCTTCTAATCCCTTCTTAATTTCGATTAAAAGGCTAATCCCATCTTTTCTAACCCTAATCCCAAGGTTAAATATTTAATTAAGGTTAAATATTTAATTTTCATATTTATTGAAAATATTTTAATAAATATTCCTAAAACTTAGGCTTTTGGAATGAATAACCTTTTATTCCATGAAACTAAGGGGAAATCTAGACTCTTCTAGAATCTTCCCAAATCCACCCTCTTCACCCATCCTAATCTTTTTCTTTGTCCTAATCTAATCCTAATCCTACCCTTAAACCTTTGTGCAATCCTAACCAAGCTTAAGACTTTCCTAAACCAAGGCAAAGTCTTTCCTTCCAAATATCTCAACCACAAAGCATTTATTGCTTCCCCAAAGTCTTCAAAGCCTCTTAAAGCCCATTCATTGCTCTTACAAGCATTTATTGGAGAGTTATGAGCTTGGAGCCCCCTTTGTTGACTCCTCTTTGCCCTTCCCTTCATCCACTCACCTTGTGACATGTGTCACCTCCTGATTGGCTGAGAACTAGCACAATCCATGTGCTTCCCTTTGAGTGAATCTTGGCCTCTCTTAAGGATTTCAATCCTGGCCATTCATTCCTCCTACCCCAAGCCTTAGAAATCCTATAAATACCCTCACTTCCTAAGGCAAATCATCTCTCAACTCTCAAACTCAATAGCAAAGTCATAATGCCATTTTCATTTTAGCATAAGCATAAGTTCATCTTTTTAGATCATTTTCAAGCTTAAATCACATCTAAATTAGCTTAAATGGATTAACATAGATTCCTTTCTTGTTTTAGTCTTAGTTCTTTCATTTAGCTTTGCATATTTGTGTGTTTCTTGAGGCCTTTGAGGCAAAATAGGTTCTTCATACCTATTTTGTGTCATTTTGGGTCTTCTTGATCCTCAAATCATCCATCTTGCATGCTCCAAGTGCTTGAGTTTGCACACCCACATCCCTCTATATCTAAGCATATCAAACGGTGCATGGGCGCATCCGTTTTAAGCTTAAATTGAGGTGGCTTTGATTTTAGTTTGTTAACCATTAAATTTGATTTGATTATATGCTATGACATTTGTTTGTCTTTGGCCTTCAAAACAGGTTTAGGTGCACTCTCAAAATCCTAGTCTACAATTACATTATCCCATATTTTGGTCATTTTGCTACCCTTAAATAAGGGTAGCCAAAGATATTTACAAGGTAAGTACCCTCTCTTAAAGTCCAAGACCCTATAGATTTCATTTTCAATCTTTTAATCTATGTTATAAAAGAATATTTTGGATTTCCCCTTGTTGATATGCTTTCTTGAAGCTTCTAAATAGGAATCTAAGATCTTCCTTATATTTTCTGCCTCATCTATTCCCCCTTTACCATATAACATTGTATCATCAACAAATTGTTGATGAGTAACAACCTCTAACTCACTTGTGATGTCACTCCTTTCAAATCTCCACAGCCTCTGGCCTTTGTCACTGATCTACCCAAAGCTTCAAGCACGATAATGAAAAGAAAGGGAGATAATGGATCCCCTTGTCACAACTGCATGGATATATTTAAAAATCATTCTAGAGATCCATTTACCAATTTTAAAACACTTGGACGAGAGATACATTTGAACATTAAATTAATCAATTGTTTTGTAAAGCCAAAAGCTTCCATAAATTTGCACAATAATAACCAATGAAACCTTGTTGTATACACTAAAAATGGCTTTGTTAATTAATTAAATATTTATTATTTAATTAATATTGACTTGGTGAATTAATTAAATATTTATTATTTAATTAATATTTATTTCCTCTATTTATTAAATAAATTATTTAATTTATTTAATAGATTCACTATAGTTTATTCTCCTATCCTAAGTCTTCTAAATAGTCTTATTAAAGTGATTTAATCAATTAATACAATCACTAATTATGACTAAGTCCCCTAGTCCACCTCATCTACCTAGTCACTTGACACATCACCTTGGCTAAAATAATTAATTATTCATTATCCTCCCCCACACATGTCCTATTCCTAAGGGCTATGTGGCCTAATAAGACTTGGTCTCATGGCCACATCTCTTCTCCTAAACCAAGTCAAGAGACAATCCCTATTCCTAAGGGGCTACTCAAGCCACCTCAAGGAGTCAAAGGTGACTCATGGGACACTTGTACCAAGAGTCCTCATGAGGAAAAGGTCCTTTCCCTTTGGTATTTGTGAGACACTTGACATGTATCTTTCCCTTCCACCTCCTCCTCTTCCATGTCAATGTAGGAGGAACATCCTCCCTATTCCTCCTCTCACATTCCAACTATATCCCCCTTTCTCTCAACCCCTTGAACTAAGTCAATCCTAGCTCTAGGATCTTCCACTTTTCAATCTCCACCCTTGGATTATACCAACTAGCCTTGTGTCCTCCAAAAGTCTGTAAAAGGAGCCTCATTTTCCCTTAGTGAGATAATAGCTAATAGGCAATCAAGTAATATGCAATAGTGATTTCAAGCATCCAAGCATTCTAAGCATCCAAACATCCATTATCAAGCAAATCAAGCATATCCATATCATTTTGTGAGCATGGAATTCCACTATCCATTAGTTGCATAATTGAGGCTTTAGGCCATTTTGCATACATTCACTCAAATCTCCACACTTTGGTGACATCTTGGGAAGGAGCTTCATTTGGAAATCTAGGAGCTCACTACCTTCAAGAAATCAAATCAAGGAGGACAATGGAGACAAGAAACCATGGGTAAGTGAAGGTAAATTTGTTTTCATTTCTTCATTTGATTATTTTGTATTCTTCATTGTGTAGCATTTAGATTAATTTATTAGCTTAGATTAGTTAATATTTCATTTAGAATAGATTAAATCTAATTTTCATACATTTTTGGCCCCCACTGTGGGGCCTCCCCATGTTTTTTTTTTAACATTCTATTTTAGTTTTTTTATGTGCAAATTTCTACAGGCTTTTTATGCTCATCCATTCATGATTTTTGTGCATACATCCATTTCTGTTGTGCATCCATTCTGCTACCACCATTCATTTCCTTGTCTTTTCTATCTTTTTCACTTTCTAACCATTTATGTGCATTTTTTCCATGTTTTTGTGCTTTCATACATTTTTGTTGCACATATGGTAAAGCTTCACTTTCGTTTCATCACCCTATACTTCCATTCACTATTGTGTGTATATATATATATATATATATATATATATATATATATATATATATATATATATATATATATATATACATATACATATACATATAGATATACATACATACATACATACATACATACATACATACATACATACATACATATATATATATATATATATATATATATATATTCGGTGCATTAGTTTTTTGTGTCTGCGCATCCGTTCTCTATTTCTATGCATCTATTTATGTAGTAATTAATTTTCATAATTTGATCATTTCTATTTGAACTAATCATCTTAACAGGTTTTTGTTCATTCTGGTAGATTTCTAGGTTGTTTGGCAGGTCGAATCCGAAGACCCCACTTCAAAAATTACTGACTGTTTACTTGCAGGTTCTTAAAGGGGTTTGCAAAATAAACCATAATCTCGTTTGGGTTTTTAAAACAAGACATACATTTTATTTTTCATGTGTCTTCCTTAGTTTAAGAAATTTTCCTTTTGTGTCTTTCTTTTTATAGCTTATTTGTAAATCCCAAAATTATAGCAATCTATCCTCTCCCCTCGCCATTCATGGATCTTGGGTGTAAGAGAAATTGTTATAATTTTTAGACGACGGTCTTTGGTGGGAAAAGATGTACTCACCCCAAGGAATGACCCAACCGGTAATATGCTAAAGCCAAGCCCTTCAGAACCGGTATATAAAAAATACCATTGTGATTAGTCTCATAGTGGATAGGTGTTAATTTGTTGTGGAAACCAAAATCTCCTCTAGTACCTTTATGGTGTGTTAAATTCCCTACATTGTTAAGGTGAAAACCTTTCTATGAAAGGATTGGGAGAGCCCCCTTAATTGGGAAAATGACATGATCACAACCACCTGAATGGATGTCCTTACTAAAATGTTTTGTTTAGTGGCCAAAAACCCTCTATTTGTTGGCTCAAGGGATCACCCAAGCCCATGAAGACACCCCACATTACTCACGGTTCATAGTAGAGATAGCAGTTCTTTGGGAAGTAATGACCCATTGAATTCAAAACTTGTTGTGCTAGAGAAGTGAGTGCACTGTAAGCAGGGGCTCATGCCTCCAAGTTCCTAGGCTGTCCTCTTTTAATTTGTGGCTGGATTTTATTATCCAAGTGGGGATTCAACAAATATTATCCTTGCCAACCTTAGGAATTGTAAGCGTGTTTGTGCATTCATACTAGATTAATTTAGAGTAGATCATTTATGTCTTGCGTGTGTGTGTTTATGCATTTTACTTTGCCAAAAACCAAATCATCAAAAAACCAAAAAAAATTCAATTTTCAAGCCAAAATCATAAAAAAAAACAAGAAATTGTACATTTAGATCTTTCTGTTGTGCATCTGTCCTGAACTGTTGTGCATTTACCTCATTTTGTTGCACATTTACCTGACTATCCTGCACATTTGTTACTGCACATACACAACAAAGAGCATTTCTGCAGACCCTATAAATTTCAAAATCACTTTTTTAGATACTCATTTTAGTCTTCAGTGTGATTCTAGAAAAACATTTGAATTACACAGACCTTTGATCTTCAGTTTGACCATTTTAACCCAAATTCATCATATTTATTTCATCCAAAATCCCCATAATTTTTCCAAATCTTCCAAGTTTTTCAATTAGTTTTGAATCATTACTTTACATATCAAATTTTGGCCTTTGTGGGTTTTTATCATATTAGGGTTTATCATCCTTAATCCAAACTTACCTAGGTTATTATCTTTTGATTCTCTTTGTCATATCATAGTGAGATCCATACCTCCTATTGACTTAGATTACCAAGTTATCATATCTACTTCAACACTTTTCAATCTCTTTTTCACATCTTTTCTATCACACATCATCTATTTCATCAATATGTTCCATTTCAAGTTCATCTTTCACATTTTATGGTTCAAAATCAATCCCAAAAAGTCAAACAAACTTTTGATCTAGAATCTGTAGACAAGATGGAAGGAAACAAAAACAATGAAGAAAACTCTTGGTCTAGAATTCCTAAGAAAACCTCAATTTTTACATCAGATGAGGAACCCACAAATCAAGAGTTGAGAGATGCTATGCAAGATGCTAAATTCTACAATGTCATGGAAAGACTTTTAGAAATGGATAAGGAGATGTATTTCCTCATGCTTGCTCAACAAGGAGAAAAACTCCCAAGTGATTTTGATGTCTCCACTCTCAAAGAACCACCTATCACTAACAATCAAGAAATCCCTAGTGGTTCTCAAGAGACTCATGCTCATGGAGCAAAGGACAAAACTCAACAAAAAAATGCTTCCCAAAGCAATCAGCAATCCAAAGCTTCCCAAAATACTCAACAACATCGTGTTTCCCAAAATACTTAAGGACATACATTATCTTTCGATCCCATTTTACAAAACATCCAAATGCTTCAACAACAAATCCATGATATACAAATTGGATCATCAACCAAGAAGTACTCTAGAGATGATATATGTCCTTATCCATTTGATAAGTATTTGGAAATGATTCCATTCCCTCTTTATTTTGAGGTACCTAAATTTGACAAATACAAAGGGAATTTGGATCGACAAGATCACATCCATGAGCTTTGTGCTTCTTGTATTGAAGTCGCTCACAATGACACTTATCTTATGCGACTATTTCCACAAATTTTAGGAGGACAAGCCATGGAATGGTTCTCCAAATTACCCCCAGGCATCAAATCTTTCAATGAACTTATTGACAAGTTTGTGACTCATTATTCATATAATATCAAACATGAAGTCACTATGCTTGATCTTTACAATGCACAAAAAAAGAATGAAGAACCTTTCCTTAATTTTTTGCAAACATGGCATCAATTATTTGCCAAGTATCCATGAACAATCCTTGAGCAAGAAAAGATGGATATCTTTGTGCATAACTATACACAAGAAATGATCTATAGGTTACAATTGTAATGTCCTCCAAACTTTAACAAGCTCATAGAAAATGGAATCAAAATTGAGGAAGCCATGGTTAAAAAGGGTGAGATTAAGCTTTACTCCAAAGACAATGTTGGATCTTCAAATTCAAATCCCACCAATAACAATAATGACAAGTCTAAGTTTTGGAAAAAAAAAAAGAACATAGTCAATGATGGGATTGTTGATAATTGACATGTTAAACTGACAGAACCTCTTTTGAATCTCACAAGCAAAGCCAATGCTACTCAACCTACTCATAAAAATCAATCTGCAAATGAGAATACCAACAACAATTCATCAAATTTGAGATTACCTTTTATGCCACATGGAAGAAATTTTACTCCTTTGGGTGAATCTCTTGAATCTACATTAAGAAAGTTGATCACAAAGAAACTCATTGCACTTTTTAAAACTAGAGATTTTGAAACTAGGCTGAAACCTTCTTGGTGGAATGATAACAATTATTGTGAATTTCATAGAGGGAAAGGTCACAAAACCAATGACTGCCAAAGAAAAATGTGGGGAGGCCCCACGGTGGGTGCCAAAAATATATGCAAATTAGATTTAAACTATTCTAATTAAAATAGTAACTAATCTAAGATAATAAATAAAATCAAAATGCTACACAATGAAGAATACAAAATGATCAAATGAAGAAACTAAAACAAATTTACCTTCACTTACCCATTGTAGCTTATCTCCATTTTCCTCCTTGCTTTGATTTCTTGAAGGTGGTGAGCTCTCAGATTTCCAAATGAAGATCCTTCCCAAGATGTCACCAAAGTGTGCAGATTTGAGTGAATGTATGCAAAATGTCCTAAAGCCTCCATTATGCAACTAATGGATAGTGGAATGGAATGCTCACAAAATGATATGGATATGCTTGATTTTCTTGATAATGGATGCTTATAATGCTTGCATGTTTGAAATCACTATTTCCTATTGCTTGATTACCTATTAGCTATTAGCTCACAAAGGGAAAATGAGGCTCCTTTTATAGACTTTTGGAGGAGTCAAGCCTAGGTGGCACAATCCAAGGGTGGAGATTGAAAGTGGAAGATCCTAGAGCTAGGATTGACTTAGTTAAAGGGGTTGAGAGAAAGGGGGATATAGTTGGAATGTGAGCGGAGGGAGAGGGAGGATTTTCCTCCTACATTGACATGGAAGAGGAGAAGGTGGGAGGGAAAGACACATGTCAAGTGTCTCATAAAGACCAAGGGGGAAAGAATTTTCCTCATGAGGACTCTTGGTACAAGTGTCCTATGAGTCACCTTTGAATCCTTGAGGTGGCTTGAAAAGCCCCTTAAAAATAGGGATTGTCTCTTGACTTGGTTTAGGAGAAGACATGTGGCCATGAGACCAAGTCTTATGAGGCCACATAGCCCTTAGGAATGGGACATGTGTGGGGGAGGATAATGAATAATTAATTATTTTAGCCAAGGTGATGTGTCAGGTGACTAGGTAGATGAGGTGGACTAGGGGAGTTAGTCATAATTAGTGATTGTATTAATTGATTAAATCACTTTAATAAGACTATTTAGAAGACTTAGGATAGGAGAATAAACTATAGTGAATCTATTAAATAAATTGAATAATTTATTTAATATATAGAGAAAATAAATATTAATTAAATAATAAATATTTAATTAATTAACAAAGCCATTTTTTAGTGTATACATTTTGCCCCTCTTTGAAATAATGTGTTGGTCACATTGTTTCAAAGAAAAATTCTAGCGTTTTTGCCCCTGCCCCAGACAATGTCTCAGACAACCTATGCATGCCCCCTTGAAAGATTGATTGACAAAATTTAATTTTATTATTATTATTATTATTATTATTATTATTATTATTATTATTATTATTATTATTATTATTATTATGTTAATCATTGACAATCAATCTCACGAAAAGAAACATAAGAAATACAGGTGAAAACAGTGTGAATTGGAAAGAAGTCAGTAGATGGGGTCCACACATCAAGCAAAATGGGTCCATGGGCTATATATAGATGCAAGGGGTCCACAATAGGGTCATTGTGCACACTTGTCATTTGGAGATTAGAGCTTGAGAAAGAGAAGAGAAGAGCTGAAAAGATGTCATTCCCATTGTGAGATCATCAGTTTGAGAGGGTCAGGCGCTTCCAGAGGCCACCATATTCTAGATAGCCAGTAGGTTCTCAATCCTGCTTTGTCAATTGATGAATTTTTTGATGTTTAAGTTGAATTTTAGTATGTTTAGGGTAGATTGAATCATAGGTTTAGGACAGAAATTTTTTCGTTCTTACGCAAAGAACAAATGCGTAGTTGCAGCAACTGGTAACGTTTGTGCAACAAACTGCCAGTTCTTCGCATATGTTTGGGGTACCTATGCATTTGTCCTAGGATAAAATTTTGGTGGTGCATTTATTAATTAAATGTGTGCAAGTGTATATGCTGCTTATTTGTCACAAACAACTGCGCAAACATTTAGAATAGTTGTGGAAATATCAAATCGACACAAAGAAAAAGGGGTTCTGCACAAGTATTTTTCTGTGCTATGCATTTATGTTAGTTTATTGAATTTGGACAAATTATCAAGTCAATAAGGTCAAACTTGATATCAATAAGCTGATATGATCTATCGACATTGTAATGGAGATCGATTGTGTCAAGATCGGTAACATTGTAGCATGGTCGCTAGTTAGCCTACCTTATTGTAGATAATTGATAGAATTATCTACTGGTACATGTGATAAGTGATGCAGGGGCATTCTGGATGAGGCAGGGGCATTCTATGTCCTTGGTGAAATTGCATGGGTGTTTGTTATTTGGCCAATTTTTACTTGGTTACAACCTTGACCGATGGTCTCAGTCATTGAAGGAAGCTCGGTCACTAAAGGAACTTGGTGGAACTTCTTGCACTCGATGAAAGTGTTACTCGGTGATGTCTATGGTCCTCGGTCAACACTGGTGCTTAGCGATGCCTAGCATGCTCAATTATTTCACTATCACTCAGTTGTTTCTCTGTTGCTTGGTAGTTCTGGTTTACTGACACAAGTTCTATGTGATTTGTTGGGCTGACTTGGTGCATTTATTGTTGGTAGTTGTTTGATTCAAGCCGACATATTGATTAAATGTATCTAAGGCATTTATAAGCTAACTTTTATTGCATTTAATATTTGTTTGGGAGAGTTAATGGTTTCATCCAACTGACTTGTGGCTGATGATTAGTATTTATAGGGATGGTTGGGTAGATGTTTAGGTAGCTTTTTGAAAGTGGAGTTTTTGGATAGTGAGATCCATAGCAAAGCTGGAGTTGGAAAATTTGTGGAAAAGATCTTGCATAATCTTGCAGATCAGATTGTTCATCTGATAGTTTTGTTAGTAGAGCTAGTGGTTTGTATACTTTGAGACAAGGAGATTGCTTAGAGGCTTGCAAGCTCAAGTTTAGATCTGCCATAGGGTTTCCATCAGTTGCTGATTGTTTTTAGAACTGAACTAGCTAGTGGTGTGTTGGATCTGTGGATCTTGCAGAACTTGTTCTTGATTTTAATTGGCCCTAACCCAAAAGGCCTTACAATCGGGCATGTTAATCAAAATTTGAGTTAAATCCATTATTGTGTTGTGTTTTTACATTGTGTAATTCTGAAGCTGCAAGGCTAGACTATCCTTAATTGGACCGTCCCTACCTTGGTCTACGTCAGGTGGTATCAGAGTTGAGTTTGATCTTGTTGGAGTAGAAGGTTGACCTAGCAAGGTTGATCTTGTGAAGCTGATATTGTTGGTGAAGAAATCGTATGATCTTGGTTACAGATCTGAGGCACTGAACTTGTGGATTCTTGCCTTGGTATCTTGTAAGATTATGGATTGTGATCTGACTTTCAAACAACTTGGAGATTATCACAAGGTGATCAATGTAGGGTTTTTTGCAGAGGGTTTTTGCTTATCTTTAAGGATGCCTCTGAGAAGATTGGACCCTAGATTTATTTCTGATCTTTGTGATACTGTGGAATCCCAAATCATAGAGAACGTGAAATTAGATTTCAGATCTGAGACAAACCTGATGAAGAATGACATGGTCACTGAGATCATGAGGGTTGTTACTAGTGTACCTTAGAATGTTGGTACCAAGGATGGTTATGAAGAAGCTACTGAATATTTTTAACCTATTAGATCTAGTGGTGATGACTGGAGGGGTAGATCTGGTGAAGACAGAACTGCTCGGTTGCCTAGATCTGGTGCTTGGTTTAGTAATAGTTACCGAATGGAAGTTTCTACTTTCTCTAGTACCTTGAAGCCCAATGACTTGAGTGATTAGATTGGTGAACTTAAAGATTTCTTTGAGCTGGAAGAAATTGAAGATCCTCTTTGGGTGAGATTAGCATTGACTAAGTTGAAAGGACATGCTACTCTTTGGTGGAAGGAACTACAAAGACACAGAGAAGATGAAGGTGAAATGAAGATCAATCAGTAGAGGTTGATGGTGTGTGCTATAAATGTGTCACACTTCTATGGATCATTACATGCAAGGAAACTCAAGAATGAGCCCTCAAAAATCGATCCATAGCTCCCTAGGCATGGAGTCCAAGGGTTTTTAAGAATGCTCTCAGCTAGACCTATTTAGCCTATAACCTTGCTAGTAAACCATGCAATGGGAGATTCAATGAAGACAAGGGCAAGAATGCCAATATCCTCAAGAATCAAGAATGAAAATGCAATGCAATGCTATGCTAGAAATGGAAATGCAAGCTAAGCTATGAAAGGAAATATGCAAGTATTACAACCCAAGCTAATTAATCTATGTGAGCTAATCTAGAGCATAGAAATAAAGCTAATCTAAGAAAGCATAAATATGAAGCTAAGATAAGAATGCAAGAATGAGATGTAGAATGCAAGAATGAGATGTAGATGCTAAGAATGCTCCAAATCCTCAAAAGCTCCAAAGTGACCTAGAAATCCTGCAACATAAAGTTAGCATAAAAAGTTGGGGATCTAGAATGAAGAAGAGAGCTCTTCTTTTATAGGAAATGAGGAGAAATGGACCATGGAGATTAAGAGGAAAAAGATTTAATCAATGGTGGAGCTTGAAAGAGGAGCAATCCATGTGCACACATATCCTCCAATGGGAAAATAAGAGTTGACTTTTGTGTCCATATGAGACAAAAAGTACTTTTTCCCTATCTATAAAATAAGAATAATGCTTTATTTGTGCAACTTAGGATAAGAGAAAAAGTGGGGGCTTTTTATTTATTAAAAGGGGAGGAGATATTCCTCTTAAATAAATAAAAACTTAGGATAAGATGGTTAGCCCATAGAAAATAATTGAATAAATGATAGAACTAGGATTTGATCAAGAATAAGCAATTTATGATTTAGCAAAAGGGGCTAATAGTCTAGGTGATCATTTTTAGGTGTATACATTTGCCCCTCTTTGACTAATGTGTGATTGATTTGGGAACACATGCAATCAAAGAATGAAGTTGAAATGTGAGATCGATTTGGGATCACAAAGCAACTCAGATCAGCCAAGAAAGTAAGAGATAGCCAAGAAGGCAAGCAATAGCGTTCTGACTCGAAAGGATGAAGTGCAAAAAAATACCAAATCCTCCATGGTCAGCCTGGTAGCGACAGTACTGAACACTTAGGAAAGAGATAGCCAATAAGATATGATGTGTCTACCCCCTCAAGATCAAAAGCAAAATTAGGTAGAGGGAATGCAGAAGCAAGAGCAACATGATCAAATCACTAGAAATCATAATCAAAGAGAGAGAATGGAATAACCATCAAGCAGTGAAGATATGCCCCACACATGGGACACGGGGCACGAACCAAGCAGTCCCTCAACCTAAAAACACCATGGAGAGAGGAGTTGAACTTGGGATTTGAAAGTGAATGAAAGACTGGAAGTTTGAAAGAGATGGAGATGAAGAGGTGAAGAATGCCCCAGCGAAGATCGAAGGATCAAGCCTCAAAAGGTTAGCCAACTGCACAGAAGAAGGAAAAAAAGATGAACGTGGATTTTGGTTTCGATCCTAAAATGAAAGGGAAATGATGTGATATGAAAGACCAGAACTGAAAGACATGATCGGGAAGAAGTGAAAGGTGAGCACAGTTGATTAACAAGTCCATGAAAGATGAAAGGAAAGCTCTCTCCATATGCAAGATGCAAAACTAACTAACATGAACTTAATAATGCAAGCTACATGAAAAGTGGTTTACTTGCAAGGTCACAAAGCCAATAGACATCTAATATTCATCATCAAGCATTATTGGTAGCATCACAAGATCATACAATACACACTAGCATAACTATGTGGATCCAAATATGATCTATATCAGATAGAAATGTGGAAATACCACCTAGGCATTAAAGACATGTAGGTCAAGATGACTAGTGCAGTGAGATTACCTAAGTTTGATATAGCAAGATTATGCTCACATCGAGACACAAGAAAGTCAAGATGACTATAAGCATGCACTTGCGAAACAATCAAGGATAATACCTTGTATATCTCAATGTGTCAAGTAAGAACAGCATAAATGCTCATGATAGTTAGGACCAACAAAATATACCCACAAGCAGAAAAAGAAATAAAACATGTTCTCATACCCTCAGTCTTCTAGCTATGCATCATCAAAAATGATCATAGGGGGAGAACACTCAGCAAAGAAATCATCATAGACAGCACACACAAAAAAAAAAAAGCCAAGCAAGTCTCAGTGAGTCAAGTGCGTGTGTGTAGGTCATAGAGTCAAGCTTTGAGTATTGCATCTGCCAGTGAGAAATATTGCATCATCTAGACTACAAGTAGGATATCTGATAAGTGTTAAGAAACACTCGACGCAAGGGTAGTGTTGAAAAACATAGTTGGGGTGGTGTTGAAAAACACCATTGGAACCAAGTTGCCTAAGAAACCCTGATGCACAAAGAGACTCAAGATAAGCTAGAATAACATATGCCCCCTAGACTAAGACAAGAGTCAATTCCAGGCTAGGGAGGCAAAGCGAGAAGTGGAGCGAATGAGCGCCATGCAAGACTGATAGACATAGGTGCAGAGGGTCTCAAGCAGCCCCTGTTTCTAGGTTTTCACCACTTGATAGATTTATTGTAATTTTTTCAGGACTTTTTATAATTTTTTTGTATTTTTGCTACCAAGGTGCCTGTTTCCAGGTTTTCACCAAGGCACTTTTTCAATTTTTATTTATTTTTTTTATTTTTTTATTTTTTTGGGTGAGACATCAAAGTGCCTATTGCTAGGTTTTCACTAGGATGCTCATTTTTTCAGTACTTTTTATGCTTTTTAGGATTTTTTTCAGCATCATATATGAATTTTTTTGGAATTTTTTTAGGATCATAAAATATGTACAAAGGATGCCCCAGACAGAAATGGGCATCAAGAATTTGCTTCCTCTAATGTAGAGAACTGATAGGCCCCAGGTCCAAATGCTACAACTATGATGATAGGAGGTCTCAACTAGTTCGACCAATAATAACCAGCCCTAAGCAATGTCTAAGCTAGCGAAGGATCATTAGAAGGTGATCCACATATGCCATCGTGGATTTCAGCTAGCACTTTTTCTGACTCCTCTATTTCTAGACACTTAAGGAGAGTTCCATCTAGACCCTTCCTATACAAGTCACCAGAGACAAAGGCAAAGTGTAAGGGATGGTGAAAGGAATGGCGTGGTGGATTTGCAAGAGGAATATGAGGTGGAAGATATGAAAAGATGGTAGGATTGTAAGATTTGTGAGCAGGATAGCGTAATTCGTCCACCAGGAACTTGAAGTGAAATTTATGCTTTTTCATTTGTAAAATGGATGCCAAATTAACCAAGGCATTAGAAAATTTGTTCTCAGCTCTAGGAATGGGCTGAAGTATAATAGATATGAGATCATGCTTGAGGTAGTGCATCATTTTTTTGTAGAGAATCAGCTTGTCATCTTTTATTTGAGAATCATTATTTTTTAGCAGATTTTTATTTTTACTTTTCTTAGGTGTGGATACTGCCACAATGTGGTTTTTGCCATTTGACCATTGCTCTTTTCTTTCGACATGATGACTGTGATACTTGATTGTTGATTCAGTCTTTTTTATTGCTAGTTCGCTGGTGGAAGAAGTAACAGGTGTTGATGCGAGATGAAATGAAGTGACTAGTTCAATAGTATTTATGTGAAGGATATCATCTCTAGTGACAAGAGAGGTCAAGCCTATAGGGTAAGCTCCAAAAGCATTAAGATCTAGACTTATCATAGAAGGACCAACGTGATCCACTAAAGCAATACGTGGAACAAACTCATCAGACCCAACATGAGACTCATCAACTACGTCAGGTGGGTTATGAGAGGTATGAACTACATCAACATCCATATCTATCATGGAAGAACCTTCTGGAAGAGGCTTAAGATGCCAAGAAGTAGAGATACTCATGTCGTTATGTGATAGATCACCTCTTTGTAGTAATTGTGCAATGTTGCGACGTTGTCTATCATAGTGCAATGATTCTTTAGGCACATAGGTTCTAGACATAGAGGCCTCAGCCATAGCATTAGTAGATATACACTCTTCTCCCCAAAGAAGTGAGGTAGAAGGAAGATCATCTCCCATTTGAACCATAGTGTGTAGTGGTGACTCATCTATATCTGTGTCTGAATTACTAAGTATGGGAGTATTTCTAGAATGCTCTCTATAGATCCACTCTTGAATAGCTTGTTCTTCTCTGTCTGCTTCTAAAGGAATGGATGAAGGAACAAAAGTATCAAAGATCACCATAGCAGAAGTGGAAGGCTTCATGTTATTAGAAGGTTTCCCATATGACCTAGGAGAAATAGGTATAGAAGCAAAGGAATCCAGTGTATACTCACCCATACCAAGGCTCATCATTTTAAGTGATTTCTCAGTAGTAGCTAGAGACATACTAGGATCAACAGAAGGTTCATTGTGAGGAACAAATTTTTCAGTAGCAATAAGAGCATTGATAGCAATAGTATGGTCTCCAGGAATCACAACTTCAGTGCCATTGTAGGGAAACTTGACGCACTGATGATAAGTGGAAGGAACAACCTGCATGTCATGGATCCAAGGATGACCCAAAAGAATGTTATATGTGAGTGGGATGTCCAATACTTGGAAGCTAATATCTTTTGTGATAGGGCCCACTCAGACAGGCAGTGTGTCAAGACCTTTGGAAGATCTTTCCACTTCATCATAAGCTTTTATAGTAATCTTCTTTTTAGAATCCACAGCAAATTTTGACAAACCCAATTGTTGTATGACATTGAAAGAAACAATATTTAACCCTGCACCATTGTCTATCAGGACTCGGCGAACTCAGGTATTGTAGACTAGAACTTTAATGTGTAAAGCTAGATTATGTGGGTGAGCAATAGATATGTCATCTTCTGCAGAAAAAGAGAGAGATAGCAGAGATGAAATGTGGTTGACCATAGCCTAAAATTGATCTAGATCAATGTCATTGGGAACACGTGTTGTATGTAGAGCCATATCAAGAATCTCTCTATGTGAAGAGGATAACCGAAGCAACTCAAGGATAGATATCTGTGCTAACTAAACTTTGGCCACTTGTTTGGAAGGCAAAGCTTGCTTGGGATTTTGCATAGTTTTAAGGACAATCTTGGCTTGCCCCCTAGTAACAGCATTCAGCATCTCACTTCGGGAAGATGAACTACCATGTGTTTGTAAGACTAACTTTGGCTTACCATGATTGGTGTTATTATCATCTTGAGACCTCATCATTAGAACACTCTCAATGGGCTCTACCATGTTAATCACAAGCATATTAGAAGGATACGTGTAATTGATCTTTGCATCATGATTCTTCTTATGTGTTTGAGAGGTTTCCCCCTTATCATGCTTAGGTGAGGATCTTTGAAAGCTGTGTGATCAGAATTTTTAGTTAAGCCATCAGTGCAGATTGTGTTGTTATCAATGAGGTCTTGAATATCATCCTTAAGCCTGAAACAATTATCTGTCAGATGTCCCTTATTTTTGTGATAATGGTAGTAATGATCCTCTCTCCACCAATCTGGCTTATTTATTGGATCCCAGTTACTAGGTTTATCGGGAAGTGTAAGATATCCATTGTCAACCAAAGTCTTAAGGATCACATCGTAAGGTTCTGCCAACTTGGTATAGACTCACTTTCAAAATGACTTCTTAGGCTTATTTGCATATTGAGGTTTAGGAGCATTGTGAGCGTTGCCAGCTTCTTGTTGTTTTGTTGCATAGATAGCGTTGGAGAGATTGAAAGCGGGCTCTTTAACTTTAGGAGCATCAACAACCCCATCATTAACAACATACTTGTTCTTATTCCAAGGTTTGTTCTTGTCTTTGCCATTGCCTTTAGCATCTTTATTAATAACAATATCCCCTTTTCTTATAGCTACATCCTCAATTCAATATGCACTTTCAACCATGTCATTGAAAGAGGAGAACAGTTGCTTCCTTAGATCATAAAATAGCTCAGGCACAAGTGTGTTGATGAAAATGTCAATCTTTTCTCTTTCAGGTAGCGGATGAGGATATCTAGAATACAATGACCTCCAACGTTGTAATTAAGTTGCAAATGACTCACCTTGATGTTGTCTTAAATTACCGAGATCTATCATGGTGACAGGTTGTTGGATGTTGTAAGAATAATGTTGTGTGAAGAACATAGCCAACTCATCAAAAGTCTTCAAAGGAGGCGTCAACTTTGCAAACCATTCTAAAGCTTGTCCTCTTAACCTTCAAGGGAATAATCATAGTAGAAATGTGTCTTCATGAAGAAAGTCCATGCTAAGAGTGTAAAAGTGATGCACATGGTCATGGGGGTCACCATTTCCATCATACTTGTCATATTTGGGAACCTCAATATCCCTAGGAAATGGGGCCATGTATAGACTTTTATCAAAAGGAAGAGCACAAATTGATTCTACAAAAGAGACCTTTGGAGGCTCTCTTTCTAATGCCATTTGGGTAAGGCGTTGATTTGTTTGACGTAGTTCTTCCTGGAGGACTTCCAATTTAGTTGGTACTCTTTGTTGGACAATTTGTTTGACATCATAGTTGGGAGGAAGCTTGTATCCTCTTGAAGTCATATATTGAAAATATTGATCACCATTACGCTCTAAAAGCTTATGCATCATGTGTTGGGAGACCACATCTTGTTCAAATCTCATAAGATCCTCACTAGAAATCTCATCATCGGCCTCTACCTCATGTTGAGAGGGAGGAGGTCTAGGAGGTGAAGAAGGCATACCAAAAGTGGTTCTTGGAGGAGATCTTGGTGGCGTGTTGTTGCCATTGTTGCCATTGATAAAAAGAGGTATATGCTCATGATTACTAGTCTCAGGTTGCTCATGAAATGTCTCTCTATAAGCCATGCACCTAGTAGCATCCATCCTTTGTTGATTGTGTTCTTTGTCTAAGCGCGCTTGGTTATCCTTATGCTTAAAGTGTTCTTGCAAGCATTGAAATTTTTCTTGTTCGGTCAAAGTGAGTGAGACACTGTCTGTGTTTTTGGGGGTCTTGAATGTGGAAAAGAGGAAACCTCCTTTGTACCACGGGGTAGCCTTAGAATCCTCAGATTGGTTAGAACTATAACTGTTGTTGCTAATGGGCACTCGTGAGCATCTAGTTGGAGAAGGTAACTGTGTATAATTGAATGGAGGATGACTCTCCTATTCAAATTGAGACCGAGTTGTAACCGGCATGAAAAGAGATGTTGGTTGACTAATAGAATGAGACAAAGTTTCTTAGATTTGAGATAAGCAAAGCTAATAAAGATCACTTGTCAAAGTAGAACAATATAGAGATGGCTCATCAAAAGTGCTCAAGCACTTACAACAATCAATTGACTAAAGCCGAGCAGCGAGCAAGAAGCTCAATAAGCAAGTAGCTAGAGAGGTAACCGTGATGCGAAAAGTGATCAAGAGTAGCATTTGTTGAGCTCAAATCCAATAGTTTTAGCCCATTTTTTTTAGTCTAGACCAAATCTAAGCATGTAGGAAACAAGCCAGCTTCAGGTAAGAATAGAAAAAGACACTCTACGACAGGTTAAAGTGCAAGTTTAGCAACTCCAGATTGCAATAGCAAAAAGATAGCAAAAAGATTTTGGGCGACACTTTCCAGGCAGACAGGGTGATATTTCTCAGTCGGGCGATACTTCACCTTAAACCAAGCGATAGACCTCAATATACTAGAGCGACAGACTTCAGACAAAGCAAGCAATAGACAGTAGGTGCAAACTATCATGTGATATTTCTTAGTAAGGCACGCGATACTAATGCAGATTTGTATGACTTTTTGACCAGTGAACATAAAAGTCTCAGTTTTGAAGTGTTTTGATCAAGTTCAAAGGTTGGATAGTGCAATTTCTTAGTTTGACAAGTAGCAACAGCAGATAAGAGATAGGTTTGCAAATAGTATAAGATCAAACATGTCATAGAACACTTGAAACAAGGGCAAAAGCAACCTTTCCAAGACAAGCACTTGTGATATTAAAATAAAGAGCCTTATGAATGCTACCGTTTGTTTGAATATTGAGGACTTTTACACTGGTATAGCACAATCGAAGACAATTCAAGAAATTACTACCTAGAAGGACAAGGCTCATTACTTAACAACTTGGTCCACAACTTGATGCTCCCTTGCCTCACACCAAGTGGTTGCCCACAAGAAATATTGGCATTGTCATGGAAGTGTCAAAAACATAACCAAAGGAACACATATGGTGAGTGTCTTGGGGTGATCCGGGTAAGTCCACTTGGATCAATCCTTGCACCAAGAAGCTAAGCAGCTAAAAGAAGGTGGCCTCTATCTAATGGTTCATAGTAAGGGCTTCCATTCATCACACCCCTCTTGCTCCTCATAAAGGACTAGGACCTCACGGCCTCAAGAGTACCTTAAGCATTCTTGCTCAATGCTTTCCCCATGGTTACAATCCCATGAGCTACTAACATCAAGCGAAGACAAGTGTTATGTCTACCAAAGTTTTATGTCCTCGATAGCCTTGAGATTATAGTGAGTTGGAATCACTCGCCACCAAGGAAAATGATGACAAGATTATCCCCACTTGGGTCATTGCTCTTGATTGCTCAAGAGCAGGCCCACTAGAGCATCCTTATACTAAACAAAAAGTGGATTAACTCTTGAGGCTCAAGGTTTTTGGTTCACCACAAGGGTGAAGAGCATACTCCCCTATCTCAAGAATCTCTCCCAAACACACCAAGAAAAGATTCAATTACCCCCTTGCTTTCAAAATCCCAAGATGGGTCAAGATTTCTATTTCACCACAAGGGTGAAGAGCATACTCTCCTACCACCTCAAAATTTCTACAACAAGGTATTAAGTGCCTATGAAAGGAAACAAATAGTATATGCCACACTTAATAAAGAAAGCAATTAAACAAGCACTTGATTTGGTTTTTATGCTTAGGGAAGCCCTGCAAAAACCATTAGTAGCCCTCTTTGACATGCGATTTTAGCAAATTTAAAGCAAGAAGCACCTACAACCACAACTTGTTAGACCAACAAGAGTTAGGAGAATCAAAATCCAAAATCTAACAATGATTAGTACATCAAAAATCAGATAATCTACAAAAATAACTGATCAAATGATAAAATCTGAAAATGAAACCATCATGGTTGGATTAGGCTCGGAAAGAGCTTTCCAATGATATATCACACTTAAAATTTTGATACCATTGCAAAATTTCAAAAAAAAATGGGCACCCATTTCAAAAATTTGTTTCCTATAACCGGGCGATATACCTCAATCCGGGCGATATACTGCACAATAGGCGGGTGATACTTCGCACGACACCAGGTGATATACCTCAATACTGCCATGTGATTCTTCTCTGGCGTGAAGTGTCGCACACATATAGTAAGGTATATCGCACAATATACCTGAGAAGTATCGCGCGATACTCTGAGACAGAGAACCAGAACCTGCAAAATTTCTAAAAAATAATCCAAAAAATGACAAAAATGCAAGAAACTAAAGGGAAAAGCCTATCTACTCTACCCCATGGTGGGCACCAAAAATATGTGCTATAAATGTGTCACACTTCTATGGATCATTACATGCAAAGAAACTCAAGAATGAGCCCTCACAAATCGATCCATAGCTCCCTAGGCATGGAGTGCAAGGGTTTTTAAGAATGCTCTCAGCTAGACCTATTTAGCCTATAACCTTGCTAGTAAACCATGCAATGGGAGATTCAATGAAGACAAGAGCAAGAATGCCAATATCCTCAAGAATCAAGAATGAAAATGCAATGCAATGCTATGCTAGAAATGGAAATGCAAGCGAAGTTATGAAAGGAAATATGCAAGTATTACAACCCAAGCTAATTAATCTATGTAAGCTAATCTAGAGCATAGAAATGAAGCTAATCTAAGAAAGCATAAATATGAAGCTAAGATAAGAATGTAAGAATGAGATGTAGAATGCAAGAATGAGATGTAGATGCTAAGAATGCTCCAAATCTTCAAAAGCTCCAAAGTGACCTAGAAATCCTGCATCATAAAGTTAGCATAAAAAGTTGGGGATCTAGAATGAAGAAGAGAGCTCTTCTTTTATAGGAAATGAGGAGAAATGGACCATGGAGATTAAGAGGCAAAAGATTTAATCAATGGTGGATCTTGAAAGAGGAGCAATCCATGTGCACACATAGCCTCCAATGGGAAAATAAGAGTTGACTTTTGTGTCCATATGAGACAAAAAGTGCTTTTTCCCTTTTTATAAAATAAGAATAATGCTTTATTTGTGCAACTTAGGATAAGAGGAAAAGTGGGGGCTTTTTATTTATTAAAAGGGGAGGAAATATTCCTTTTAAATAAAAAAAAACTTAGGATAAGATGATTAGCCCATAGAAAATAATCGAATAAATGATAGAACTAGGATTTGATCAAGAATAAGCAATTTATGATTTAGCAAAAGGGGCTAATAGTCTAGGTGACCATTTTTAGGTGTATACAGATGGTGACAAAGCTGAAAGCTAAGTTCATACTCGATGAATATGAGCTTGACTTGTTTAAGAAGTTGTAGAATCTGAAGCAGAAAGATTTTTTTGTTGAGGATTATACCAAGGAATTCTACAAGCTTACTATTCGATCTAGACACAAAGAACTTGGTAAGGAAAAGGTATCTCGATATGTGAATGGTTTGAGATTCAATATTCAAAATGAGCTTGGTATGGTAAAGATTGATTCTATTGAAGATGTTTATCAGTGTTCTCTAAAGGAAGAAGATAAGTTGAAAAGGAAACAACATGGTAACTCCCGAGGGAAGGAGAAAGTTGATCACTCGGTGAAGGTTAAACTGACTGATGCAAAAGATTAACAAAAACTTGTAGAACTGAAGAAGAGGATAGGTAGAGTTATCTTTAAGGGTACTTGTTATAACTATGGAGAGGAAGGACATTGTTATTTTGAGTGTACATAGAAAAATTCTGGTGATCGACGAACTACTGTGGTGAATGAGAACATTGAGAATGAATCTGAATCTAAGAACTTGTTGCTTCGATGAACATTGCTCGGTATAAAGGAGGAACCTTGTTAGAGGAGTAATTTGTTCTAGACTCGATGCAAGACTAAAGGTAAACTCTGTGATGTTATTGTTGATAGTGGTAGTACTGATAACCTTGTTGTTGAGGACATGATTCAGAAACTTGGATTGAATAGAATGAAACATCCACATCCTTATAGGATTGGTTGGTTGTAAGATGATCATGTTTTGGAAGTTAGAGAACAATGCTTCATTGATGTTTAGATTGGCCAGTATAAGGATCTTGTGTTATGTGACATTGTGAAGATGAATAGTTGTGATATATTTCTTGGTAGACCTTGGCAATATGATTGCAGAGCTATGTATGACTGTGTGAAGAATGTGTTTACTGTTCAGAAGAATGATAGGAAGTTTTCACTGATGCCTTTGATGGATACAACACTCAGTAGGAGAAGCCTGAGTATCAGTCCCCAAGTTGAGTTGGTGAATCCAAAGAAAATGAATGACAATTTTGGAGAACAAACCTGTGCATTGTCTAGAAAAGACTTGAAGAGATAGAGGAAATTGAAGTGGAAGAATATGCAAAGTGGAAAGATGAAGGACTTGTATGTGAGGAACTAGTTCAGGGTTTATGTACTGAACACTAGAAGATGTTCTTCTCACATATGAACATCTTTTCAAACATGGGGTGTCTAATGTAGGGGCATTTTGGGTGAGGCAGGGGGATTCTTTGTCCTTAGTGAAACTACATGGGTGTTTGTTATTTGGCCAGTTTTTACATAGTTGTAGCCTTGACCGATGGTCTTGGTCATTGAAGGAAGCTCAGTCACTGAAGGAACTTGGTGGAACTTCTTGTGCTCGGTGAAAGTGTTACTTAGCAATGTCTATGGTGATCGGTCAACACTGGTGCTTAGTGATGCCTGGCATGTTTAGTTATTTCACTATCGCTCAGTTGTTTCTATGCTTCTCAGTAGTGCTAGTTTACCGATTGGAGTTCTATGTGATTTGTTGGGCCGACTTGGTGTATTTATTATTGGTAGCTATTTGATTTAGGCCGAAATGTTGATTAAATGTTTGTAAGGCATTTATAAGCTGACTTGTATTGCATTTAATATTTGTTTGGGAGAGTTAATGGTTTCATCCAGTCAACTTGTGGCTGATGATTAGTATTTATAGGGATGGTTGGGTAGATGTTTAGGTAGCTTTTCACAAGTGGAATTTTTTGATAGTGAGATCTATAGCAAAGATGGAGTTGGCAAAGTTGTTGAAAAGATCTTGCATGATCTTGCAGATCAGATTGTTCATCTGATAGTTTTTGTTAGCAGAGCTAGTGGTTTTCATACTTGGAGACAAGGAGATTTCTTGGAGGATTGTGACCTCAAGTTGAGATCTACCTTAGGGTTTCCATCAGTTGCTAATTGTTTTTAGAACTGAACTAGCTAGTGGTGTATTGGATCTATGGATCTTGTAGAAATTGTTCTTGATTGTAATTGGCCCTAACTCAAAAGGCCTTACAGTCAGGCATGTTAATGGAAATTTGAGTTAAATCCATTATTGTGTTATGTTTTTCTACTATGTAATTCTGAAGCTGCAAGGCTAAACTATCCTTAATTGGACCCTCCCTGCCTTGGTCTACATCAATAAGCATGTATTCAATTGTTATGATAGGATAGATAGATAGATTAGTTTGATCAAAATCTGATAGTTTGATTGTTTGATGATTATGATATGAAGATATTATAGATACTCTGATGTCACGGGAGAGATATCCCATGACTCAGAATGTGAGGTCGGCATTGCTAGAGACTGACAAATTATTGATTGGGCTGACTGGTCTATATCACATTATTTATATGCCTAAGATTAAGGTGAATCTAAGCATGTTGACTACACTTGGTGAGAGATGGCACTCAGAGAAGAGCACCTTCCATCTCCCCACAAGAGAGATGATAGTTACTTTAGAGGATTTTTATCACATATTACAGCTACCCATCATAGGAGATCTTGTTCAATATGATCGACATGACAGACTAACTGACTGTAGAGTAGTTTTTGGTGATGATGACATTAATGAGATAGAGATCAGTTGGGAGGGTATGGTTGACTTCTATGAGCCACTTCTAGTGTTCTGGCTAGAGCTATTGGAGGCTATGTCTAGCTAGACCAGAGATCTCATAGTTTTGCAGTTGGATGGGGTCAAACCCTGTAGAGGATGATGGATGAGGGGACCTATTTTTCTTGCGGGGAATGTCTTCTAGCACATCTATATCATGATTTACATTAGGTTATGTACCATCAGAGTGCATTATTATTAGCTGGCGTGACTCTACTCCATGTTTGGGCATGGGAGCACATTGTAGTTACACAACTAGTAGTGATGAGATTCTAAGGTGCAAAGAAGCCTTATATTTTTATGTATACATCTATTTAGTCCCAACATAAGCTAGGATGTCTAGAGTTTTGGCAATATACTTTTGACACTATAAATTTTTTGATCTGGAGACCATATCTGGGATGTGAGCCATGGGAGGATGAGCACTAGCTCAGATACTATTTTAAGTCCCAATGGTTTATAGGGAGGACTCCCTATATCATAGAGAGGAAGTTGGTTAGCCAGGTCCTACAATAGTTTGGTAGGATCTAGGGGATGCCATAGGGAGTGACTAAGTTTTCTCATACTCACAAGGAGAGAAAAGACTAGGGACCTATGGTTTGGTTTGAGATTGCATGGTAGGAGTTCTTAGACATGTCATTTTAGGCATGGTCCAAGAGGTAGGAGGTTGTAGACCCAAGGATGACTATAGAGTATGAGAGGCATCTGAGGGATCATCCATTCCCTAGATTGATAGATCATGTAGAGAGGCCACCAGATAGAGATGTGGTAGATAGACACCAAGACAGGCAATCAGGTTATGACCTTAGAGGTGGAGGGAGGGGTATAGGTGATGATGGAGGTGATAGTGGTGATGGAGGTGATGGCAGTGATGGTGGTGATGGTGGACCTGTTGGAGGTAGGGGAGATAGAGCTAGGCCTCAGAGGAGAGGCATAGGTGTGCAACTGCAAGGACTAATGCCACCCTGTACAAGATAGGTGCAGGGATAGGTACTAGCATAGGGTGCCATAGGTGCCCCACTATAGATTCTAGTAGTTGCCACTAGATAGATACTAGTAGTTTCCCCAATATAGGTGGATCCTATGGTATAGGCATAGGATGATGAAGATGTGATACTGGGCCAGGAGAGAGTTGTATAGGGTGGACTTGGAAAGGATGATGGATAGGTTGAGCATATGCTCGACATTGCAGATGATGTACAGATTCTAAATGTGGGGGTATAGGATGTATAGGAGGAGCTAGATGTTGTGGGCTAGGATCCCTATTTATAAAGGGATGTAGTAGAGGAGGAGGATATAGACATATATGCATTTCTAGTCAGACTAGAAATGACATAGGTACAAGATGACCATGTCCCAAGACTAGAGAGATGGGAGGAGAGATTAGAGATTGAGATGGTAGAGATTAGACATGAGTGGGATGGTGCCATAGAGAAACTAGGGGAGGTCGAGACTCTATTAGATGAGCTATAGAGGACAGAGGATTTAGGACCCCATGCAGATAGTTTACATGTGATGGTACAAAGATCACCTACTAGAAGGATGCATACAGACAGGCTATGCCTAGTGATCAGTGGATTGGGAGTTTTAGAGATAGCTCTTGTGTAGTTAGGATAGTTGTATATCAGAGGTAGGGACTAGTTGGTAGTGGGGGGATATCATCACATCCATCTAGAGCACCTTCAGGTTCAGGGGATCCAGTAGCACCAGGACTCATTGCATCATGTAGACAATGACAAATTGAGTCTGGAGGTAGTGGCTCATAGCCATTTTGTATACATGTGCATCACCATTATATCAACATTGTTCATTATGTTTATGATGCAGGGGCATTCTAGGGTAAGGCAGGGGCATTCTTTATCCTCGATGAAACTACATAGGTGTTTGTTATTTTGGCTAGTGTTACTCAGTTGTAGCCTTGATTGACAGTCTCAGTCATTGAAGGAAGCTCAGTCACTTAAGGAACTCAATGGAACTTCTTACACTTGGTGAAGGTGTTACTCGGCAATGTCTATGGTGCTCGGTCAACACTGGTGCTCGGTGATGCCTGGCATGCTCAGTTATTTTACTATCAATCAGTTGTTTCTTTGTTGCTTGGTAGTTCTCGCTTACTGACTGGAGTTCTATGGGATTTTTTGGACTAACTTGATGCATTTATTTTGGGTAGCTGATTGTTTTAGGCTAACATATTGATTAAATTTTTGTAAGCCATTTATAAGCTGACTTGTATTGCATTTAATTTTTTTTTTGGGAGAGTTAATGGTTTCATCCAGCTGACTTGTGGATGATGATTAGTATTTATAGGGATGTTTGGGTAGTTTTTTAGGCATCTTGGTAGAGGAGAAGATAATAGATAGCAGATCTAGGACATTGGTGTTGGAAGTACTAGTGAAGCTGGAGTTGGTGAAGTTGTGGAAAAGATCTTGAATGATCTTGAAGATCAGATTGTTCATCTGATAGTTTAGTTAGCAGAGCTAGTGGTTGCATACTTGGAGACAAGGAGATTTCTTGGAGGCTTGCGAGCTCAAGTTTAGATCTACCTTAGGGTTTCCTTCAGTTGCTGATTGTTTTCAGAATTGAACTAGCTAGTAGTGTATTGGATCTTGAATAAATTGTTCTTGATTGTCATTGGCCCTAACCTGAAAGGCCTCACAATTGGGAATGTTAATGAAATTTGAGTTAAATTCATTTTGTGTTGAGTTTTTCCACTGTTTAATTCTGAATTTACAAGGCTAGACTTTCCTTAATTGGATGCTCCATGCCTTGGTCTGCATTAGGTGGTATCAGAGCCAAGTTTGATCTTGTTGAAACAAAAGGTTGACCTAGCAAGGCTGATCTTATGAAGTTGATCTTGTTGGTGGAGAGATCGTATGATCTTGGTTGCAGATTTGAGGCACTGAACTTGGAGAATCTTGCCCTAGTTGTTTTGTAAGATTGTGAATTGTGATCTCACTTGCAAATAGCTTGGAGATTGTCACAAGGTGATTAGTGTAGGGTTTTCTATAAAGGGTTTTGCATAATATTTAAGGATTCCTCCAAGAAGATTGGACCCTAGAGTAATTTTTGATCTTTGTGATACTATGGAATCCTAGATCATAGAGAAGGTGAAATCAGATTTTAGATATGAGATGGAGCTGATGAAGAATAAAATGGTCATTCAGATCATGAGAGTTGTTACTGGTGTACCTTGGAATGTTGGTACCAGGGATGGTTATGAAGAAGCTTCTGAAGACTTTGAACCTGCTAGATCTAGTGGTGATGACTAGAGGGATAGATCTAGTGAAGATAGAACTACTTGGTTGCCTAGATATGGTGCTTGGTTAAGTAACAGTTACCGAATGGAAGTTTCTACTTTCTCTGGTAACTTAAAGCCCAATGACTTGATTGATTGGATTGGTGAACTTGAATATTTCTTTGAGCTAGAAGAAATTGAAGATCCTCTTCAGCCGAGATTGGCACAGACTAAGTTGAAAGGACATGCTGCTCTTTGGTTGAAAGAACTACAAAGAGATAGAGAAGATGAAGGTGAATTGAAGATCAATCGATGGAGGTTGATGGTGACAAAGCTGAAAGCTAAGTTCATACCTGGTGACTATGAGCTTGACTTGTTTAATAAGTTGTAGAACCTGAAACAAAAGGATTTGACTATTGAAGATTATACTAAGGAGTTCTACAAACATACTATTCAGTCTAGACACAAACAACTTGGTAAGGAAAAGCTAGCTCAGTATGTGAATGGTTTGAGATTCAATATTTAGGATGAGCTTGGTATGCTAAAGATTTATTCTATTGAAGATTCTTATCAGTATGCTCTGAAGGTAGAAGATAAGTTAAAAAGGAAACAACATGGTAACTCCCAAGGGAAGGAGAATGTTGATCACTTGGCAAAGGATAAAGGGATTGATGCAAAAGATGAATAGAAACCTATAGAACCAAAGAAGAAGATAGGTAGAGTTATCTTTAAGAATACTTGTTATAACTATGGAGAGGAAGGACACCATTTTTTTGAGTGTACATAGAAGAATTCTGGTGACCGATGAACTATTGTGGTGAATGAGAACATTCAGAATGAACCTGAATCTGAGAACTTGCTGCTTCGGTAAACATTGCTCGGTACAAAGGAGGAACCTATCAGAGGAGTAATTTGTTCTAGACTCAATGCAAGACTGAAGGTAAACTCTATGATGTCATTATTGATAGTTGTAGTAATGATAACATTGTTCCTAAGGACATGGTTCAAAAACTTGGATTAAATAGAATGAAACATCCACATCCTTATAGGATTGGTTGGTTGCAAGATTATCATGCTTTGAAAGTTAGATAACAATGCTTCATTGATGTTCATATTGGCTAGTATAAAGATCTTGTGTTATGTGACATTCTGAAGATGAATAGTTGTGATATATTGCTTGGTAGACCTTGGCAATATGATTGCAGAGCTATGTATGACTATGTGAAGAATGTGTTTACTGTTGAGAAGGATGATAGAAATTTTTCACTAATGCCTTTGATGGATACAAAACTTGGTAGGAGAAGCTTGAGTATTGGTTCCCAAGTTGATTTGGTAGAGTTAGCACATGCAAAAAATTTCATGGCTGTAGTATTTTCCCCCTGGTCTCTGTAGTTGTTTTTAGGTTTCTGCCTTAAACCCTTAGTTCAAATTTTTTTAAACTAGCCATTGTGTTCAAAACCCTTTGTATTGTCTTGGCCCTGTTCTATTTTAATGTTAACTTTTTGGGCAACTTGAAATCCTTTTAGCACATGTGCTTTAATATTTTATCACCTTGCGGGGTCGGCTGTTAATTTTTCCTAACATTTTACCCCGATGGCCTTTAATATTTCCTAAGTCCTCAGCGCCTAATTTTTCCCAAAAGCCTAAGTCCTATGTTTTAATTCTTTCTAATGTTCTAGCTTAATATTTTCCTAGGCCCCTCTCTGACACCATCTTGATCCAATGGTTGTCGTGAAAGTGCAAGGGTTTTGTTAGAGGTATGCAAAGCTGCGCCCATCATTGATTTTATTGTATTACATAGCCTTTCTTTTCAAGCGGGTCCACATGCCAAGTGTGCTGAAGTGGTGGTATCTCATTGGCAAATGAGAGTATGAAGTGGAGTGTCATCAGTGGGACTAGTTTTCTTGGCATTCAGGTAGGTTAAAGTTTGGTTTAATCTTATGGCTGTCCATATTCTAATAGGATGACATGCTCGACCTTTAACGTAGCAGTATAGCAATAGCTGTTGATTCTCGTAAAGGCTATCAATCGGTGCAAGGTAACATGTAAGCATAATTGGTGGTTTATGATTGGTCCATGTAGTAACACATTGGTAGTTGTCAATGGGACCTAGTTTCCAGATGCATCAAAGGGTCCTTACACTGTCAGTCGATTGATGATGGGCGTATGATCTCATGGGTTTTGTCAGAGGTTTCAGATATTGCGATGTCCATTGATTTCATATCTTGTCAAAGGGTTGTCAGGGTAGGGTAAGATTCTTCATCTGACGATGGGCATGTAATCTGATGGAATCTTGGAGGGCTATGCAAAGATAAGACAACCGTTGATCTTCTTGATGAGGGCCCAATTAAGTTTCTCAATCTTTTGGTGGTTGGGATAAAGTTTTGGTGGTTAGACAAATTTGAAAAATCTTCGCTCATTCATGAAGAAAGATGACAGTCCTCTAAATGTTTTAGCAGTTCAGTGAATAAGCGTTTGGGTAATCGCTAAACTATCTAGCGGAGATGTAAAGTATTATGTGACTTGGCGATATCCTTCAGTTGCCAAATCACTAAATGTAACTAAGGTCAAATTTAAAGGGTAAGGACATAAACCAGTGAAATAAAAGGATCAGACGGTCAGGACTTAAAGTTGATTGAGATTGAAATTTTGACCACTGATTTGTTTCTAACACTTGGAAGTGACCATTTGATTTCAAATTAAAATTTCTGAGGGTCTCTCAGTGATAGAAAGGACTAAAATTGAATTCTTTCATAGTTGGATTTGATTTGTTTGGTGGCACTTGCTATTACAGTGTGGTCTAGGGTGTTCCATGATTTTTTATAGGGGTTTGTACTATGTTTTTGTGCTTGAGGGATGCGGCAGGTGACCAAACAGGTTGATAAATTTGAATTTTCATGATTTGTAGTACTTTCCTAGAGATCTATCATAAGTGAAAATCTTTCTCAGGCATGGTCGACTCATTTTCATCCCTTGCATTTAATTTTTGACTGTTTCTAGTTGATCTGGTGGGTGAAACCCTAACCCTAGTCACCCAAAGCTTGATGCATCCTCTTTGAGGATTCCAAGGTGACTAGTGGTGGTATATATTGTAGCATTTTTTATTTTGTAAGGGTTGTTGTTGATGGTATTATACTGAGTAAGGAGAGCTTAGATTTTGGGTCTATTTCTTTGGCATTTTGTCATTTGATAATGTATTGATTCTGCAAGTCTTAATGAGAATATAGTTGAATTCCAATCTCATAGTGGTGTATGTCTTTTTGTTTTTTTCTTGAGCTCATATATGTTAATTTCGAAAAGGGGGTTATCATATGGTAAACAAAGATTATTTTGAGATTATCTTTGAGTTCCTAACAAAGTTAGGATTAAAGTCTTTCAGGTAGTCTCAGTGAGTTCATGGCTTGATAAGAATTTGATGTCCTGATATGTGAGTGAGAAGGATAATAGGAAAAGCACTTATCCTAAATTTAATTATGTTTGAGCTAAGGTCTTTAGTTGACATATGTGATTAGGTGACTCTATGCCCTAGTTAAGGCATTGATCCCTTCTTTAGAGGTAGCCCATCATCAACAATCACACACACATTCAAATGATATAATCTTCCAATCAATTACTAAGGGGTATAGATGTATATTGTCTTGAGACTCCTTTGAAGAAGTGATTCAAGGGTACACCCACCTGAGCATTAAGGCTCAAAGTTTAGGAGGATCTATTTGATCTTTGTTGATTGGCCCTCTTCCTTGTAGACTTTGGAGTGGTGATAGAGTCAAAGTTATAGTAAAGTTATCCATCAAAGTATAAATCTACAAGTTGAAGATCAAAGGGAACTCACAATAAAATGAAAACTCCACTGGGGACAAAAATGAAGAAGTATATCTGTTAGGGTCTTTGGTTTGAGTTATATTGTTATATATTCAAAATCTTTTGTTGACCAAATTGATTTGCCCATCTGAGTCACCAACAAAATGGTGACTCTGTTGGGCAGTGTACACACTAAAATGGTGCACTTCTATGAACCATTACATGCAAGGTTGATCAAGAATGAGGCCTCACAAAGCGGCTCATAGCTCTCTATGCATGGAGTTGCAAGGGACTATGATGTGTTTGCTCTCAGCTAGAGCTACAAGCTTGTGACCTTGCTAGTCAACCATACAATGAGAGATTCAAGTGAAGACAAGGGCAACAATGCCAATATCTCCAAGAATCACTATGAAATGCAATGCAATGCAACTAAAATGAAGATGCAATCTAAGCTATGGAAATGAAAGTACAATGCAACTAATCTATGAAAGGAAATAGCAATGGATTACAATGCCTCCTATTTAGACTATGTGAGCTTAAATCTATTGCATAAAAGGAAATCTATACTAAGAATGTCATTATCATGCAACTAAGAAAGAAATATGCAACTACAATGAAATGCAACAAGTCTTCAATGTCTTCAAACTCCAAATGCACCTAAAACCTGCAGCATAACATTAGCATAAAACATGGATATCCAAATGGAGGAAAGAGCTCTCCTTTTATAAGAAATGAGGTGAAATGGACCATGGAGATTAAGAGGCAAAAAGTCTTAATCAGCGGTGGAGCTTGAAAGAGGAGCAATCCATGTGCACAAGTATCCTCCAATGAGAGTGAAGTGTTGACTTTTGAGCCTCATGTGAGACAAAAAGTGCTTTTTCCCTTTTTATAAAATAGGAATAATGCTTTATTTGTGCAACTTAGGATAAGAGGAAAGTGGGGCTTTTTATTTAATTAAAAGAGGAGGAAATATTCCTTTTAATTAAATAAAGACTTAGGATAAATGGTTAGCCCATAGGATAAAAATCCAATATATGATCGAAATTAAGATTTGATCAAGAAATTGATAATGTTGAAAATATTGATTATTGATAAAAATGATTCAGAGTTGATAAATTGAATAAATGGGGCCCAAAGTCTAGGCGACCATTTTAGGGTGCATACATTTGCCCCTCTTTGACTAATGTGTGATCGATTTGGGAACACATGTAGTCAAAGAATGAAGTTGCCATGTGAGATCGATTTGGGATCACAAAACAACTCAGATATGAGGTTGATTCAGGATCATATCCGGACAAAGCATAAACAAAAGCCTTTGAACATGAGGTCGATTCGGGATCACATTCAATGTAAGAGATAAGAATCTCAAATTTGAGGGAAAGCTCACAAAAGATGTCTGAATCAGGAAAATCAAGCAATTGGGGATGAGAATCCCATAGGTACTGCCCCCTCGGAATCAAAATTGAAATCAGGTAGAGACGAGAACAGTGAATTAATAAGGATTTGATCAAATCAGAATAAAATCACAATCGAAGGTAAAGGTCAAAATAGGTTAACCATTAGGCAATACAACATGCCCCAGCCTGACTGAAAAGATGTAGTCAAACATGAGAAATAAGGGAATGGAATGAATATGAATGAAAGACTAGAAGGTTGGAAGACATGGAAATGAAGAAATGATGATGCCCCAACAAAGATCGAAAGATTAGGCCTCAAAAGATTAGCTAACTGCGCAGAAGGGGGGAAGATTTTGAAACATAATTTTGACTATCAAGATGACCTCAGATTTTGATTTCGAGTCCGAAAATAGATCTAGGACGTCGAAATTAGCCAGGGGTGCAATTTTTTTGCAATTCTGAGGTGTTTTGAAAATGAGGTCAAAAAGTCAAAAGACTATAAAAGGGGTCAAAATGTCATTTTCAAAAATCATTTGTCTTTTAGTGATTTGAGAATTTCAGAGCTTTAGAGAGAGAAAATGGCCCAGCAAGCAGGAGTTCCTATCCACAGGCATCGATTCGAGTGCGGCAGGTTGCACAACCGGCCACCACACTATCCTGCCCCGGTATATTTTTGAAAAACTCGAGCTTTTTAGTCATTTTTTGCATTTAATAGTTGATTTTAGAACATTTTTTCAAATTTTAAATTTTCAAAATTTTTCTTAGGTGAAATATCGTGCGATAATTTAAAAGTATCGCGCGCTTTGGGGAGAAGTATCGTGTGATACTTTGCGGGTCCCCAAAGTATCGCGCGACCTAAGGCACCAGTATCACATGATACTAGGTGAAAGATCACACGATACTGGGTGAAGTATCGCGTGATATAAGGTTTATCGCCCCACTATAGGGAGAAGTATTGCGTGATACTTCTCCAGAAAAGGAATATCGCCCAGCATAAAATTTTGATTTTTAATGCATTTTTAAACAAAAATGACATGGGTCTAGACAATGTTACATTTTAGCGATGTTTTATACTGAGTTTTTGGACATCCATCATGATATGTGCTAACAACTGGTTTGGTTTTGGCTTGCAAGAGGTTTTTTCGGCGCTCATCATCAGAGCGCCGAAGGTGACAGGATAGTGGTGTGTCCGAGATCTAGACGATCCGGGCAATGCCAATCTCAGAGCGATGAGATTCCGGTATCTGCTGAGATACCCCTATATCCGAGCGAAACATGGGTTGTTGACTGCTCTGGCTGAGAGATGGCACAACGAGCATAACACCTTCCACCTTACTACAGGTGAGGCATCCATCACACTAGAGGATGTCTATAGGATCCTCTGATTTCCATGCCACGGAGAGCCTGTAAGTATAATCATGTTTTTGAGATAGTCATGTAAAATGTAATATTTCCAAAAGATGAAAACTAACATGATTTATGTGTTGTCACAAGTATACTATGATCAGGATGCCACTGAGGGGTGCCGCCTGGTTCCGGAGATGTTCCAGGATGTCACGATTCTGGATAGACATATCAGCTGGGAGAGGCTGATAGACAATTTTGGTAGAGATTACCTAGTGCCATGTATAGTGGCTTCCATCATTTCACAAATCCTGATGAATGATCACAGTCAGAAGGGTTTTCCGCTCAGATGGGCTCGGCTTTTGGTGGACCTGATCGGTAGGCCACGATAGATGGCATGGGGTCCTGCTATACTGACAGAGATGTACCATGAGCTACACGAGATCATCTACAGAGACGGTCAGACATAGGCATGCGGTGCCATCTTGGCACAGGTATGGGTGTGGGAGCACATCACTGTGGTGTGCCCTAGGGTTCAGCCGAGGGAGAGGAGGTACCCCTATATCCATAGGTACCTCGGGTTTATATCACATGCTCATAGTGGGGATGTGACGTACTACAGACAGATTCTAGATGAGATAGCCTCCTTCACATGGAGGCCATACAGGGAGGTTGAGGTCTAGGGAGATGCAGCTGACGAGCTGAGTTACATGTTGTGCAGTCGGCCACTGGTAGGTCAGTATGCAGAGATCATAGAGAGATTCTGCATCACTTGGGTATGGCGACAGTTTGGGAGGTAGCCGCGAGTCTCAACAGAGACTACCACTTATGCTAGAGCTAGAGACAAGGAGGGACATGGGTGGCTACCTATGTTAGATTATCAGTAGGCTGTCGCAAAGATAATAGGTATCAGGAGTGAGCCCTAGGAGTATTTCCCAGATATGATAGATGCAGGGGCTGATGGAGCCTACAGAGCAGAGTGGCTGAGGGTGCCATTCCCTCATTTTACAGTACCAAATGCACAGGTGCCAGTGCAGGGAGGAGATGGAGGGGATGACGGGGGAGAGGGAGGAGATGGAGGGGACGGAGGAGAGGGAGGAGGGGAGGGAGGGGATGGAGGAGATGGCAGGAGGGGGAGAGGGAGGAGGATGGAGAGGGGAGAGGGGTCGAGATCAGGTGGCTGAAAATGGTCATGGGTACAATGGTCAGTGACACCTGAGGAGGAGGCAAGATTAGCTCACCGACAGGTGGAGGCACAACAGGAGCAGCCTGCAGGGGGAGAGGATCTGAGAGCCCAGATACAAGCTCAGGAGGTAGAGATACAGTAGCTCCGGACTACTATAGCTTTGAGAGATCAGCAGCTACTGGATCTGAGGGCAGAGTGAGATCAGCAGATATCTGATCTTAGGGTAGAGATATCACACTGTGAGGCGATGGCACAGGCCGAGGCACTAGAGCTCCGATGAGAGTCAGTGAGAGCAGCCTATTATCATGGGTTATAACTGCAGGCCGTCCCAGAGGGTGAGAGAGCACCATCATACTCTCAGCGGGCAGGGGTATCAGACATGGTACTCGATAGGAGAGCTATGCCTCCTCCACCACCACGAGCTCCTCACGAGAGTGGTAGCGAGTCTTAGGGTTAGGTCCCAGATGTTTTGGACATATTTTGAGACTTTTGATCCAGATTTTGAGATCTCATATTGTATTGTATATCATGACATTGTATATAGATTTATGAGATTAATGGATGTTCGATGTATCATGTGTATTTGTCTCATTTGTGATGGATGTATCAGTTTATGTATATTGTCTTGTCATTTTGCTCAAAATACTTATGTATGTGCTTATGGATGTTCTCTCTCATAGATGTATGTTTAACTCTCATATGTATGATATAGACTTATGTTTCTTGAAAATGACAATTTTGATATAGATATGATGATGTGATTAACCCCTTCTGATGAACAGGAACAGGTTCGAGATGAAAAGACGAGGAGCGAAAGACATGATCAAGAAGAAGAAAAGGTGAGCGCAGTCGACTGACAGGTCCACGTAGGATGAAAAGGAGAGCTCTCTCCATATGCAAAATGCAACACCAGACTAACATGAACCTAAAAATGCAAACTACTATGAAAGTGGTTGACTTGCAAGGTCACAACGCTTATAGACATCTAATTATCATCATCGAGTGTTATTGGGAGCATCGTGAGATCATACAATGCACACTAGCATAACTATGTGGATATGAGTATGATCTTTATCAGATAAAGATGTGGGAATCTCACCTAGGCATCAAAGACATATAGGTCAAGATGGCTAATGCAGTGAGATCACCTAAATTTGTTATAGCGAGATTACGCTTGTATCAAGACACATGAAAGTCAGGATAGCTATAAGCATGCACTCACGAAACAGTCAAGGATAATACCTTGTCAATCCATAGTGTCAAGTAGGACTAGCATAAATGCTCATGACAGTTAGGATCAAAAAAATATACCCACAAGTAGATAAAGAAAGAAAACATGTTTTGATTCCCTCAGTCTTCTAGCAATGCATCATCGAAAACCTCTCAGGGAGAGATCACTCATCAAAGAAATCTTCATAGACAGCACAAAAAGAAAAATAAAGTCAACATATCATCAGCGAGTTAATTGTTTAAGTGTGTGTGTGTTGGTCATAGAGTCAGACTCTGAGTATCGCATCTGCACATGAGCATTATCGCATTATACTTAGACTATAGGCAAGATATCTAATAAGTGTTAAGAAACACTCGACGCAAGGGTAGTGTTGAAAAACACTGTTGGGGTGGTGTTGAAAAGCACCTGTTGTGAAATGCCCCAATAGACAAACGCACCTAAAGGACCTATGCGAACAGTTATGCCCCCTAGACAAAGACAAAGACCAATTCCAGACTAAGCCACATAAGGTCAAGGCATGATGGGAAGTGGCTAAGTGTCGAGGATGTATGCTAACAAATAGGAGTGCAAAAGGCCTCAAGTAGTGCCTGTTTCCAGGTTTTCACTACTTGGAATCTTTTTTCTTTTTTTTCTTTTTTTTTTCTTTTTTTGTATTTTTGCTACCAAGGCGCCTATTGCTAGGTTTTCACCAAGGCACTTTTTTATTTTTTTGATTTTTTGAATATTTTAATTTTTTTGTATTTTTTTTTCATGACTTTATATGCTTTTTTAGGATTTTTTCAGTATCATATATCAATTTTTTTGGAATTTTTTCAAGATCAATAAGATATGTACAAAGGATGCCCCCAGACAGAACGGGCATCAAGGATAGAACTTCTTGAGGTGCACAATGTTGATGGGATCAGGGAGTTGTTCTCCATTAGGATCTGATAGTAAATACACACCAGTACCAAAAGTAGCTGTGATGACATATGGTCCAAGCCAATTAGGTTCAAACTTGCCCTTTTGCTCTTTATTTTGTTGGTTCTTAGGCTTCTCTCACAAAACAAGATCACCTATTTGAAATTCTCTAGGGCGAACCTTCTTGTTGAATGCCTTGGACATACGCTTCTGATACACTCTCATATGATCAAAGGAAGCCTTACGCTTCTCATCTAGAAGTTCTAGTTCCTGTAACCTCATGGCGCGGTAATCCTCATCTGTAATCAAACCTTTGAGTGAGACTCTAAGTGATGGTATCTTGACTTCAAGAGGCAATATTGCTTCAGCGCCATAGGTGAGAGAGAAAGGAGTGGCTCCTGTAGGTGTGCAAATGCTTGTTCTGTAAGCCCATAGTGCTGGATTGATTTGTAAGTGCCAATCCCTACCATTCTTGTGCACTATTCTATGAAGAATCTTAAGAATGGTTTTGTTAGAAGCTTCTGCCTGTCTATTTCCCTGTGGAAAATAGATGGAGGACCAATGTTGCTTGATTTTAAACTTTTTGCATAGGTGCTTTAGGTCCTTATTCTTAAATTGACCTCCATTGTCAGTAATGATCTCAGAAGGCACTCCAAATCGGCAAATGATATGATTGAAGATGAATAAAGAAATGGTCCTTCCTGAAGCAACAGAAAGTGGCACAGCTTCCACCCATTTTGTGAAGTAGTCAGTGGCAGTAATAATGAACTTGTGTCCACTTGATGAGTTGGGATGAATCTGCCCAACCATATCAAAGGCCCAGCGCTGAAATGGCCAATGAGAAATAGAAGGAATCAGCTCCCTACCTGGAGCATGAATCAGGTTGCCGTGTTTCTGACATTTTTCACATGACTTAGCAAAGGTGACTACGTCTATCTACATTGTGGGCCAATAATATCCCACCCTAAGCAACCTTCGGGCCATGGCAAGACCATTAGAATGTCCACCACAAATGCCCTCCTGGATGTCAGCTAACACTTGGTTGGATTCCTCCTTTTCCAAGCACCTAAGAAGCATCCCATCTAAACCCCTCCTATATAAATCACCAGAGATGAGGGTGTGGTGAGAGGCGTTATAGATGAGCTTTTGGCATTTGGAGTGGTTAAATGTGTCAGGGATGATGCCATCACGAAGATATGAATAGATAGCACCATATCGGGAAGACTCATGTGTGATAATGGCACAAATGACATGGCTTTCAGAAGAGTCAAAGATGGGATGGTGTATCTCTTCCACCAGGAATTCAAATCTGGATTCATGTGTCTCCAACTAAAGAAGTGAAGCTAATGTGGCCATGGCATCTGTAGCTTTGTTCTCTGTCCTAGGGATCTGTTGAAACGTCACAAAGGTGAAATAGCATCTCAAAGAATCAACCATCTTTTTATAGGGTATCAATTTGTCATCCTTGGTTTGATACTCTTCATTGACTTGGTTGATGATTAACTAAGAATCCCCAAAGACATGTAATTCCGTGATGTTCCATTCTATAGCCATTCGCAAGCCATTAGTTAAAGCTTCATATTTTGCAATATTATTGGTACATGGGAATAATAGTTTGTAAGACTTCAGAATGTTGTACCCATGTGGAGAAACAAATAACACTCCAGCACCTGATCCATTTTGCATGCGGGAGCCATCAAAGAACATTGTCCAAGTGCGAGTAGTTGTATACAAGATGTGTTCATCTGGGAATTCCACTTGGACTGGCATGCTATCCTGGATTGGAAAATTGGCTAATTGGCCGGCAATAGCTTGTCCTTTTATTGCCTTCCTTTCAACATACTCTATGTCAAATTCAGTGAGGACCATCATCCATTTAGCAAGTCTACCCGTCAGGGCAGCCTTACTAAGAAAGTATTTAAGGGGATCAATTTTGGTAGCCAAATGTATGGTATGAGCAAGCATGTAGTGGCGCAACTTTTGAGAAGCAAACACCACCGTGAGACAAGACTTCTCAATATTATTGTAATTGATCTCATAGGAGACCAGAGTACGGCTGATATAGTAGATGGCCCGTTCTTTCCCAGTATCATCTGATTGAGCCAATAATGCCCCCAGGGAAGTGTCTGTAGCTGAAATATATAAGATCACTGGTTTCCCTGGAATAGGAGGCATTAGGATCGAAGGATTGGCCAAGTATTGTTTGATCTGATCTAGGCTCTGTTGACAATCCTCGTTCCAAACACAAGAAGCACCCTTATGCAATGTCTTGTTGAAGGGTTGCGCTCTATCTGCAAGCTAAGAAATAAACCTCCTAATTGATTGAAGATGTCCCTGAAGACTTCTCATTTGGCTGATATTCTGAGGAGGTGGCATATCTAGGATTGCTTGGACCTTTTCGGGGTCAACCTCGATACCTTTTTCTGATATTATGAATCCTAAAAGTTTACCTGAGGTGACGCCAAATGCGCACTTCTTTGGATTCAATCTGAGTTGAAATTGTTCCATACGATCTAGAATTACTTCCAGATCATTGAGGTGCGTGTCCCTTTTTCTAGATTTTGCCAGGGTATCATCCACATAATCTTCCATATTTTTGTGCATCATATCATGAAAGATAGTCATCATAGCTCTTTGGTAGGTTGCTCCTGCATTCTTTAACCCGAATGGCATGACGTTCCAGCAATAGGTTCCCCATGCACATGTGAATGCTATTTTTTCTTGGTCTTCAGGAGCTATTTTGATTTGATTATACCCTGAGAAACCATCCATTAGAGAGTATATGTCATAGCCCGCCGTCATGTCCACTATCATGTCAATGTTTGGAAGTGGAAAATCATCCTTTGGGCATGCTTTGTTTAAATCTCTAAAATCTGTGCAGACACGAATGGACCCATAATTATTGGAGACAGGTACTATGTTTGAGATCCATTCTGCATAATCGATGGCTCTAATAAATCCAGCTCTCAAAAGTTTTTCTAATTCCCCTTTGACAAGTAGAGCTACATGTGGATGCATTTTTCTTAATCTTTGTTTTACTGGCTTGACTCCTGGAGCTATAGATAAGTGATGCATTATGAGATTCATGTCAAGCCCTGGCATGTCTGAGTAGGTCCATGCAAAATTAATTTTCTTTTTCTGTAAAAACTATACATATGCCTTAGTCTCTTCCTCCGATAAAGACTGAGCAAGATGGACTATCTGAGGGTTTTCTTCTGTGTTTAAGTTGACTGGCTTTGTTGGTTCAATCAATATTGATGATCTATCCTGGAAATAACTCGGCAAGTTATTAAGTACCCCATCCTTAGGTGCCTCAAAGAGGTTTTCACCTTTGGATGCATCATTTCTTTTTACTATTTTTGGTTTTGACACCACCACAAAGTGGTTTTCACCATCAGACCTATTTTTCTTTTTCTCTTTTGTTTTGAGACTGAGGTACTTAATATCAGGCTCTGTCATGCTGGTTGTTGGTTCACTGGTGGAAGAAGCCATGGGTTCAAGAGCATTCAGATAGCAAGCAATTTTGTAATCATTATGGAAGGTGAGGAATGTGGGCTCTTGATGGCGCTGAGACCAGTCAATTAGGTCGAAGTGAACAAGGGGTAGATCGATGACTAGTTCAATGTTGTTTATGCGAAAGGTGTCATCTCTGGTGACCATATAATCAAAGTTCATCAAGTCTTCTCCTAAGATACCTGAATTAGGACTCATCCTATCAAACGAAGCGTCATCTACTAAGGCAATTTGAGGAGGGCAATCCTCTAGTCTGACACTAGGATCGTTAGTCGCATCAGGTTGGGTACTATAGGCATGGATAATATCTATGTCTAGATCAATTGTTGCATCTGAAAGCGAGTCCCATTCATATTCATGGGAGTCTATCTCTGAGTCATCATTTAGGCCTCGTGATGTAGAAGCCTCAAGGTTAGGAAGGGTTTCCCCCTCTCTAGTGCTAGTATTGGTACTATCCGTCGCAGCTAGGATAGTAACACTTTCCTTTGTCGATCTAGCAGTCACACAGTCACTATCCGTCACAACTGGGATAATAGGACTATTAAGCATCAAATCTATGGAATCTCCCCAAAGGAGATTCCTTGAGGGCACCCAATCATTAGACACATCTTTTTGGTTGGAAAGATCAGGTGTATAATCTGCATCACTGTCACTGTCCGTTGCAGCTGGGATAAGGACACCTTTCTTCTTCTTATTCTCAAAACCTAAGCCAATCGTAGACTTGTTCTTTCATCCAAAAAGAGCATGATCAAGAGGCTCAGCTTTAGCGTCTAGCCTATGACTAAGGCGACCATATCCCAGATATCCCATATTTTTAACCAGTGTATACCCTTTCCCATAAGCTTTAGGTGAAGGAGAAAAATTCTCATTATGTTTGTATTTCTCCTCGTGATAGATCCAATCCCTTATAGCAACTTCCTCTTTCTCTTCTTGAATGGGGACCGAAGACTCAACAAATTTCCCAAATAATGTCATTGCTGATGACGAAGGCTTCACATTTGGGGATGGTCTCCCATAAGACCTAGGAGAGATTGGCATTTTTGTAAAAGAATCAATCTTATAATCTCCCATCCCAAGATCCATGGTCTTGAATTTCTACTTGCATTATTCAAGTGAACTGCTAGGATTGTCAGCTTCCCTATTCAAAGGTACATGTGATCCCGCAGAGATGCTATTAACTGATAGAGCACTCTCTCCAGGGATGCAAATTTATACACCGTTATGGGGAAACTTAACACACTGGTGATATGTTGATGGGACTGCCTGCATTTCATGAATCCATGGCCTACCTAGCAAAATGTTGTAGGCTAGAGGTCCAACATCAACAATTTGGAATAATATATCTTTTTCTACGGGACCAATGGGAATAGGCAAAACAGCCAATCCCTTGGAACTTCTTTCTGCTTCATCATATGCTTTGATTGTGATCCTTTTCTTTGTGTCAATGACATTCTCAAAATATCCTAGAGCTAGCAGCAAACTCAGGGTACAAATATTGAGCCCCGCACCCCCATCTATCAGTACACACCTAACACGGGTTTTATGAATCATGACTTTGATGTGTAAGGCCAAGTTATGTTGGTGACTGATGGATTTGTCATCTTCTTCGGAGAAGGTGAGGTAATGAGGGCTAGCCAAATGGTTGACCATGTTTTGGAATTGGTCAATATCTAAGTTGTTAGGGACATTGGCTGCTTGCAAAACATCCTCGAGGACACGCTTGTGCATAGGAGATAATTCTAAAAGCTCAAAAATGGATATCTGAGCGGGTGTACGTTGTAGCTAGTCAATAAGATTATAATTGGAATCAAGACCAACGGTAGATTTGAGAAGAGCACCTTTGGACACGGGCTATTTAGACTTGCTAGTGCTAGGACCTTTGATGATAATGGGTGCTTGGGCCTGACCCCTAGTGACAGCATTGAGGGACTGGGGCATTCCTTGTGAGTGAGGACCTCTTATCACCACAGCGGGTCTTTCATTAGTCATAGGAGTTGAGTCCACATTATGTCCATAAGGATCTTTCTTTCTCACCATGTTGATGTTATCATCAGCCACTTCAAGCATGTTAATCACATTGTCAGCATGTGTGTATGTATAGTTAATAGCCACCTTACCATTCTTATTGCTAGAATTCTCTCCTTTTTCATATTTAGGCAAGGGCTCTTTAAAGGCTTTATGGTCTGTATTAGTGGTTAACCCATCCAATTGTAATTGTCCTTTCTCAATAAGGTCTTGGACAAGATGCTTGAGTTTAAAACAATTTTCTATGTCGTGTCCAATCCCATTATGGAAAATGCAAAAAGCCTTAGCATCCCACCAATGAGGTAAAGGATCCGGTATGCGATGTTTTGTAGGATCCTGTGGGTGCGCCAAATTATGAGCAACTAATGTCTTAAAAACATCTATATAAGATTCTCCCAATTTGGTAAATTGTCTTTTCTCCATTTTAGATCTCTTTTGATACTTAGGTTTGTCTTGTTGTGTTGAAGACGTTTGCAATTTCATAGCTTGAACTGCATGAGAGAGGTTAAGAACTTCTTTATTTTTGACCTGAGATGAGTCAACAACTCCATCATTGACCACTTGCTTGTTTTTGTTCCAATAGGAGTTCTTTTTGTCCTTGTTACCATTAGTATTTTTATTTTGGCTATTGTTATTATTTGTTGGTTTAGCCAAAATTCCTTGTTCTTTTAGGACATCCTCAATGCGACATGCCACCTCTACCATAGTATCAAAGGAATTAAATGGGATTTTCTTAACTTCATATCTGAGTTCTGGTATTAGATTGTTCACAATGATATCAATTCTCTCCTCTTCAAGGATTGTCCTAAGGTATTTCGAACACAATCGCCTCCATCGTTGTAAAAATGTGACAAAAGATTCCCCTTGATTTTGTTTAAGTTTACACAAATCAAGCATTGTGACTGACCTGGATAAGTTGTAAGCAAAATGCTGAACAAATCTTTGGACAAGCTCTTTAAATATCTGTACTGGGGGGGAAAGGTTGGTGAACCATTCCATGGCTTGACCTTTTAAACTCCTTGAGAATAATCTCATCAAGTAGGAGTCTTCATGGTGAAAGGAAAAGCTCATTATGTAGAACTATCGAACATGGTCATGAGGGTCACCAGTGCCATCATATTTGTCATATGTTGGGAATTCAACTTTCTTAGGGAATTCTACCATCACCACACTTTCGTCAATGGGGTTAGGACATATGGAGTCCAAATGAAATGTGCTCTTGGGAGCCTTCATCCTGTCTATATCCTTTTGCATTTGTAAGATCACCTCATCAGTTGAAGGGTTCTGTTTCTTGATCTTTTGGTGAACATCAAAATTATATGGGACTTTAGCGCCTTTGTTGATAAGACTTTCCAAGAATTGGTCTTTGTTTTGTTCCACATATTGCTCCACATATGCTTGAAAGGACAGTTCTTGTTGCATAGTCATGAAGTCCATATGATCAAATTTAGCATAACTACCTCCATGTTGTGAGCCATGATGTGCTCGTTGGGAGGGTTGCTTTGAATGTCTATGAGACGACTGTCTCCTATGATGGTCATATCTTGAAGTCCTTCTTCCTCTAGGACTTGGGGATTGTGAGGGTGTCTTTGATCTTCTTCGAGGGCTAGGGGAAGGGGTAGATGGGGGTGAGTTGGTCCCACTATTGGCTCCCCTCCCGTTAAATCAGCTTTGGAGTTGTTGTGCATAGAGTCTATCTTCTTTTTCTTGGGTGACTCTTTTCTGTATATCCAACAATGCACCTTCCTCTTCCTCTAGTTGTTAGAATTTTTCCTTTTTAGCAGCCTGTTCATCTAAGTAGGCTTGCTTCTCTCTCTCAATGCTTCTCAATCTTGTATTTGTATATCGAGAGGTGTCTTTAAATGGGGAGGTTTGTCTTGAATGCCTCATTGCATTAGCTGCGTTGATGTGGTGATCACTAGATTCATTGTTCTGATCTTCGTGTTGTGACCCTGAATCTGAGTGAGCTTGCTTATGCTATCTTTCAGCTCGTTGATGAGCATCAAAATACCTTGCGTTGTTGGGAGGTGACCTAGGTGGACTAGCATGAGAAGAACCACCATACTCTCTCCTGTGTCATTGGAAGATATCCTCAAGAGTTTGATTCATGGCTTCTCTTTGTTGTCGGGTGAAAGTGTAACTCATGTCCATACTTGATGAAAGTGGTATAAAAGAGGTGCTCACTTCACTAGGATTAGCTCCCGAATTAAAACAAACCTCAGATTCACTCTTAGGAGATTGGTCAAAAAGTGGTCCTTTTCCCTTAGGTTGTCGATGAGTCTTGATGGGTGGTAACTGCTAAAGGCAACAGGGGGTCGCTTCCCTTGATTAACTTGGTACCTTGTCGTAACTGACATGAAAGAGAGATAATCTCAATGATAAGGTGACCTTTTAAAGTGTCAACACCAAACTAGGATAATAGAAGTCCTTTATTGTCCAAAGAGAAATGAAAAGAAAAAAGGGTTTTACCAACACTGTCAAAGAGGTGCTTCAAATCAAAGGGTGACTACCCTTGCACTTTTGAATCAGGAGGTTGGACTAGGCCAAAAGATAATTGAAATTGAGATGCAAATGAAAGCAATTTGCATAATAAGAGTACTAAAATCTTCCCAAAATGTAGCTAACAATTTTAAAGATGAACCTTGGCACCAAGAATGGCTTTCTAACTTGACAATTATTCCAAAGTGATTTCATTAATCAAATGATGCTATCCTGGAGGACTAAAAACTAGAAATTTAGAGTCAAGAAAAATCTCAGACGTCAGGGTGAGAAGCTTGCTCTAAGACCTAGCCTGATTGACAGCAACTAAAACTGACCAAAATTTAAGCACGACAAAAATAAACCAGGCGATATACTCCAGGCTACTGGGGTGATAAACCTATACCCGCGTGATACTTCGCCCGAAGCCAGGTGATACTTCTTAATACTGGCAGGCGATATACTACAGCCAGGTTGGGCGATAGTCCGTTAGGGGTGAACTATCGCGCGATATTTCTCTTCAAAGCGGGTGATAGTTCTAGCAAGCGTGAAGTATCACGCGATACTTCACTTTACAGGGTGTGATACTGTTGTAGATTTGTTTAACTCTTGACCAGAATTGTGTGAAATTTGCATTTTTAGGTATGTTTGGTCAAAATTTCCAGTCTGAGGGTCAATGTTTTTGATTTCAGTCACAATATCAGTAGAATTTCGGCAGGTTTGCAAACAGTAAGGGATCAAAACATGGTCTCAAACACTTGAAACAAGGGCAAAAGCAACCTTGCCAAGACAAACACTTGTGATATCAGAATTGAAACAACACCCTATGAATGCTACCGATTGTTTGTATGTAAGAATGTTTGCACTGGTATCACACAATCGAAGACACTTCAAGCAAATCTATCCTAGAAAGTCAAGGCTCAATACTTATCAACTTAGCCCACAACTTGATGCCCCCTTGCCTCACACCAAGTGGTTACCCACAAGAGATGTTGGCTTTGTCATGGAAATGTCAAATGACACAACCAAAGGGACACATATGGTGAGTATCTTAAGGTGATCCGGGTAAACCACTTGGATCAATCCTTGCACTAAGAAGATAAGTGGCTAAAAGAAGGTGGCTTCTATCTAATGGTTCTTAATAAGGATTTCCATTCACAACACCCCTCTTGCTCCTCATAAAGGACTAGGACCTCGCGGCCTCAAGAGTACCTTAAGCATTCTTGTTCAATATTTTCCCCATGGTCGCAATCCCATGAGCTACTCACATCAAATGAAGACAAGTGTTATGTCTATCAAAGTTTTTGGTGTCCTTGATAGCCTTGAGATTATAGTGAGTTGGAATCACTTGCCACCAAGGAAAATGATGACAAGGTTGTCCCCACTTGAGTCGTTCTTTTTGATTGCTCAAGAGCAGGCCCGCTAAAGGATTCCTAAACTAAACAAAAATGGATCAACTCTTGAGGTTTAAAGTTTTTGATTCACCACAAGGGTGAAGAGCATACTCCCCTATCTCAAAAATCTCTCCCAAACACACCAAGCAAAGAGATTCAATTACTCCCTTGCTTCCAAAACCTTAAGATGGGTCAAGATTTTTTGATTCACCTAAAGGTGAAGAGCATACTTCTCCTACCACCTCAAGATCCCTTTCACAAGGTATTAAGATTCCTAATACAATTAGTGAATGCCACACTTGAAAAGAAAGTAAATAACAAGCAAGAAATAATTTTTTTTGTTTTTATGCTTGGGCAGCCCTGCAAAAACTGTTAGTAGCCCTCTTTGACATGCATTTTTAGCAATTTTCAAGCAAATGAGAGCACCTACAAACACAACTTGTTAGACCCACAAGGTTAGCAAAATCTAAATCCAAATGTAAACATGCAATAAACTACTAGATTTAAGCTAAAAGATGCGGGTTAGACCTATCTAACATAGCAAAACAAAACAGCAAGCTAAAATAATCAAATTCAGACAAGAAAACTGAGAACGCAAGTCTCTGCCAGACCAGGCGATATTTCTCAAACTTCACCAGTATCACGCGATACAGTTTCCTATAGTCAGGCGATATTTCTCAGTCGCGCGATATTTCTCAGTCGCGCGATACTTCTCACTATGGGCAGGCGATACTTCGCCTGATAACAGGCGATAATTTTCAGTACTGGAGGGCAATTCTTCTTTCGCGTGAAGCGTCGCACCGCTATACAAAGGTATATCGCGTGATATTTCTGAGAAGTATCGTGCGATACTCTGAGACTGAAAACCAGAGACTGAAAAATTTCTAAAAAATAATCCGAAAAATGATGAAAATGCAAATGAAATAAAGGACAAAGTCTATCTACTCTGCCCCACGGTGGGCGCCAGAAATGTACACACTAAATTGGTGCACTTCTATGAACCATTACATGCAAGGTTGCTCAAGAATGAGGCCTCACAAAGCGGCTCATAGCTCTTTATGCATGGAGTTGCAAGGGACTATGATGTGTTTGCTTTCAGTTAGAGCTACAGGCTTGTGACTTTGCTAGTCAACCATACAATGAGAGATTCAAGTGAAGACAAGGGCAACAATGCCAATATCTCCAAGAATCACTATGAAATGCAATGCAATGCAACTAAAATGAAGATGCAATCTAAGCTATGGAAATGAAAGTACAATGCAACTAATCTATGAAAGGAAATAGCAATGGATTACAATGCCTCCTATTTAGACTATGTGAGCTTAAATCTATTGCATAAAAGGAAATCTATACTAAGAATGCCATTATCATGCAACTAAGAAAGAAATATGAAACTACAATGAAATGCAACAAGTCTTCAATGTCTTCAAACTCCAAATGCACCTAAAACCTGCAGCATAACATTAGCATAAAACATGGATATCCAAATGGAGGAAAGAGCTCTCCTTTTATAAGAAATGAGGTGAAATAGACCATGGAGATTAAGAGGCAAAAAGTCTTAATCAGCGGTGGAGCTTGAAAGAGGAGCAATCCATGTGCACAAGTATCCTCCAATGAGAGTGAAGTGTTGACTTTTGAGCCTCATGTGAGATAAAAAGTGCTTTTTCCCTTTTTATAAAATAGGAATAATGCTTTATTTGTGCAACTTAGGATAAGAGGAAAGTGGGGCTTTTTATTTAATTAAAAGGGGAGGAAATATTCCTTTTAATTAAATAAAGACTTAGGATAAATGGTTAGCCCATAGGATAAAAATCCAATATATGATCAAAATTAAGATTTGATCAAGAAATTGATAATGTTGAAAATATTGATTATTGATAAAAATGATTCAGAGTTGATAAATTGAATAAATGGGGCCCAAAGTCTAGGCAACCATTTTAGGGTGCATACAGGCAGAGTCTAGAGATAAAGTTATAAAGTGCACTCTTGTTTTCCTGTTGATTCAGTTAAAAATTTCCCATCTAGGTGGGTGGTGACTCAAAAGGTTAGAACCAGTGCTATAGATTGCAAAAGATGCATAATAGAAGGAATACTAGGTCCTTTGTCAGAAAGAATCTGGAGGTCACTCTGGAGCAACTGCCTAGATAGGAGAAGAAGAGTTGGATTAGAAGAATGGTGAGTCTACTAGTGCTCCCACAAGAGAACAAAGAAATGCAATAGGTGGAGCACCACATGTTTCCTCAAGTGAGGATGGTTCATAGGATAGAGTTTCTAGATCAGATGGTGGTCACTCTAAAGATAGATTTTATGATACCCCAGAGGCTGTATTTCAAGACAAGGGTCCATTGCCTGTAGGTCAGGACGGACAAGCCAGAGAGATGGGTCTTGAGATTGATTTATATCTTGACAAAGATATTTTTAGAAGAGAACCGATGAGACCAAGGCAAGTCCACTTCCCATATCAAAATCTTACTAATATGGATGTGTAATCAGGTTCCGATGACATTATGATAGATACAAATGATTTGAACTTACTAAGGTTATAGCTGGTAGAATAGGATGTGATACATAAGAGGTTACAAAAGGAGAGAGAAGCTAAGAAGGTGAATTCTCTAATAGAAAGATAGTCTCTCCTTAGAAAGATTAATGAAATGGAGAGAGACAAGATCCTTGCTTCTGCTCCTAAGACTTTGCAACATGATGTCTTTGGTGATCTTGATGCTTTGAGGAGTGAGTAGGAGTGCTTACTGCAAGATCAGGAATTTGATAAGGAGGGCCATGTGGTTAAATAGGTTCAAAGTTATGCTTCCATCCCTAAAGATAAAGATGGGCATGAGATCACTAGGCTTGCTATTGCCGCTGGTGAGAAAGGAAAGCAGAAGATGGTGGGACATCAAACAAGTAGATCATTGACAATACTGGAGGTCCCACCACCCAATTCAAATAAGGATACAAAGATAGAAAGAAGAAGAAAAGAAGATGAGGACCTTGCAAGAGAATTAGAAAAAGATGAAATTGAAGCATCCATTGCAAAAAAGAGAAGAAAGATCCAGTTCTTGAAGGCTTCATCGGCAAATGCTCTTGGTCCATCTATTGCTGAACTAGGTATGCCATCTATGACTACTACTATTCCACTTATTAATGCTACTACTAGCTCAATTCCTTCTTCATCTTCTAGGATATGTGCTAATCCTAGATATTAATCAAATGCACAAATAGATGGAAATGTAAATTCAAATGGTGATCCTAGGGTTAACACTAGTTCAAGTTTTCAAAGAAGACCTATGCAATTAGAAGGCTATAGGCAAATTAGTTTTGATGGGATTCCTAGCTACCCAAATGCTTTTCCAAATGATATAAGAGATAAGGTACATAAGTTTTCTGGTAAAAATGATAGTAGTTGTGAGGAGCATCTTAGGTTATTTGTTGATATGCTTAATGATTATGAGGTAGAGCATGAGGATGTAGTCATGAAATTATTTGTTCAATCTCTAATGGAGGATGCTAGAGATTGGTTTAAGAGACTTCCTAATAAATGTATTGATACTTGGGATTCCTTTCAGAGATATTTTAAAGAGTAGTATGGTGATAGGCCTAATGCTAGTTTCATGTTCAATGAATTCAATACCATAAGGAAAAATTAGAATGAGACTGCAACTGAATTCAACAAGAGATTTCAGAAGGGTATGCATAAGTTGTTCCACATTATGCGGTTAGATGACAATGTCTATCTGACCACATACTTCAATGCATTTGATGGAAATATGGGATACTTGTTGAAGGACAAAGAACCAAGAATTCTAAGGGATGCTTTTAGGATTGCTGTCAATATTGAGAACAATATGAAGATATCAGGAAAATTGGGTGGAAAGAGAAATGACCCTAAGTTGTTTGGGGACAAGAAATACAAAAAATAAAATGATAAGAATGTTGGAACTAGGAAGCAAGAAGAAGACAAATTGGATAAGGTGCTCAATGCATTGAAGGATTTGAAGGCACCTACAAATAGGAACATTAGTGCTCCTACCAATGAAAGGCTTGAGTTCAACAACAATTTCAATAAACAGAATAGATTGCAGAACTACCCCTACAACACCTAATGGAAGGATGGCAATCCTATTGTCCCTGCTGCAAGAGGAAATAATGATAGAGGTGTCCCTGAACCTCTACAAAAAGCTTCAATAAATGTCATGGAGGACATACCTTGGTGTGTTGCATGCCAGTCCCCTCATTTTGCAGAGCATTGTGTGGTTGCACATTCTATGGCTGCAAATCAATATAGTGGCAATGAGGAGATAGATCAAGAAAAAGACCAAGATGATGTTGGATGCAACATGGCTACTTCATATCTAGGATATGAAGATGATTCTAATTTTGATGAAGAGGGAGATGTAAATGTGAAGAGACACAATCAGGCCCTTTTCATCAAGAGGTTTTTTCTGATAGTGAACACATTGATAAGAAGACATGTAACATGAACTCTTCTTCTGAGCCAATAAATTTAAGAAGAACTTATAGAGAAGAGATGGATAGGATTACTGTAGAAATGACTACCCAAGTGCAAACTAGAGGCATGGTGGAAAGGAATACAAATGAGAAGGCTGGAGGAATGTTTATAAAGAATGGGTCTTGAAAAGCCAGAGAGATGGGTCTTGAAATTGATTTTGACCTTGATGAAGATAATTTTAGAAGAGAACTCATGAGACCAAGGCAAGTCCACTTCCCATATCAAAATCTTACTGATTTGGATGTGTCATCAGGTTTTGATGACATTATGATAGACCTAGATGATTTGAACTCACTAAGGTTAGAGTTGGTAGAACAGGATGCGATACATAAGAGGTTACAAAAGGAGAGAGAAGCTGAGAAGGTGAATGCTCTAATAGAAAGATAGTATCTCCTTAGAAAGATTAATGAAATGAAGGAGAGAAACAAGATGCTTGCTTCTACTCCTAAGACTTTGCAACATGATGTCTTTGGTGATCTTGATGCTTTGAGGAGTGAGTAGGAACACTTACTCCAAGATCAAGAATTTGATAAGGAGGGCCATGTGGTTAGATAGTTTCAAAGTTATGCTTCCCTCCCTAAAGATAAAGATGGGCATGAGATCACTAGGCCTGCTATTGCTGCTAGTGAGAAAGGAAAGTAGAAGATGGTGGGACATCAAACAAGAAGATCATTGACAATACTGAAGGTCCCACCACCCAATTCAAATAAGGACACAGAGATAGAAAGAAGAAGAAAAGAAGATGAGGACCTTGTAAGAGAATTAGAAAAGGCTGAAATTGAAGCCTCCATTGCAAAAAAGAGAAGAAAGATCCAGTTCTTGAAGGCTTCATCGGCAAATGCTCTTGGTCCATCTACTGTTGAACTAGGTATGCCATCTATGACTACTACTATTCCACTTAGTAATGCTACTACTATTTCAATTCCTTCTTCATCTGCTAGGATAGGTGTTGATCCTAGACATCCGTCAAATGCACAAATAGATGAAAATGTAAATGCAAATGTTGATCCTAGTGTTAACACTAGTTCAAGTTTTCAATGAAGACCTATGCAATTAGAAGGCTATAGGAAAATTAGTTTTGATGGGATTTCTGGCTACCCAAATACTTTTCCAAATGATATAAGAGATAAGGTACATAAGTTTGCTGGTAATAATGCTATTAGTTGTGAGGAGCCTCTTAGTTTATTTGTTGATATGCTTAATGATTATGAGGTAGAGCATGAGGATGTAGTCATGAAATTATTTGTTCAATCTCTAATGGAGAATGCTAGAGATTGGTTTAAGAGACTTCCTGATAAATGTATTCATACTTGGGATTCCTTTGAGAGATGTTTTAAAGAGTAGTATGGTGATAGGCCTAATGCTAGTTTCATTTTGAATTAATTCAATACCATAAAGAAAAATTAGAATGAGACTGCAACTAAATTCAACATGAGATTTCAGAAGGGTATGCATCAGTTGTTCCAAGTTATGTGGTTAGATGACAATTTCTATCTAACCACATACTTCAATGCATTTGATGGAAAGATGGGATACTTGTTGAGGGACAAAGAACCAAGAACTCTAAGAGATGCTTTTAGGATTGTTGTCAATATTGAGAACAATATGAAGATATCAAGGAAATTGGGTGGAAAGAGAGATGACCCTAAGTTGTTTGGGGACAAGAAATACAAAAAATAAAATGATAAGAATGTTGGAACTAGGAAGCAAGAAGAAGACAAGTTGGATAAGATGCTTAATGCATTGAAGGATTTGAAGCCACCTGCAAATAGGAACATCAGTGCTCCTGCCAATGAAAGGCCTGAGTTCAACAACAATTTCAATAAGCAAAATAGATTGCAGATCTACCCCTACAACACCCAATGGAAGGATGGAAAGCCTATTGTCCCTGCTGCAAGAGGAAACAATGATAGAGGTGTCCCAAACCCTCTACTACAAAGGTTTAATAAATGTCATGGAGGACATACCTTGGTGTGCTGCATGCCAGTCCCCTCATTCTGCAGAGCATTGTGTGGTTGCACATTCTATGGCTACAAATCAAGATTGTGGCAATGAGGAGATAGATCAAGAAGAAGACCAAGATGATATTGGATGCAACATGGCTACTTCATATCTAGGATATGAAGATGATTTTGATTTTGATGAAGAGGCAAATGTAAATGTGAAGAGACACAATCAGACCCTTTTTCATCAAGAAGTTTTTTCTGATAGTGAAGACATTGATAAGAATGCATGTAACATGAACTCTTCTTCTGAGCCAGTAAATTTAAGAAGACCTTCTAGAGAAGAGATGGATAGGATTACTACAAAAATGATTTCCCAAGTGCAAACTAGAGGCATGGTGGCAAGGAATACAAATGAGAAGGCTGCAAGAATGTTTATAAAGAGTACCAACTCGGGAGAGACTAATGAGAACAAATCAAAAGGTGATCACATGGTGAAATTCAAGAATTTAAAAGGTAAGAATTACGAGCCTAAGGGAGTTGGAGTTAAAATAATTTCTAGTGAGATTGAGAAGCCATTTAACACAATGTCTAAGATTGAAAAAATGAGGGTGGCCAATAAACCTAATGTATCACATAAGAAAAAAGATACTAAGGTAGTGCAAATTGAGATTCCTTCTTCTTCTCTTATTGATATGTTATCTGTATTGTCCCAAATTATAGTTAAGGTTCCATTGTCAGAATTGTTGAGGATCCCTGAAGACAAAGAAAGATCTATTGCATGGGTAGATAATGTTCATAACAATGATGTTGCATGCAATGAGCCCCAAGCTAAAGTTTTGAAAGGTGTTGCTACTCAGGGAATTGTATCTCAGATTCCTCCTATATATTTGGATAGCTCTGTAAATGCCAGCCTTGAAAACATTGATCCATTATTTTTAAGTGTTCTTGTGAATAGAATGAAACTAAGAAATTGTATGATTGATAGTGGTGCCTCTAATACTATCATGCCTTTCAAAATCATGGAGAAATTGGGCCTTAAAGTTGATATAGTCTAGGGAAGATGTTGTGTAATGGATCAGAGGGAGGTACCAGTTATTGGGACTATCAATGCAATGGCATATAGTTTGGCAGCATATCCAGAGAAAGAATTAATAATGAGTGTTTTGGTGGTGGACATCCCTCCTTATTATGGGATGCTACTATCTAGAAGATGGAGTGCTTCCATGGGTGGAAGTTTACTGTGTGATCTGTCCTATACTACTTTCAAGATTGATGATCAGTTTGGCAAGATTGATCAAGAGCTAAGAGTATGCCACATGATTGAAAGGAATATTGATAATGAAACTACATGTTTTGTGGATACTGATATTAATGCTTTTAGGGTAGAGATCCCTATACTTGAGAAGGAACCTATTTTGTCACCTATCTCTATTGAGGTAAGTGTTATTTATGTGAAGGGTGATTTGTGGGTAATGTACTTGGATGGTGCAAATTGCAAGGATGGAGTAGGAGTGGGTATTTTACTTATTTCTCCTAATGGAAATACCTACAAATTTTCTTTCACATTGAATTTATTTTGTACCAACAATATAGCAGAATATGAGGCATTGTTGTTAGGACTGAGGTTGGCACAAAAGCATGGTATTAAATGCATAAGTGTTGTTGGTGATTTTGAGTTGGTGGTGTCCCAAGTCAGGTCAGTATATGGTTCCAAGAACAAAAGGTTAAAACAATATAGGAATGCAGTTTGGGATTTGATTAAACATTTTGATGCCTTCAATATTGAATGGAAGGATATGAATAATAATAAGATGGCTGACTTGTAAGCCAATATTGCAATCAATCCCACTGATATTACATTTACTAGTATCTCTAAAGTTGAAATTCAGGCTAGGCCTAGTCTACCAGACAATGTTGAAAATTGGCAAGTTTTTGATGATGATAATGATATCTTAAAGTTTATGAGTTGTGAAGATCAGTATCATGGTCAAGAATTTAATTGTTCAGCCCTAATTGAGTCAGTAGATGGAAAAGAGGTTGTCTTTGGCAATGAGGTCATTCAACTTAGAACTAACAAGGTGCCCAAGGGGCTTGTTGTTTTGGAGATTTTCTTTGATAACCATGATAGAATTCAAAAGAATATCAAAAGTGAAGATCATGCTGATCTAGAGGAGATAAATCTTGGAACACATGAGACACCTAAGAAGGTATACATTGGTAGAGATATATCTCAAAAGGTAAAGAAATCTTTGATTGAATTATTGAGAAAATTTAGGCATGTTTTCGCATGGTCATATGATGACCTAAAGGTTTATAGAGAATATTTATTTCAGCATATTATTCCATTGAAAGAAGATGCCAAACCTTTCTGGCAAAAAAAAAGGCCTATCAATCCCACTTTGGCACCCAAGATGCAAGAAGAATTAATGAAGCCAAGAGTTGCTGGAATTATCAAGCCTATAAGGCACTCTTCTTGGGTGTCAAACCTTGTTCCTATGAGAAAGAAAAATGGTGACATCAGGCTTTGTGTGGACTTCAAGAATTTGAACATCAGCTCATTAAAGGATAACTATTGTCTACCCAATATGGAAGCTATGTTGCAGAGAGTAACCGGATCAGAATTGATGTCTATGATGGATGGTTTCTCTGGTTACAATCAAGTCATTGTTAAAGAATTAGAACAATTCAAGACAACTTTCACAACACCTTGGGGGACATATGTTTATGTGAGAATGCCTTTTGGTCTCACAAATGTTGGTGCTACTTTTCAGAGGGAAATGGATGTTGCCTTTTTAGATTTTATAAATGATTTCCTTCTTGTATATCAAGATGATTTAACTACCTTTTCCAAGAAGGAAGAAGACCACTATATTCATTTAGAGAAAATATTTATGAGGGCTTTGGAATATGGCATTTCATTAAACCCAAGGAAATGTGCATTTGGTGTCACTGAAGGTAAGTTTCTTGGCCACTTAGTTGGCAAGCAAGGAGTGAGAATTGACCCTGAGAGGGTAGTAGCCATTGATAAAATTTAGAGACAAAAGAATGTTAAAGGGATTCAGTCCTTCTTTGGTCAGGTCACTTTCTTAAGGAGGTTTGTGACAAATTTTGCAGAGGTTACTAAACCTATTTCTAAGATGTTGAAGAAGGGATCTACAATCAATTGGGAGGGTGAGCCTAATGAGGCTTTCAAAAATATCAAGCAACCTATCAAAGATGCACCAGTGCTTAAGGCACCTGATTACAATGTCCCAATGTAGATCTTTTCCTTTGCATCTTTTCACACTATTGCTATAGTTTTGTTACAAAAGAATAAGGATGGTTTTGAGGAGCCTATTGCATTTTTTAGTAAATCTTTACAGGCTGCAAAATTAAAGTATGATATAAATGAAAAACAAGCATATGCACTTGTGAAGGTAGTCAAAGGTTTTAGATGTTACTCGATGGGGGCAGTTGTGATTTCTTTTGTGCCAAGTGCAGCTCTAAAGGATATTTTCTCATAGCAAGAGGTGTCTGGGCGAAGATGTAGATGGATCAATAGGATCCAAGAATTCAACATTGATATCAAAATTACCAAATTGGTTAGAGGACAAGGATTGGAAAAACTGATGGCTCAATCCAATCTTGATGCAAATCAGATAAATCATTCTGAAATTGATTATACATGTGATATGGATGATTGTATCTGGTATCAAGATATCATCTATTACTTGAGAAACATGAAATGTCCTGCAGACATGAATGATAATCAGAGGAGGACATTAAAATTATAGGCCATCAAGTATGTAATTATGAAATGTAAATTGTATAGAAAAAATTTAGATTGCATACTTTTGAAATGTGTAGATGAAAATCAGGCTAACAAGTTGTTAAAAGAAATGCATGAGGGGGTTTTTGGTGGGCATTATATGGGTAAAACAACTGCTCATAAAATCTTGAGAGTAGGATTCTGGTGGCCTACAATCTTCAAGGATGCAAAATAGTTGTTGAGGAGGTGTGATGCTTGTTAAAGGTTCTCTGGTAAGCTTAGATTTTTAGGTAACATGCCATTGAAACTAGTAGAAGTGCAGGCTCCTTTCCAACAATGGCGAATTGATTTGATAGGGGAGATACCAAACAATTCAAGTGGAGGACACTCATGGATCTTAGTTGCCACTAATTACTTTACAATGTGGGTAGAGGCTATACCTACAAGGAATGCAACTAGTAAGGTTGTGACTAATTTCTTATTGAACAATAATGTTATGAGGTTTGGTTGCCCTAAGAGAATAATAAGTGATAATGCAATGTGCTTTAGGTCTGTTGAATATAAGGACTTTTGCAAAGATTTAGGAATTCAGATTTCTAATTCCTCACTTTATCATCCACAAGGAAATGGACAAGTAGAATCTACTAGTAAGAGTTTGATTAAAATTCTAAAGAGAATTCTTGAAAAGAATAAGAGAGCATGGAATTCAAAGTTTCCATTAGCTTTATGGGCTGATAGGGTGACTGTGAAGAAGGCAATTGGTTGTGCACCATTTGACCTAGTATATGGAATACATGCAAGGATGCCTCAGAATAATTTATTGGAAATGTATAAGTTTTTTCAGTTATATGATGATGACATAGATGATGAGATGCAATTGAGAATTGAGGATCTCATTAGGCTAGATGAAATCAGGAGAGAATCAGTTGCAAGGAATGCAAAATTGTAGTTGCAGGTTCAGAATTCATATGACAAGAAGACTATTGAAAGAAGGTTTGAGCCTGGTGATTTGCTATTAATTTGGAATGCCAGATTGGAGGATAAGGGAAAACATGGTAAGTTTGATCCCATCTGGCTAGGGCCATATCTAATTCATAAGAAATGGGGCCAAGATTCATACATTGTAAAAGAATTGAATGGTGAAGTTCAGGAATTGCCAGTTCATGGATAATTCTTGAAGAAATAATTCAATTGAAGGTATTCTATTTCCATGAATAGTAGTTAGGTCTGTACATTCTGTAAATTCTTATAAAGTTGCTGGCCCCTGCCTTGTTTTGTCCTGGTCTATACGGTTTTGGTCCTGTTGCTCTTTGTTGTCAATTTTTCTAGTGGGATGGTCTGCTCTAAACCAATGATTCTAGATCCTTGCTATGCTTGCAGGAGGCATACATCCCTAGATAGAGCCACTGTTAGCACATGCAAAAAATTTCATGGCTATAGCATTTTCCCCCTGGTCTTTGCAGTTGTTTTTAGGTCTCTGCCTTAAACCCTTAGTTCAAATTTTTGAAAACTAGCCCTTGTATTCAAAACCCTTTGTATTGTCCTAGCCCTATTCTATTTTAATGTTACTTTTTTGGGCCACTTAAAATCTTTTTAGCACATGTGCTTTAATATTTTATCACCTTGCAAGGTTAGCTGTTAATTTTTCCTAAGTTTTTCCCCTGACGGCCTTTAATATTTCCTAAGTCCTCAGTGCCTGATTTTTCCCAAAAGCCTAAGTCCTATGTTTTAATTCTTTCTAATATTTTGGCTTAATATTTTCCTAGGCCCCTCTATAACACCATCTTGATCCAATAGTTGTCGTGAAAGTGCAAGGGTTTTGTCGGACGTATGCGAAGCTGCGCCCGCCATTGATTTTATTGTATGACGTAGCCTTTCTTTTCAAGCGAGTCCACATGGCAAGTGTGCTGAAGTGGTAGTATCTCATTGGTCAATGGGAGTATGAAGTGGAGGGTTGTCAGTGGGACTAGTTTTCTTCACATTCAAGTAGGTTAAAGTTAAGTTTAATCTTGTGGCTGTCATTATTCTGCCAGGATGACATGCTCGACCTTTAATGCAGTGGTATAGCGATAGCCGTTGATTCTCGTAAAGGCTATCAATGGGTCCAAGGTAACATGTAAGCATAGTTGGTGGTTTATGATTGGTCCATGTATTAACACATTGGTAGTTGTCAATGGGACCTAGTTTTCAAATGCATCACAGGGTCCTGACACTATCAGTCGATCGACGATGGGCGTATGATCTCATGGGTTTTGTCAGAGGTTTTGGATCTTGCGATGTCTGTTGATTTTATATCCTATCAAAGGGTTCTCAAGGTAGGGTAAGATTCTTCATCTGATGGTGGGTGTGTAATCAGATGGAATCTTGGAGGGCTATGCAAAGATAAGACAACCATCGATCTTCTTGATGCAGGCCCGGTTAAGTTTCTCAGTCTTTTGGTGGTTGTGATAATTTTTTGTCAGTCCGACAAATTTTCAAAGGCTTCACTCATTCGCGAAGAAAGATGACAGTTCTCTAAATGTTTTAGCGGTTCACCGAACAAGCATTCACATAATCGCTAAACAATCTGGTGGAGACGTAAAGTATTTTGTAGCTTGGAGATATCCTTCAGTCACCAAATTTCTAAATGTAACTGAGGTCATATTTAAAGGGTAAGGACATAAACCTGCAAAATAAAAGGATCGGATGGTCAAGACTTAAAGTTGATTAAGATTCAAATTTTGACTGCCAATTTGCTATTGGTGCTTGGAAGTGACCATTTGATTTCAAATTCAAATTTTTCAGGGTCTCTCAGTGGTAGAAAGGACTAAAATTGAATGCTTTCATAGTCATATTTGATTTTTTTGGTGGCACTTGTTGTTATAGTGTGGTCCAGGGTGTTCCATGATTTTCTGCAAGGGTCTGTACTGTGTTTTTTTGCTCGAGGCATCCTGTAGGTGGCCAAACAAGTTGACAAATTTGAATTTTCATGATTTGTAGTACTTTCCCAGAGGTCTATCATAAGTGCAAATATTTCTCAGGCATGGCCGACTGGTTTTCATCCCCTGCATTTAATTTTTGACTATTTCTAGTTGATCTAGTGGGTGAAACCCTAACCCTAGTCACCTAAAGCTTGATGCATCCTCTTTGAGGATTCCAAAGTGATTAGTGGTGGTATATATTGTAGCATTTTTTATTTTGTAAGGGTTGTTGTTGATGGTATTATACTGAGTAAGGAGAGCTTGGTTTTTGGGTCTATTTCTTTGGCATTTTGCCATTTGATAATGTATTAATTCTGCAAGTCTTAATGAGAATATAGTTGAATTCCAATCTCATAGTGGTGTATGTCTTTTTGTTTTGTTCTTGAGCTCATATATGTTAATTTCACAAAGTGGGTTAGCATATGGTAAACAAAGAGTATTTTGAGATTATCTTTGAGTTCCTAACAAAGTTAGGATTAAAGTCTTTCAGGTAGTCTCAGTGAGTTCATGGCTTGATAAGAATTTGATGTCCTGATATGTGAGTGAGAGGGATAATAGGAAAAGCACTTATCCTAAATTCAATTGTGTTTGAGTTAAGGTCTTTGGTTGACATATGTCATTAGGTGACTCTATGCCCTAGTTAAGGAACTGATCCCTTCTCTAGAGGCAGTCCATCATCATCAATCACACACACATTCAAATGATATAATCTTCCAATCAATTAGTAAGGGGTATAGTTGTATATTGTCTTGAGACTCCTTTGGAGAAGTGAGTCAAGGGTACACCCACCTGGGCATTAAGGCTCAAAGTGTAGGAGGATCTATTTGATCCTTTTTAATTGGCCCTCTTCCTTGTAGACTTTGGAGTGGTGATAGAGTCAAAGTTATAGTAAAGTTATCCATCAAAGTATAAATCTACAAGTTGAAGATCAAAGGGAACTCCCAACAAGTTGATCTAGAGGAAATGAATGATTAGTTTGGAGAACCACCTTGTGCATTGTCTTGAAAAGAATTGAAGAGATAAAGGAAATTGAAATGGAGGAAGATGCAAAGTGGACAGATGGAGGACTTGTATGTAAAGAACTAGTTTGGGGTTTATGTGTTGAATCCCTGAAGATGTTCTTCTCACATATGAACATCTTTTCAAACCTGGGGTATTTGATGTAGGGGCATTCTAGGGTAAGGTAGGGGCATTCTTTTTCCTTGGTGAAACTGCATAGGTGTTTGTTATTTTAGCCAGTGTTACTCAGTTGCAGCCTTAACCAATGGTCTCGGTCATTAAGGGAAGCTCAGTCGCTGAAGGAACTTGGTGGAACTTCTTGCACTTGATGAAAGTGTTACCTGATGATGTCTATAGTGCTCGATCGACACTAGTGCTTAGTGATGCCTGGCATGGCTGGTTATTTCACTTTCGCTTAATTTTTTCTTTATTACTCGGTAGTTATGGCTTACCAAATGGAGTTTTATGGGGTTTTTTGGGTCAAATTGATGCATTTATTATTGGTAGCTAATCATTTCAAGACAAAATGTTCATCAAATGTTTGTAAGGCATTTATAAGCTGACTTTTATTGCATTTAATATTTGCTTTGGGAGATTTAATTGTTTCATCCAGCCAACTTATGGCTGATGATTAGTATTTATAGGGATGGTTGGGTAGTTTTTTATATTAATATGATTTAGAAAAATAGGGAGGGGGTGTGAATCAGTTGTTCTCAGGTCCATATGTATAAAAAAAACTTTAATAGACTTTAGCAAATTAGATCTAACAACCAACAGCTTACTTGGTCATTACTGATTGCATAATATAAACATATGACATTGTAGTCCACTACCAATCTATTTCTAACTTGTAAAACACAAAAATTTTCAAACCAAAATATTCACACAAGTATTATTTTCACATGCTACTATTATTTTCACTATTCTGAAGTGAGCTTGGTGAAAAGAAAACCCTGTCAAAGGTTACAAACACACTGTCAGGTGTGACCCAATTAAAGGATTTAAACCACTATGTTAAAAGTGCACCTTGTTATAGGACTTACATACACTCCATTAGAATGCAACCTTGTTCAAAGGATATATACATATGACTATTAGGTCAACCTCTATTAAAAGGATTTTGATTGTTACAATGGTTAGAAAGTAGCAGTAGTATCGATCTGAAAAACATACAACTCGCTTTGCAAATATCAGATCCAATTCTATACACAAATGATGGTTTATTGACTTTGAACCTTTTCCATCTCCATCACTGATCTGCTCGTAACTTTCCTTCAAGAAATCACAACACTTCTCCTTCAGCCTTCTCTGCTTGTACAGTCAATAACATCTACTGATCTTCCAACATCCTCTATCCCCCTTTTTTTGACCTCATGCTTAGGTTTACTTAATACTTACTTAGTTAGGTTAATACATCTTTTGTCACTTAATCTCCTTCATAGATCTTAGGGTTAGGTTAGATTCATTGAATCTACCCACTTTGTCTTCTTCATCTTCTTTTCTATAAATGTCTCAAATCTCTTAAAGATTTACAATAAAATGTTTTACAGTGCATTCAATGCTTTCATACAATCAATAAATAAAGTCAACATGTTTTACATAATCCAAGAATTCAACAATGTCTACTAGAAATCTGAATTATCACTCAAATCTAAAATACTGACGCTCGGTCAATACTAAAACTATTTGCTCCACTAACACTATCTTCCTTGGCAATTAACTGATGTTTGGTCAACACTAAATTTGCTCGGCATATACTAACTTGGTCGACACTTAACATCACTCGGCTTAAACTAAATTTCTTCTCTTTTTCTCAGCTAAGCCTACTAGTTTATTCTTCATTCTTACTAAGATAAGCAATACATTATCTCATCATTGTGCAACATAATCAAGTACTCATTGAAGTATCAAGATAACTCAACCTTTCCTTAGGTGCTATTGTTACCAACCTTGCTTTCTCCCATCACAATAATCAAATAGATATAGTACTTTCCTAAGTAGCAATAGTCTTACTAGTTAAGGTTTGACATCAATGACAATACAACAATTGCTTCAATTGCAGTTTCCAACAATCTCCCTCTTTGGCATTGATGGCAACACCATATGATATCACATAAATAACACATGGATTACCAACCAATCCAAAAATTGATCTGTCCATTAGAAATATTTGTAATATCCTTAGCTTCATTGTAATTTATAATCTATTAGCCTCACTTTTGTGATCATCCAGAAATCTCCAAATCTCCCTTTTTCTTGATCCTTCATCTTTGTTCATCTCAGTTTATCTCCCTCAGGTTACTTTCTTTTATAGTGTCATGTGTTATTATCATCTTTGTTCATCTCCCTCTTTGACAAAAATACCAAAGCAACAACTAAAACATACATCCTCCAGATGTAGATATCATCTTTTCAGTTCAGTAAAAGTATTTCTCCCTCTATCATCTTTTCTTATGACTGATTCTTTATCTTTTCCATTCTTCTCACAACTCTAGGAAGGTCCTAAAGTGTGACCTTCTGCATCAATCTATCAAATATTCTATTGTAGCATATTTGATGCAGTTCTCCTAGCTTGACTAGGTACCCTCAATTAGGGGAAGGACCCCTGATTGACTTCTCAAATATTCATGAGCTTCTTTAGGTAAAGCTTTAGTGAATATGTCTACTAATTGTTCTTTTGTATTCACATATTCCATTTAGACTTCTTTATCTTGTACCAGTTCTCTCAAGTAATGATACTTGATTGGAATGTTTTTGGTCTTTGTATGCATTACCAAATTCTTAGAAATGTTGATAGAACTTGTGTTATCACAGAAGATAACAACTAGTTCAATGATTTTTTCTTTCATTCCTACCGATAATTGCTTTATCCACACCAGATTTGAACAGTTCACTACAGTAGCAACATACTCGGCTTCATCAATAGATTGGGAAATGCAATTTTGTTTCTTGCTTGTCCAAGAAACTAATCTTTTTCCAAGAAAGAAATCTCCACCACTAGTACTCTTTCTGTCATCCACATTTCTTTCCCAATCAGCATCTGTATATACTCTAAGTTCAAATCTTTCATCCTTCTTGTAATATAGCCCATAGTCAGCAGTTCCTTTCAAGTATCTCATTATTCTTTTAACTACCATCATGTGTGTTTCCTTAGGATTGGCAAAGAATCTTTCCACAATCCCAACAGCTAGTGCTATGTCTAGTCTACTATGTATAGTATATTGTAGCTTTCCAATCATAGATCTGTAAAAAGTCTAGTTTACTTTTGAAGCATCATCATTCTTAGAAAACTTTTGTCCAGTAGCCATAGGAGTACTCACTGGTCTAGAATCTTCCATCCCAAAAAATTTCAGTATTTCATTAACATATTTAGACTGTGTAATGAAAATTCCTTTCTCCATCTGATAAACTTGTAAACCAACAAAAAATTTGATCTCACCAAACATGCTCATTTCAAATTCAATTTGCATTTTATTTGCAAATCTCTTACACAAGGCATCTTGTCCACCAAAAATAATATCATCAACAAAAATCTTTTCCAACAAGATTCCTTTATCTTCTTCATCTTTCATGTACAAATTGCTTGTATCATTTGTCCTTGAAAATCCAATCTATATTAAGTAGTTATGCAATCTCTCATACCATGCTCTGGGAGCTTGCTCTAATCCATAAAGTGCTTTGTTCAGTTTGCAAACCATGTATCTTCTGTTTGGATCAACAAATCCTTCTGGCTATTCAATGTAAACTTCTTCTTCTAATATACCATTTAAAAATGTAGACTTAACATCCATTTGATATACCTTAAAATCTTTATAAGTAGCATATGAAAGCAAAGTTCTTACTCCTTCCAATCTAGCTACAAGGGAAAAAGTCTCCCCATAATCTATTCCTTCTTCTTGTGCATAGCCTTTGCATACCAACCTAGCTTTTTTTCTTGTGATTTCACCATGTTCATTCAACTTATTTTAGAGAACCCACTTTGTTCCAATGACATTTTTATTTTCAGGTCTCGACACTAGAGTCTAGGTATCATTCTTCTCTATCAGGTCTATCTCTTCATTCATTGCTTGTATCCAGTCTTCATTTTCTAATGCCTCCTTTGTTGTCTTATGCTTGAATTCACATAATAAACATGTTGGATCTCTTGTCTTGCTTCTAGTCATAACTCCAGTATCTTTATCTCCAGTTATCTATTTAGGCTTGTGATGTCTCCTTACATATTTTACCAAAATAGGCTCTACTCCTCTTCCTTCTAATTCTTCAAGTTCCCCAATAAGATTGTCCTATTCATCTTTTGAATGCTCATCAACCTCTTCTAGATACTCAGTAGCTTCCTCTTCTCTCTCGACACTATTTTCCTAATGCTTGACATTGCTTACCTAAGTCTCAGCATCAGGTGCAAGTCTATCACTTGCCTCTTCTTCCTCTATGTACACAAAAGATCTGTAATCTTCTGGTTCTCTTTTACTGTCAGCTTCATTTCTTTCTAGATACTCATCAATTTTGACATTCACACTTTCCACAACTTTGTTAGTGTTAGAGTTCAAACACTTATAAGCTTTACTTTTTGTGGAATAGCCTAGGAATATACCTTCATCACTTTTAGCATCAAACTTTCCATTCCTATTGTCCTTTAATATGTAGCATTTGCTTCCAAAGATTCTAAAATATTTTACATTAGGTGCATACCCATTTCATAACTCATAAGGTGTCAGATTTGTACCTTTCTTGATCTATACTTAGTTAAGAGTGTAAACAGCTGTACTTACAACTTCTTTCTAGTATTTTTGTGCCACATTCTTTTCAATCAACACTTTCCTTGCACAATCCAAGATAGATCTGTTCCTTATTTATGCTATACCATTCTGTGGAGGAGTCTTAGGTGCAGACATCTATCTTTTGATCCCTCTATCATTACAAAATAGATTAAATTCATTTGATATAAATTCTCCACCTCGGTTAGATCTCAGACACTTCAGGTTTCTACCTGTCTCCTTTTCAACCTTAGCTAAATACCACTTAAAGAATTGAAAAGCATCAAATTTTTCTTTTAAAAACATTACATGCATCATCCTGGTATGATCATCAACAAACAAAATAAAATATCTAGCACCACAATAGCTTTGTACCCCCATAGGTCCACAAAGGTCAGTATGAACCAAATCTAAAGTGTTCTCAGAAGTAAAGGTTTTGCTCTTGGAACTTGACTTTGTCATCTTTCCTAACTGACATTCTTTGCACATCACATTCTCAAGTTTCTTCAATCTAGGTAGACCTCTCACTTTCTTCTTTTTTACTAATTTCTACTAGATTAATAAAGTTAACATGACATAGCCACTTATGCCATAACCAAATATCATCAAGTTGTGAAACCATATATGTTTCTTCAAATAGGTCAAGATAGAACAAATTACCTCTACTCTATTCACCACTTCCGATCAGTTCACCAGTAGCATCAAATATTTTAGCCTTTTTGTGATGAAATTCCACTTGGTAACCAGTGCTATTAAGCTGTGCAACACTCAACAAATTGTAGTTAAGACCTTCTACCCAATATGCATTTTCACAAGTAATCTTATTAGTTAGCTTAATCAATCATTTTCCTCTAATAGGACTATTGGGAGTTCCCTTTCATCTTCAACTTGTATATTTATACTTTGATGGATAACTTTAATATAACTTTGACTCTATCACCACTCCAAAGTCTACAAGGAAGAGGGCCAATTAACAAGGATAAAAAAGAGATCCTCCTACACTTTGAGCCTTAATGCTCAGGCGGGTATACCCTTGATTCACTTCTTGAAAGGAATCACTAAATGTTATACCAATATACTCTTTACTAACTGATTTAAGGATTTGATCATTTAAATTTGGATGTGTGTTCTTGATGACAATGAAATGCTTCCAGAGGATGGACCGGTGCCTTAACCTAGGGCAAAGAGTCACCCAATTACATATATCAACTAAAGATCATAAATCAAACACTCCTGGGCTCAAGATAAGTGCTTTGCCTATTACCCCTCTCCCTCAAACATATGGACATCAGATTCTTATTTGGTTGGAAACTCACTGAATTCACCTAAGAGAATTTAATCCTAACTTTGTTAGGAACTCAGAGATGACTTCACAATACTCTTTGTTTACCATATGTTAATACACTTTGTGACACTAACATATATGAGCTCAGAATGGAAACAAGAAGACATATAGAGATGTAAGATTGGAACTCAATTGTATTCTCATTAACACATTCAAGATCAATATACAATCAAAGCTACACAAGGATAGGAAAAAGACCCAAAATCTAGCTCCTTTTTCAGTATAATACCAGCAACAACCAGGGACCAAAAGAAAGTTTTGGAACCCACACAAAATAAAAAAATGCTACAACTTATACCCCCTAGTCATCTTGGAAACCCAAAACAAGTTGCAACATGCTACAGATGACTAGGGTTAGGGTTTCACCCACTAAACCCATTAGAAAAGGTCAGAAATTTATTAATCGGGAAGAAACCCAAGTAACCAGGAGAAAGAAAATCCCAGAGTGATCCACAATCATTACAAATCTCACTAAGAAGGTACTGAGAACCACAAAAATGCCCAAAATGTCAACCTTTTGGCCACCTGCAATGCACCTCGAGCACAAAACCACATAGTACAGGCCCCTGCAAATGATCATGGAACACCCTGGACCACACTGTAATAGCAAGAACCACCAAACAAATCAAATTTGGTCATGAAATAATTCAATTTTAGTCCTTCTAGTCATAGGAAACCCTTCACAAATTTGAATTTGAAATCAAATGGTCAGTTTCATAGTGCCAGTAGTGAATCAGTGGTCGATATTTAAATCTGAGCTATCATTAAGTCATGACTGTCAGATTCCTCTTTTTTGTGGGCCTTATGTCCTCAACCCAACCGCTACCCTAGGTTTACCTCTAGCAAGCATGAGACAAATAATTTCTTATTCATGAAATAAAATCTTAACCCACCGTCTAACTCAGTGACTTAGCGGTCAAAGGGAAACAACTAACCCTGGTCCTTATTTAGTGAATTGGTGACAAAAGGTTATCGGCCATTCACAAAACATTTTTTACCTCCACCAATTGATTTAGCAACAATGTGAATGCTTGTTCATGAGATCGATAAAATAGTTAGAGTACTACCACCTTTCCACATGAATAAGTGAAACCCCTGTAACATATCAGAACCGCCAAACATTTTATCAGGACCGCCAAAAGACTGAGGAAATTATATTGGGCCCACATCAAGAAGATCAACGATTGTCTCATCTTTGCATAGACCTCCAAGATTCTTCCAGATCATAAGACAATTGTCGAATGAAGAATCTTACCCTTCTTTGACAACCTTCTGACACATAAATAAATCAACGACTGTCTTAAGATTGCAAGTGTCAGAAAAAACCCATCAGATTACATGTTGACCATTGATGCTCTGTAGGTGTCAGAACCCACTGAACCTCAAAAAACCTAGCCCCACTGACAGCATGTCTAGTCACTCACCCATGGACCAATCATAGCTTTCCATATCAGCACACCTGGCATGTGGACCCACCGCACTTTATCCCCTTTGAGAAAGATTGAATTGATGGTCGACGCATGATCTTAAACCTCTGACACATCCCATAAGATCATGCACCCATTGTTGATTTTGTGACACTATCAGGACCCTTTGACACATCCAGAACCAGGTCCCATTGACAACTGTCACTGTATTAATACATGGACCAATGAGAATCTACCATTTGTGCATACATGTCACTTTGGACCCACCTGCATTGAAAGGTTACATCATGGAAATGAATCAATGGCTATCACAAAAGCACAAGCCTCTGACAAAATCCTTGCACTTTCCTGACAACCATTAGATCAAGATGGTGTCAAAAGATTGGGCCCAGGAAAAATATAAGCCAAAACATTGGAAATAATTAATGCTGAGACTTAGGCTTTAGGGAAAAATTTAGGTGCAGAGGACTACAGGAAAACTTAAAAGCCACCATGGGAAATAAAACCTTTATTCGCAAGATCATGTAACATGAAAAAGTTCACGCAATCATGTGACAAAGGTAGTAACAATTAAGCACATGCGTTAAAAGGTTTTTAAGTGACCCAAAAAGGTAACTTGAAATTAGAATAGGGCCAGGGCAGTTAACAGTTTTTGAACACAATGGCTAGTTTTTCAAAAATTTGAATTAAGGGTTTATGCCAGTGACCTAAAAACAACTACAAAGACAAGGGGAAAATTGCTACAGCCATGAAATTTTTTGCACGTGCTAATAGTGGCTTTTTCTAGGGATGTATGCCTCCTGCAGGCATAGCAAGGACCTGGAATAACTAGTTAAAGTAGACCATCCCACTGGAAAAACTTGACAACAAAGAGGAACAGGACCAAAACCCTATAGACCAAGACAAACTAGGACAATGGCAAGCAACTATTTATAGAATTTACAATTTATAAAGTCCTAACTAGTGTTCATGGAAAGTAGAATACCTTCAATTGAAGTATCTTTTCAAGAATTATCCATGAACTGGCAATTCTTGAACATCACGATTTAATTCCTTGACAATATATGAATCTTGACCCATTTCTCATGAATTAGATATGGCCCTAGCTAGATTGGATCAAATTTACCATGCTTTCCTTTATCCTCCAATCTGGCATTCCAAATCAATACCAAATCACCAAGTTCAAACTTCCTATCAACAGTCTTCTTGTCATACAAATTTTTAACCTGCAACTGCAATCTGGCATTTCTTGCAACTGACTCTCTTCTAGTCTCATCCAACCTAATGAGGTCCTCAACTCTCAACTACATTTCATCATCTGAATCATCATCATATAACTAAACAAACTTATACATTTCCAATAGATTATTTTGAGGCATCCTTGCATGTATTCCATATACTAAGTCAAATGGTGCACAACCAATTGCCTTCTTCATAGTTACCCTATCAGCCCATACAGCTAATGGAAATTTTGAATTCCATGCCCTCTTATTCTTTTCAAGAATCCTCTTTAAGATTTTAATCAAACTCTTATTAGATGATTCTGCCTGTCCATTTCCTTGTGGATGATAAGGTGAAGAATTAGAAATCTGAATTCCCAAACCTTTGCAGAATTCCTTATATTCAGTAGTTCTGAAGCACATTGCATTGTCACTTTCTATTCTCTTAGGGCAACCAAACCTTGTAACAATTTTGTTCAACAAGAAATCAGTTACCACCTTACTAGTTGAATTTCTTATATGTATAGATTCTACCCACTTTGTAAAGTAATCAGTGGCAACTAGTATCCATGAGTCTCCTCCACTTGACTTGTTTGGTATCTCCCTAATGAAATCAATTCCCCATTGTTTCGAAGGAGCCTATACTTCTACTAGTTATAATGGCACATTACCTTAAAATTTAAGCTTAACAGAGAACCTTTGACAAGCATCACACCTCCTCACCAACTGTTTTGCATCCTTGAATATTGTGGGCCACCAGAATCCTACACTCAAGATTTTATGAGCAATTGTTTTACCCATATAATGCCCACCACAAACTCCCTCATGCATTTCTCTCAACAACTTGTTAGCCTAATTCTCATCAAAACATTTCAAAAGTATGCAATCTAAATTCTTTCTATACAATTTACATTTCACAATTACATACCTGATGGCCTATAATTTTAATGTCCTCCCCTGATTATCATTCATTCTTGCTGGACACCTCATGTTTCTCAAGTAATAGATGATATCTTGATACCAAACACAATCATCCATATCACATGTATAATCAAATTCAAAATGATTTACCTGATTTGCATGAAGATTGGATTGAGCCATTAGTTTTGTCAATCCTTGTCCTCTAACCAATTTAGTAATTTGGATATTAACATTGAATTCTTGGATCCTATTGATCCATCTCCATCTTCACCCAGACACCTCTTGCTATGATAAAATATCCTTCATAGCTACACTTGGCTCAAAAGCAATCACAACTGCCCCCATTAAGTAACACCTAAAAGTCTTGATTACCTTCACAAGTGCATATGCTTGTTTCTCATTTATGTCATACTTCAATTCAGCAGCATGCAAAGATTTACTGAAAAATGCAATAGGCTACTCAAAACCATTCTTATTCTTTTGCAACAACACTGTAGCAATAGTGTGAAAAGATGTGCATTGGGACATTATAATTAGGTGCCTTAAGCACTGGTGCATCTTTGATAGCCTACTTGATATTTTTGAAAGCCTCATCAGGCTCACCCTCCCATGTAATAGTAGATCCCTTCTTCAACATCTTAGAAATAGGTCTAGTAACCTCTGTAAAATTTGTCACAAACCTCCTTAAGAAATTGACCTAACCAAAGAAGGACTAAATCCCTTTAACATTCTTTGGCTTTTGAATTTTATCAATAGCTGCTACCCTCTTAGGGTCAATTCTTACTCCTTTCTTCCCAACTAAGTGGCCAAGAAACCTACCTTTAGTGACACCAAAATGATGCAGGAGCATCCTGGGTGTAAGAGCAATCTTGCATCACCCAAAAATATTTCTATTTTTGTATTCAATAAGGGCTATTTTGTGCAGAGCTGCTATTTATGGAAAGTTACTATTTTTGGTAATTTTTGTATGTGCTCAGAATGATCTGATTTCTTTCTTGGAGGTTCATTTTGGTCATATAAGGCTGCCAGTAAAGTTTCATTGCCAAATCAAGTGTATATTGGAAGATATTGAAGATTTTCGGTATTGGCAGCAGGGTACAGAAACTTTGAACTCAGTTTTGAAGGCTTTAGAGGCCCCGGATGAGGTCAAATTTTGGGCTGAATGAAGCTTGCGTGATTCAGGCGTTGTAGAGCTCCTCGCGCCCTTTCCAAAATGGGGTTACAATAGTCAATCAGGTCAACTGGTGATGACTTATGGTCTTCGGAAGTTGGGTCACCTGAAATGGCGGAAAATGATTTTTCTTCAAAATTTCTATTCGGGTTTCAAAATTTATTTTGAGCCAACTATGATGTAATGAAATGTAAAATAAAAATAATTCTAAGTTTGGTCGGCCTTATTGGCTAAAATTCTGGAACCTTTCCAGGCGGTGGAAAATTGCCTATACAAGGGAGGCTGTATTATTGTCTTAGGCAGTTCAGAATAGTTCTGGGTAGTAGATCTGGGTATTGATTCGAGGCTTTGTCCTACAGAATATTGTAAGGGAATGCCCATGTGGCTTTGCATATTGTAATTCTAAAATTTTGTAATTCCACATTTGTGGAGATAATAAGAAGCCAATTTTCTGTTCTTGCATATTGTTGTGGTTTCTCTGTTTCTGTTATGTGTTTGTGGTATTAAGGGGAGCACCCTTCATCAAGTGGTATCAGAGCAAGTTTTCTTGAGTGTGTAAACAGATCACCGACTGTGAGGCAGTTTGCACCAGGACCGTGGCTAGGGTTTCAGCACGCATCGCGAAAATGCCTCCATGAAGGGAACGTGGCGGAAGAGTTGGTGTTGTGACACCTGAGGTTAGAGAGCTGTAGAGACAAGTGCGAGCATTGCAAGAAGAGATTCGTAGAGGAATGAATCTTAATGTCAGAGACGAAAGCGAGGATGAAGCTGAAGAAGAATATCAAGAAGGAGAAGTTGAAATTGTGAACCAGGAGGAAGAAAGACTTTTTCAGGCGATTTCCAAGATTGGGAAAAGACCTAAGATTGAGGTTCCTACATTTTCTGGAAATCTTAACCCAGAGGAATTGATCGACTGGATCAATGAATGTGAGGAATATTTTGAGTATGAAGATGTTGAGGATCCTGATAGGGTCAAATTTGCGAAGGCCAGACTAAAAGGTCATGCGAAGATATGGTGGCAAGAGATTCAGTTGGAGCGAAATAGAAGGGGAAAGGAGAAAATCACGAGATGGGATCGGATGGTGGATAAATTAAAGCGACAGTTCATTCTTGTTGATTATGAGCTTGACCTACTGAAGAAAATGCAGAGTTTGAAGCAAGCAGGAAGATCTGTTCAGGAGTATACAGAGGAGTTCTATCGACTTCTCATCAGAACAGGCCACGCAAAAGCTGACAAGGAGAAAGTTGCCCGATACCTTAATGGGTTAAGGCCAAGCATTCAAGAGGAGCTGAATCTGGTTCGAATGAACAGTATTGAAGAGGCATACCAGTTTTCCCTAAAAGTAGAGGAAAAGTTGAACAAGAAGTTTGAGAGCAGACAAAATGGAAGAGGTCGTGGTGGACGATCTGGTGGACGGTCATATGGTGGCCGAAATGAGGATCTGAAAAAGAAGGATGAGGCCAGTAGTAGTCAGAATCAACGAGGAAATAATTCCAATCGCTTCCAGGATTAGAATAATAGAGATCAAAGAGGAAGAGGAAGAGGACAAGGATCTGGAAGAGGTGGCTTCCGTGGAACATGTTTTCACTGTGGAGAAGAAGGTCACAGGGCATTTGAATGTCCTCAGCGCCAAGGCAGAACAGACAAGAGAAATGAAGGCCAGGCCAGAATTGCACATGTAGATGAAGATGCCAGATCATCAAATTCTGAAGATGCTGAAAGAGGAGAAATGTTGATTAACAGAAGAGTCCTGTTGAGTGGTGAGAATGAACTTGAGCAAAGGAGGAGCTTGTTTCGCACCAGGTGCAAGTGTGAAGGTAAATGTTGTGATGTGATTATCGATAGTGGAAGCACTGACAATTTGGTGTCAGAAGAGATGGTGACAAAGTTGAAGCTCAAGAGACAGAAACACCCACATCCATATCGGATTGCCTGGGTACAAGATGACCACAAGGTCATGGTCAATGAACAATGCCTGGTGAAGTTCAAGATTGGCGGATACCAAGATGAGGTATTGTGTGATATCATATCTATGGATGCATGTCATATGTTGTTGGGTAGACCATGGCAGTTTGACAGATGTGTTGTACACGATGGTCGTGCGAATACCTATTCCCTGACAAAGGATGGAGTGCGACATAAGCTAAAACCATTGAAGGAGACTGAAGAAAAGGTATGTGGTAATGCAAGGATAACTTTTGTTGATGGAAGAAATTTCCTAGATGGTATGAGGCATGAGCATGTATGTTTTGCTTTAATTCCAAAAGCTGGTAAAGAGGAAGTAGAAGATGTTCCTGTAGAAGTTGTAGATTTGTTGAATGAGTTTCAGGATATTGAATCCGATAACGTGCCTGATGGATTACCACCAGTCAGGAAGATCAGTCATCACATGGACTTGATCCCAGGAGCGAGTTTGCCGAATAAGGCAGCACACAGAATGACACCTGCAGAAAGTGAGGAGTTGAACAGACAAGTACATGAACTGTTACAGAAAGGATTGATCCGTGAGAGTCTAAGTCCCTGTGCTGTACCAGCAGTATTAGCACCAAAGAAGAATGGAGAGTGGAGGATGTGTACAGATTCCAGAGCAATAAACAAGATCACAATCAAGTATAGGTTTCCATTGCCACGAATGGATGATATTATGGATTGTTTGAGTGGAGCTGTGTATTTTTCAAAGATAGATCTGAAAAGTGGATATCATCAGATTCAAATCAGGGAGGGAGATGAATGGAAGACTGCCTTCAAGATAAAGGAAGGACTATATGAGTGGTTAGTCATGCCTTTTGAGCTAACCAATGCACCGAGCACTTTCATGCGGCTCATGAACGAGGTTCTGAAAGAATTTCTGGGTAAGTTTGTCATTGTTTACCTAGATGATATTTTGATCTTTAGTAAGACATTGGATGAGCATATGATGCATATTCGTATGGTATTTGAGAAGCTGAGAGAAGAGAAATTTTTGATTAATTTGAAGAAGTGCAGTTTTGTGAAGAAAGAGTTAGTGTATTTGGGATTTGTAGTTTCAGCAGAAGGTCTAAAAATGGACCCAGAGAAGGTACAGGCTATCCTTGAATGGCCTACTCCAAGGAATGCTACTGAGGTAAGATCTTTTCATGGTCTAGCTAGCTTTTACAGAAAGTTTATCAAAAATTTTAGCAGTATTTGTGGACCCTTGACTGAAACAATGAGAGGGGATAGAAAAGAGTTTAAGTGGACTAATGGGGCAGAAAAGAGTTTTCAATTATTGAAACAAAAAGTTACAGAACAACCTGTTTTAGCACTTCCAGATTTTAATAAGGTGTTTCAAGTAGATTGTGATGCTAGTGGTACTGCAATAGGAGCCATTATGAGCCAAGAAGGTAAACCTGTTGCTTATTTCAGTGAGAAGTTAAATGATGCCAAGAGGAAATATTCTGTTTATGATCAGGAATTTTATGCTATAGTTCAGGCATTAAAGAAGTGGAGACATTATCTGCTTCCTAAGGAGTTTGTTTTGTATACTGATCATCAAGCTTTGCAATATTTGAATAGTCAAGGAAAGTTGAATCAGAGGCATTTGAAATGGGTTGAGTTTTTACAGAGTTATACATTTGTTTTGAAACATAGGAGTGGAAAGTCTAATAGGGTTGCAGATGCTCTTAGCAGAAGGCAACTATTGCTAACAGAAATGCAGATTGAAGTGGTTGGGTTCAAAGAACTCAAGAATTTATATCCAGAGGATCCTGATTTTGGTGAAGCTTGGAAGGCTTGTACAGAACCTGTTACTCTAGACAGGACGAAATGGTTGGATTTCATCATCCAGGATGATATGCTATTCAGAGGGAGTCAGTTGTGCATTCCACGAAGTTCTATGAGGGAGAATCTCATCAAGGAGAAGCATAGTGGAGGATTGGCTGGACATTTTGGTCGTGATAAAACCGTTGCTTTGGTTAGTGAGAATTATTATTGGCCGCAGTTGCAGCAAGATGTGAAGAAGTTTGTACAGAGTTGCAGAGTATGTCAGATGGCGAAAGGAGTGAAGTAGAATACAGGGTTGTATCAGCCATTACCTATACCAGAGAAGCCTTGGGAGGATATCAGTATGGACTTTGTTCTTGGTTTACCGAGGACACAGCGGGGACATGATTCAATTTTTGTGGTAGTTGACAGATTCTCGAAGATGGCACATTTCATTCCCTGCAAGAAGACTAATGATGCTGTTCATATAGCAGAATTGTTTTTCAGAGAAGTAGTGAGACTTCATGGTTTGCCAAAGACCATAGTTTCAGATCGGGACACTAAGTTTGTTGGATATTTCTGGTGTACGTTGTGGAAGAAGTTAAAGACAGATTTGAAGTTCAGTTCATCACATCATCCACAGACTGATGGACAGACAGAGGTGGTGAATAGGAGTTTGGGAAATTTGCTAAGATGTTTGGTTGGAGATAAGCCAACAGGATGGGATTTGATTTTACCACAGGCAGAATTTGCATACAATAATTCTATCAACAGGAGCACTGGTAAATCACCATTCCAAATTGTATATGGAAGTAGTCCAAGAAATGCATCTGAATTGAGGAAGATAGATAAAGGAGAAATAAGTAGTGCTGAAGCTGAAGATTTTGCAGAACACTTGAAGAACATCCATGAAGAGGTGAGGAAGCATATTACCAAGATGAACGCACAGTATAAGGCTAAGGCAGATGAGAAAAGGAGGTATAAGGAATTTCAGGTTGGAGATGAAGTCATGGTTCATTTGTGGAAGGAGCGGTTTCCAGTTGGTACATATAACAAGCTGAAAATGAAGAAGTTTGGACCATGTAAGATACTGAAGAAACATGATTCAGGAAACGCATATGAGGTAGAATTGCCTACTGAGCTAAATATTTCACCAGTGTTTAACATTTCAGATCTGACAGAGTATCATGAAGGAGGTGTTGAAGATGAGGTTGTAGCAGCACAGTGGAGTATTCCAGCAACCAGTTCAGATATCAAGGAGATTGAAGACATACTGGACAGTCGTGTTGGTAGAAGCACAAGGAACAGGACATATGAAGAGTATTTGGTCAAATGGAAAGGACGACGTATTGAAGATTCATCATGGCTAACAAAGGAGGAGGTTAACCATCTTGGTTTTCCTCTGCACACCTGAGTTGTGACAGGGTCACTTCTCAAATTACCCCGGGTGTCTGATGCAGGAGCATCCTGGGTGTAAGAGCAATCTTGCATCACCCAAAAATATTTCTATTTTTGTATTCAATAAGGGCTATTTTGTGCAGAGCTGCTATTTATGGAAAGTTACTATTTTTGGTAATTTTCATATGTGCTCAGAATGATCTGATTTCTTTCTTGGAGGTTCATTTTGGTCATATAAGTCTGCCAGTAAAGTTTCATTGCCAGATCAAGTGTATATTGGAAGATATTGAAGATTTTTGGTATTGGCAGCAGGGTACAGAAACTTTGAACTCAGTTTTGAAGGCTTTAGAGGCCCCGGATGAGGTCGAATTTTGGGTTGAATGAAGCTTGCTTAATTCAAGTGTTGTAGAGCTCCTCGCGCCCTTTCCGAAATGGGGTTACAATAGTCAATCGGGTCAACTGGTGATGACTTATGGTCTTCGGAAGTTGGGTCACCTGAAATGGCGGAAAATGATTTTTCTTCAAAATTTCTGTTCGGGTTTCAAAATTTATTTTGAGCCGACTATGATGTAATGAAATGTAAAATAAAAATAATTCTAAGTTTGGTCGGCCTTATTGGCTAAAATTCTGGAACCTTTCCAAGCGGTGGAAAATTGCCTATATAAGGGAGGCTATATTATTGTCTTAGGCAGTTCAAAATAGTTCTGGGTAGTAGATCTGGGTATTGATTCGAGGCTTTGTCCTACAGAATATTGTAAGGGAATGCCCATGTGGCTTTGCATATTGTAATTCTAAAAGTTTGTAATTCCACATTTGTGGAGATAATAAGAAGCCAATTTTCTGTTCTTGCATATTGTTGTGGTTTCTCTGTTTCTGTTATGTGTTTGTGGTATTAAGGGGAGCACCCTTCATCACAAAAGCACATTTCCTTGGATTTAATGAAATTCCATATTCCAAAGCCCTCATAAATATTTTCTCTAAATGAGTACAGTGGTCTTCTTCCTTCTTGGAATAGGTAGTTAAATCATCTTGATATACAACAAGGAAATCATTGACAAAATTTGAAAAGGCAACATCCATCACCCTCTGAAAAGTAGCACCAACATTTGTGAGACCAAAAGGCATTCTCACATAAACATATGTTCCCCAAGGTGTTGTGAAAGTTGTCTTGAATTGTTCTAATTCTTTTACAATTACTTGATTGTAACCAGAGAAACCATCCATCATAGACATCAATTCAAATTTGGTTACTCTCTACAACATAGCTTCCATATTGGGAAAACAATAGTTATCTTTTAATTAGCTGATGTTCAAATTCCTGAAGTCCACACAAAGCCTGATGTCACCATTCTTCTTTTTGATAGGGTCAAGATTTGACACCCAAGAAGAATTCCTTATAGGCTTGATAATTATAGCATCTCTCAACTTCATTAACTCCTCTTGCATCTTAGGTGCCAAAGTGGGATTAATAGGCCTTTGTTTTTGCCTGAAAGGTCTAGCATCTTCTTTCAAATAAATGATATTCTGAAACAAATCTTATCTACAAAACTTTAGGTCATCATATGACCATGCAAAAACATGCCTGAATTTTCTTAATAATTCAATCAAATATTTTCTCACATTGTGAGACATATCCCTACCAATGTATACCTTCTTAGGTGCCTCATGTGTTCCAAGATTTATCTCCTCTAGATCAGCATGATCCTCTCTTTTGATGTTCTTTTGAACTCTATCCTGGTTATCAAAGACAGTCTCCAAAAATAACAAGTCCCTTAGGAACCTTGTTAATTCTAAGCTGAATAACTTCATTGCCAAAGACAACCTCTTTTCCTTCTATCGACTCAACCAAAGATGAACAATCAAATTCCTGACCATGATACTAATCTTCATAACTCATAAACTTCAAGATATCATTATCATCATCAAAAACATGCCAATTTTCAATATTTTCTGGTATACTAGGCCTGGCCTGAATTTCAACTTTAGAGATACCAGCAAATGTAATATCACTAGGATTGATTACTATATTGGCTAATAAGTCAGCCATCTTATTGTTGCTCCTATCCTTCCACTCAATATTGAAGGCATCAAAATGTTCAATCAAATCCAAAACTGCATTCCTATATTATTTTAACCTTTTGTTTTTGAAAGCATATACTGACCCGACTTCGGACACCACCAACTCAGAATCACCAACAACACTTATGCATTTAATACCATGTTTTTGTGCCAACCTCAATCCTAACAACAATGCCTCATATTCTGCTATATTGTTGGTACAAAAGAAATTCAATGTGAAAGAAAATTTGTAGATGCTTCCATTAGGAGAGATAAGTAAAATACCTCCTCCTGCACCATCTTTGCAATTTGCACCATCAAAGTACATTACCCACAAATAAACCTTCACAAAATTAACACTTACCTCAACAGAGATAAGTGACAAAATAGGTTCCTTCTCAAGTACAAGGATCTCTTCCCTAAAAGCATTAATATCAGTATCCACAAAACATGCAGTCTCATTGTCAATATTCCTTTCAATCATGTGGCATACTCTTGGTTCTTGCTCAATCTTGACAAACTGATCATCAATCTTGAAAGTGGCATAGGATAGATCACACTGTAAACTTCCACCCATGGAAGCACTCCACCTTCTAGATAGTAGCATCCCATAATGAGGGGGGATGTCCACCACCAAAACACTCATTATCAATTCTTTCTCTGGATATGTTGCCAGCCTATATGGCATTGCATTGATAGTCCCAATAACTAGTACCTCAATCTGATCCATTGCACAACATCTGCCCTGAATTGTATCAACTTTAAGGCCCAACTTCTCCATGATTTTGAAAGGCATGATAATATTAGAGGCACCACTATCAACCATAAAATTTCTTAGTTTCATTCCATTCACAAGGACACTTAAAAAAAATGGATCAATATTTTCAAGGCTGACATTGACAAAACTATCCAAATAATATAGGAGGAATTTGAGATACAATTCCCTAAGCAGCAACACCTTTCAAAGCTTTATCCTGAGATCCATTGCATGCAACATCATTGTTATGAAAATTATCTACCCATGTAATAGGTCTGTCTTTGTGTTTAGGGATCCTCAACAATTCTAACAATGGAACCTTAACTATAATTTGGGACAATATAGATAACATATCAACAAGAGTAGAGGAAGGAATCTCAATCTGCATTGTCTTATCATCCTTTTTCTTATCTGATACATTAGGTGTATTGGCCACCCTCATTTTTTCAATCTTAGCCATTGTGTTAACTGGATTCTCAATCTCACTAGAAAATTTTTCAACTCCAACTCCCTTAGGCTCACAGTTCTTACCTTTTACATTCTTGAATTTCACCATGTGATCACCTTTTGATTTGTTCTCATTAGTCTCTCTAGAGTTGGTACTCTTTATAAACATTCCTGTAGCCTTCTCATTTGTATTCCTTGCCACCATGCCTCTAGTTTGCACTTGGGAAATCATTTCTATAGTAATCCTATCCATTTCCTCTCTAGAAGGTCTTCTTAAATTCACTGGCTCAAAAGAAGAGTTCATGTTACATGTCTTCTTATCAATGTCTTCACTATCAGAAAAAACCACTTGATGAAAAAGGGCCTGAGTGTGTCTCTTCACATTTACATCTGCCTCTTCATCAAAATCAGAATCATCTTCATATCCTAGACATGAAGTAGCCATGTTGCATCCAACATCATCTTGATCTTCTTCTTGATCTATCTCATCATTGCCACAATCTTGATTTGTAGCCATAGAATGTGCAACCACACAATGCTCTGCAAAATGAGGGGACTAGCATGCAACACACCAAGGTATGTCCTACATGACATTTATTGAAGCCTTTTGTAGAGGGTCAGGAACACCTCTATCATTGTTTCCTCTTGTAATAGGGACAACAGGCTTGTCATCCTTCCATTGGGTGTTGTAGGGGTAGTTTTGCAATCTATTCTGCTTATTGAAATTATTGTTGAACTAAAGCCTTTCATTGGTAGGAGCACTGATGTTCCTATTTGCAGGTGCCTTCAAATCCTTCATTGCATTGAGCATCTTATCCAATTTTTCTTCTTCTTGCCTCCTAGTTGCAACATTCCTATCATTTTCTTTTTTGTATTTCTTGTGCCCAAACAACTTTGGATCATCTCTCTTTCCACCCAACTTCCCTAATATCTTCATATTGTTCTGAATATTGACAACAATCCTAAAAGCATCTCTAAGATTTATTGGTTCTTTGTCCCTCAATAAGTATCCCATCTTTCCATCAAATGCATTGAAGTATGTGGTCAGACATACATTGTCATCTAACCACATAACTTGGAACAACTTATGCATACCCTTCTGAAATCTCATGTTGAATTCAGCTGCATACTCATTCTAATTTTTCCTTATGGTATTGAATTGGTTCAACATGAAACTAGAATTAAGCCTATCACCATACTACTCTTTGAAACATCTCTCAAAATAATCCCAAGTATCAATACATTTATCAGCAAGTCTCTTAGACCAATCTCTAGTATCCTCCATTAGAGATTGAACAAATAATTTCAAGACTACATCCTCATGCTCTACCTCATAATCATTAAGCATATCAACAAATAACCTAAGATGATCCTCACAAATAATAGCATTATTACTAGAAAACTTAGGTACCTTATCTCTTATATCATTTGGAAAAGTGTTTGGGTATCCCGGTATCCCATCAAAACTAATTTTCCTATAGCCTTCTAATTGCATAGGTCTTCTTTGAAATCCTAAACTAGTGTTCCCACTAGAATTATTATTTTTATCTATATTCCCACCCACTTGCACATTTGACTATCTATTAGGATCAACAAATGATTTAGTAGATACATTAGGAATTAGATTACTAGTAGTAGCATTGCTAAGTGGAATAGTAGTGTTCATAGATGGCATACCTAGTTGAGTAGTAGATGGGCCATGAACATTAGCTGATGAAGCCTTCAAGAGCTAGATCTTTCTTCTCTTCTCTGCAATAGCAGCATCAACTTCACCTCTTTCCAACTCTTGAGCAAGAGCTTCATCCTCTCTTATTTTTCTTTCTATCTCTATTTCCCTATTTGATTTAGGTGGTGGAATCCCTGGTATTGTCACTGGTTTGCTTATTTAGACACCCACCATCTTTTGCTTTCCTTTTTCATTAATAACTATGGTAGGCCTAGTGATCTCATGTCCATCCTTTCCCTTAGGCAAAGGAGCATAACTTTGCACTTGTCTGATCATAGGGCCTTCTTCATCAAACTCATTGTCTTGCAACATACGTTCTTGCTCACTTCTTAGAACTTCAAGATCACCAAAAACATCATGCTGTAAAGTCTTAGGAGCAGAAGCAAGCATCTTGTTTCTCTCCTTTATTTCATTAATTTTTTTAAGAAGAGACCACCTCTCCAGTAGAGCATTTAATTTTTCAGCCTCTCTCTCCTCTTGTAACCTTTTGTATATGGCATCCTGCTCTTCCAACTACAACCTAAGTACATTTAGATCATGTGGATCTATCATGTTGTCTTCAGAGCTTGATGACACTTCCACATCAGTAGGATGTTGATATGGGAAATGCACTTGCCATGGTCTCATGGGTTCTATTTTGAAATTATCTTCATTAAGATCTAAATCAATCTCCAAACTAATCTCTCTAGCTTATTCATCCTGACCTATAGGCAATGGACCCTTGTCTTGAAATACAGCCTCTAGGGTATCATAAAATCTTTCTTCAGAGTGACCACCATCTAATCTAGAAACTCTATCCTGTGAACCCTCCTTACTTGAGGAAACATGTGGTGCTCTACCTCTGGTATTTCTCTGTTCTCTTATGGGAGCACTAGTAGACTCACCATTCCTTCTAATCCAACTCTTCTTCTCCTGTCTAGGTAATTATTCTAGACTAACCTCTGGGTTTTTTCCAACAAAGGACCTAGTATTCCTTCTCTTGTCCATGATTTGCAATATGACACTGGTACTAACCTTTTGAGTCACCACCCACCAAAGTGGGAAATCTTTTAACTGAATGCAATAGGAGAACAAGAGTGCACTTAATAGCCTTTATCTCTAGACTCTCCCTAGCAGAGTCACCATTTTGTTGGGAGTTCCCTTTGATCTTCAACTTGTAGATTTATACTTTGATGGATAGCTTTAATATAACTTTGAATCTATCACCACTCCAAAGTCTACAAGGAAGAGGGATAATTAGCAAGGATAAAAAAGAGATCCTCTTACACTTTGAGCCTTAATGCTCAGGTGGGTGTACCCTTGATTCACTTCTTGAAAGGAATCACTAAATGTTATACCAATATACTCTTTACTAACTGATTTAAGGATTTGATCATTTAAATTTGGATGTGTGTGCTTGATGACAATGAAATGCTTCCAGAGGATGGACCAGTGCCTTAACCTAGGGCAAAGAGTCACCCAATTACATATATCAACTGAATATCTTAAATCAAACACTCCCATGCTCAGGATAAGTGCTTTGCCTATTACCCCTCTCCCTTAAACATATGGACATCAGATTCTTATTTGGTTGTAAACTCACTGAATTCACCTAAAAGACTTTAATCCTAACTTTGTTAGGAACTCAGAGATGACTTCACAATACTCTTTGTTTACCATATGTTAATACACTTTGTGACACTAACATATATGAGCTCAAAATCAAAACAAGAAGACATACACAAATGCAAGATTGGAACTCAATTGTATTCTCATTAACACATTCAGGATCAATATACAATCAAAGCAACACAAGGATAAGGAAAAAGACCCAAAATCTAGCTCCTTTTTGAGTATAATACCATCAACAACCAGGGACCAAAAGAAAGTTTTGGAACCCACAAAAAATAAAAAAAGCTACAACTTCTAACCCCTAGTCATCTTTGAAACCTAAAACAAGTTGCAACAAGCTACGGATGACTAGGGTTTGGGTTTCACCCACTAAACCCATTAGAAATGGTCACAAATTTAATACATGGGAAGAAACCCAGGCAACCAAGAGAAAGAAAATCCTAGAGTGATCCACAATCATTACAAATTCTCACTGAGAAAGTACTAAGAACCACAAAAATGCCCAAAATGTCAACCTTTCGGCCACCTTCAATGTGCCTCAAGCACAAAACCACATAGTATAGGCCCCTGCAGACGATCATGGAGCACCCTAGACCACACTGTAATAGCAAGCACCACCAAACAAATCAAATCCAGCTATGAAATCATTTAATTTTAGTCCTTCTGGTCACAAGAAACAATTCAAAAATTTGAATTTGAAATCAAATGGTCAGTTTCATAGCGCCAGTAGCGAATCAGCGGTCGATATTTAAATTTGAGCTATCATTAAGTCATGACCGTCAAATTCCTCTTTTTCGTGGGCCTTATGTCCTTAACCCAACCGCTACCCTAGGTTTACCTCTAGGGAACATGCAACAAAGCATTTCTTATTCATGAAATAAAATCTTAACCCACCGTCTAACTTAGCAACTTAGCGGTCAAAGGGAACGAACTAACCCCAGTCCTTATTTAGCGAACTGGCAACAAAAGGTTATCAACCATTCACAGAACATTTTTAACCTCTACCAATTCATTTAGCGACAATGTGAACACTTGTTTTCCATATCACTAAAACATTTAGAGTACTACCACCTTTCCATGTGAATAAGGGAAACCCCTATAACATATCAGAACCACCAAACATTTTATCAGGATCGCCAAAAGACTAAGAAAATTATACTGGGTCCGGCAGTATAATTTCCTTAGTCTAAATCATCAGATGAAGAATCTTGGAGGTCTATGCAAAGATAAGAAAACCATCAGATGAAGAATCTTACCCTGCTCTTACAACCTTCTGACACAGAAATAAATCAATGGCTATCTTAAGATTGCAAGTGTCAGAAAAAACCCATCAGATTACACGCCGACCGTTGACTCTCCAGGTGTCAGAACCCAGTGAACCTCAAAAAACTTGGCCCCACTAATAGCATGTCCAGTCACTCACCCATGGACCAATCACAGATTTCCATATTAGCACACCTAGCATGTGGACCCACTGCACTTTATCCCCTCTGAGAAAGATTGAATCGATGGTCGGTGCATGATCTTAAACCTCTAACACATCCCATAAGATCATGTACCAGTCGTTAATTTTCTAACACTGTTAGGAACCTTTGACACATCTAGAAACTAGGTCCCACTGATAACTATCACTGTATTAATACATGGACCAATGAGAATCTACCATTTTTGCATATGTGTCACTTTGGACCCACCTACATTGAAAGGTTACATCATGGAAATGAATCAATGACTGTCACAAAAGCACAAGCCTCTAACAAAACCCTTGCACTTTCATGACAAATGTTAGATCAAAATGGTGTTAGAAGACCAGGCCCAGGAAAAATATATGCCAAAAAATTGGAAATAATTAATGCTGAGACTTAGGCTTTACGAAAAAATTTAGGCATAGAGGACTATAGGAAAAATTAAAAGCCACCGGGGGAAATAAAACCTTTAGTCACAAGATCGCGTAACATGAAAAAATTTCATGCAATCATGTGACAAAGGTAGTAACAATTAAGCACATGCATTAAAATGTTTTTAAGTGACCCAAAAAGGTAACTTGAGATTAGCACAGGGCCAAGGTAGTTAAGGGTTTTTGAACACAACAACTAGTTTTTCAGAAATTTGAATTAAGGGTTTATGCCAGTGACCTAAAAAAAACTACAGAGACCAAGGGGAAATTACTACAGCCGTGAAATTTTTAGCACATGCTAACAAGGACATGGTGCATCATTACCAAATTTCACACTTCTACCTTTATAATGATATAAGGTATCAAACTTACTCTTGTGACTAGTCATGTGATGTGATCAATCACTGTCAATAATCCATTTATTATTCTTGTTCACATAGGAAATCAATGCATTTTTCTCATCCTCATCAGACTCATCTTTCATTTCAACATAGACTACTTCTATTTCAAAATCATCACTATCAGTGTCAGTCTCTTCTTCAGCAATATAACAAGATTTCTTACCTTTTCCTTTGTAGTCTTTGTACCTTCAGTAACTTCTATCATTTCTTTTGTCTTTGTGTTTGCTATCTCTTTCTTCATCCTTATCATTCCTATCAAGACATCTAGTAGCTATATGACCAACTTTATTACATGAAAAACATATAATAGGGAGTTTACCTCTGTACTTTCCTTTTCCCCTTCTCAGTCTTCTATCCATAAGAGATTCTAGATCTTCAAGTTCTTCATCAGATGTGTCACTGTCACTGTCACTTTCACTTTCACTTTCAATTTCACTTTCACTGATGCATCTTTCTTTTTCCTTCTTTGACTTACTCAGAACCATTTGTGACTTAAAAGTAAATTCAACATTACCAATAGTGAAGTTATCATAGTTAGAAAGTTCAAAAGCAGTAAGCTTGCCAACCAAACTTTCCAAAGTAAGTGCATTGGTAGAGTTACATCTAGACTCCTAAATAGCTGAAATTTTAATAGAATATATAGGACATAGAGTTCTCAATACTTTTCCAATTATAGTTTCATTATCAATAGTTCCATTTTCTCCTCCAATAACATTCACAACTTCTTTTATTCTACCAAAATATTGTGCAATATTCTCACCTTCTTGCATTCTCATTTCATCAAATTTACCTCTAAGGCTCTCGGCTTTAGCTTTTAGTACATTTATGTCATGACCATATATCTTTGCAAGAGTGTCCCACATCTCCTTAGTGTTGGAAAGTTGTCTATACTAAGATATGTGACTAAATATAATGTTTTCATTATGGCAGAAAAGTCATAGAGTAGTTTGGAGTCAGCGCACTTAGTGTAAAGATCATAATTTAGTTAAGTGTTGAAGACTGGACACTATACAGAGTACCAGAGACTTAGAGAATCAACGCACATGTATATGGATGAATTATGGTATGCTCCCTGGAAGTTAAGCCTATTAGACTATGCTTATTCTTATTCGAAGAGTGCATAAGTAGATTTGCAAAGATGTGGAAGTTACAATCAGTTGAAGTTGCATAGCCAATGTGTGCCAACAGAGAATAGAGCATGGAGCCGATAGTGACTATTTTGGTTTGCGATTATAAATTAATGTTGTAGAGGCTATGTGCACATTGTATTTATGTTGTTGACATATGTACATGTATAATTGTAAGAACGCTTAAGCCAATTCAGTTGGAAGCATTGTTTGTAATTAGTTATAGGGCTGACCTAATTGTTTTGTTTGTATGAGCATATAAATATAAGATGCACCCATTGTATTTGGCATGTAAGAGGTAAGAGAGTTGTGATAAGAAGAGAAGAGGTATGTGAAGATACCATATAATGTATTAGAGCTTTGCTAGAGGTCAAATCATCAGTGCACCAAAGGAACTGATCTGACAAGCAGTGTCACAGTGATAGTTCACCTACATATATAGTGTGTATCTATTATTCAAAAGGTTGTAGCCTTCACCATTTGAGAAATGAGCTCTAGGATAGTGAGTCCACTCCACTAACAAGGATCATTATAAAATAATCCTAATAGGGTCTGACCCTTAACAAGGTCTATTGTACTTAAAGCATTGTAAAGATACTCCTAACAGGGTAAAGGATCTTCTAACAAGGATCACAAAACACTAGTGTAGAATATTAGTGGGTATCAAGTCCCACCAAGGTTTGTACCTATTTGGGTTTCTGTGTAACCATATTGATGTCTCATGTTGATTTAATGTTTCATGTTTATGTAAATGTTTAATTTAGTACTTAAGCATTTAAGTTCAGCATTAAGACTAAAGTAAAAGTTAAAGTTAAGTGAACGTTGATTCACCCCCCCCTCTCAGTGTTCCCATTCCTAACAATTGGTATCAAAGTTCTAGTCTTTAGCAAAGAATTTTAACCACTTGAGGGGATCATGGACAAAAGAAAAATGAAACATCTGAAGAAAAATCTTGAAGCAGGTCTTGAAGACCTAGACAATTCAGAAAGAGAAATTGAAGAACTAAAAGAAAAAGTCAGTGATGCTCAATTAGTTATCAAAAGACTAACAAAGGATTTGAAAGGATGCTCTAATAGTGATCTTGAAGAAAAATTCAAGAAGTTGAATGAAGAAAATGCATCCTTATTGAGTCATCTTGAAGAATTTGATGACAAACTGATGAACAATCAAGATGTCTATAATGAACAAGTAAAGGAGAAACTTCAACTCAATGAAGAATTAAGGGAAGCCAATTTGGAAATCTTGGATCTAAATAATTGCAAAGAAAGATTGGAATCTAAATTGAAAGAAGAAAAGAACCACATTGACAAATTACACACTAGTTCTAATTTGATAGAATCTCAGCTATATGGAAGAAGAGTCAAAGGAGACACTAGCTATATTGGATACAATGAAGCAAAAAATTAGATTGATAATATGCAAGCAAGAAAGGAGACACAAAAGGAATCTACTGATACTGAGAAGATTGAAGATCAAGCCAAAGACAATGGTAGTCCTCCTAAGAATGAGCGCAAGCCTATGGAACACACTTGTTTTACATGTAACACACATGGACACATTGCAAGGAACTGTACAGAGGTAAAACCTTTTAATGTCTACTATTATACATGTAATAGATTTGGTCACAAAGCAATAAATTGCAAGTCTAGTAAGAAAAATAGGATTCAACATAATCAGATAAATCAGAACAATGCAAGAAGTTCTCAGAATGTTACATGTCAGATATGTAACTATAATGGTCATACATCAAAACAATGTAAAATGGTGACTCATGTTAATGCACCAAGGAATAATAGACCTCCAATGATTTGTCACACCTGTAACAAGGCTGGACATATCTCAAAGTTTTTTAGATCAAGGATGCAAGGTCAGGCAAGCCCTAAAAGGCTGAAGAACTAGTTTTGGATCTTGAAGGTGAAGTTAAGTTTATGAAGGCCTCTGAAGATGTGAGCTTAATTTGGTCAAAAGGAAAGAAGGACAAGGTTGATGAGAATGTATTGGATGCATGCCCAGTGGATGCACCCTCTACATCTACATGAATGGCCCTCAGGGTCATAGGGGGAGCTAATTCAGCTCTAGACCCCTGCGTGGCTGGTATACTCATCCTTAGAGTATGCACCTTTAGACTTAAGCTATTAGAGTGTTTAGAAACCTTTGTGCAAGAGTGCACATGTTGATTGTTAGCAGAACTCAAGTTTGAAATTTTGAAGTGACAACCTGGTTTACGCGAGTTGCATTAATTGTGAATTTCTCACTTTAAGTACACATAAAGTTTTTTGTTTACTCATTGCATTCTTATTCAGAGTGAGTGGAGAGAAGATTGAGCCTTGGAAGTTATTGTGAAGATTTGGAGACTGAACTATTAGTGTTTGCAGTGCATTTAATCAGTTGCAGAAACCCTAGCTCATTGCACCAATTTGGAAGCCATCATAACATCTCAAAGATCATTTGGAAAGCATTTATCAAGTAATTCATGGCCACTCCTATTGTTTATGATGTCACTGAGAAGAAAATATATGTTTTCAAGAGACACCTATTTAAATCAACCCTAGATGATTTAGAGGGAGCATTCTCCTGCATGTCAATGGGCATCATGCATGTAGAAGACATAAGGGCTTACATCTACTGTAAGAAGGAACCTATTGGACTAGATAGGTTAAGGACGCACATGGACACAATGTTGAAACCAGACAAAACATTCATGGATGAATACACCAAATGGAATGATCACCCCATTGTTGAATATGCCACAGCATATGAGTTCTATGAGACTAAATGGATAAAAATCTTGTTAAGCAAAATCCATGATGATTTATTTTGGATTGGAGATGTACTAATAAGAATCACAAGAGATTTAATACATGAGATGATAGGACTTTCTAGGGTTGGCATCATCCTTCCAGTGGGCAAGGATGTCAGGAAAATGGTGGAGCAAACATGTAAATCTAGGAGTGATAGGCGTGGCATGACTATTGAGCCGATTGAGCAAGTAGACATCAAATTAATGTCAATGATACTGGGTTATAGATTTCATCACACCATCAGGGTGAATAGTGTGTCTCCAGGCACTATTCTAGCAGCCATCTGACTTGTGCAAGAAGATGGAGAGTTCAACTTGTGTGAGATCTTGTGCACATAGTTGATAGACAACATCAAGGCTATCAAGCATGACACAACCAAGTTATTCAAGTTTGGGTAACTAATCATCTATATGTACTTTCATATAGTTGGCAAAGTATCAGACTTGTATCTAGACAAATTCATTCCTACCATGCCTTAGATATCCCTCAGAGAATCCATTGAAAGCACATTGAGAGACTATGTAACATTTGAGTTAAAGACCTTTAGGGAAAAGATGCAAATGAAGTACAGGATTCCTGAGAGTATTGTGGAAAAGTATAAGGATTCAATATGCTTTATGGTAGAGATAGACACTACATGTATGGAAGCTGTGGAGCCTAGGACTAAGTGGATTTGTCCACTTGGGTATGAGGTAGAAGAACAGGTTATCGAAGCTTATGCATAGGTTCTACTATCAGCCCCTAAAGATGATAATGAACCTAGATGGGGAACATATGAAGAAAAGACTAGAGAAGTTGATACCAAGTTGAACAGTGTTACAACAAAAAGAAAGGTTGCAAAGGTCACATCTAAAATCTTGAGAATACATGGTGTATCTCAAGTAGATCTTGATAAAGAAAGGGATAAAAGAATTTCCCTAGAATTGAAGAGCACAACAGAAGAAAAGAAGAAGATCCTAAATTAAAGAAGATTAAAATTGAATTATATGTCAGTCAGAATGATAAAGAAGAAGATAGTCCTTTTGTGCCCAAAGAATCCAGTGATCCCATTGGTCCTTTGGAGTATAAGCCTATAGATAAGAGGAAGAAAGAAGCTAGCACTAGTCATCCATCCTTTCATGCTACAAGGAGTAGGAGAAACATTCAAGCACCTCCTAAGGTAGGATTCAGGCCCAGCCTTAAAGTTTTGAGCACAAGAATAATTGATGAGGGTAGAATTGATCAAGTAGGAAAGTACTATGATACATATAGTGATATTGACAAATAAAAAAATCATGGTATGATTGTCAAGCACATGATCAAGTCCAAAAAGAGAGTCCTTGATTTGAAAACCTCTATTTTAGATAAATTATGCGATATCTTAGAATACCTAAAGAGACAAGCAAATGAGGAAAATCAAAGGATCAGAGAAAAAGTATTAGAAGATACTCTATTTATATGTTCTAAAGAATAAGACGCACTAATATTAAACTTAGTAAAGCCACACCTAAGGACTAAGATGAGAAATCTTCACATTATGAACAAAGACTATGAGCTAATTTTGAAGGAAATAGAGAAGGCTTTTGAGGTGTTATTAGAACAATAGATAAAACCACCTACTGCGCCCATCACCCATGCACCCATTAAGAAAGAAAAAGTAGAAGAGACCTTCAATGTACCAATGATAGGTCCTCAAGACTTAGTGCCCATAGATGAAACTCAAACACAGGGAAACTAGTCTGTGCCCATAATAGAATCACACAAGGACAACACTATTATCATAGATAATGTGGAAATAGCCATGGCAACTACTGATAAGGACTTGGACAAGTTTGAGGAAGTATTTGTCAGTACTAAGGAAGCTAAAATCCTATGCAACAATTCACCTCCCACTTAGCAAGAAGAAGTACTCATAGAAGATATATTTGATAAGAAAGAAGAAGAGAAGAAAGAAAAAGAAAGTAAGGATGAAACCTTTGTTGAACTAGTCACACTAAAACAAGAAATGAATAGAACTCCCATCACTCGTTTAGCATTGTTGTCAAGTTTGACACCTGACTCAAGTAGTTTGGACTCCTGGAGAGAAGAAGACCTGATCAAGTTTAGCATCCTAGCTATGGAGAAGGAAAAGGAGAAACAAGTTATGAGGAATCCTCTCTTGGTAGAATTAGTGAATATTTTGAACAATTTGCTGATAGAGGACAAGAAAGTGCTAAAGGTACATTCAGTTGATGATGTGAGCTCAGTCATATATCAGTTCAAAAGCAAATTTTCCAGCTTAGAAGAATCTATGGCCATAATTGCAGAAGGAAAGTACTTACAGAAGAGACTCAATGAACTAATGAGAAAATTTGCACTTGACTTAAGTTCACTTAATTCTGGTCATGCATCCTTGAAATAATTTTCTGATCAAGGAAGAAAAGTCATTGCAAAATCCATGGATCAGGATAAGCTCATTGATGGCCATCTTAAGAAGATAAAAAATGTAGAGGCAATGATTGAGAAGGTGAAGAATTTAGTGATAGACACATCCACTGATGTGAACATGTGTAACAATGTCTATCAAGGTCAGGTAGACATAATTGAGAAGGCAGAGAAAGAAATGGAGAAGATAAGGTCTAGACAGACTCAATTGAGGAATGCTCTTGCACCCTCAGTAGACATTCTCAGTCAGAACATAAAGGAGATTGATGTGACAATGATAACCTATGATCAAGGTCCAAGAATAGAATTGGAGAAGATGGAGAAGCTTCAATATGCATTATGTGCCCATCTCCAGATAGTTAACTCTCTGATAACTTTTTGGAAGAAGGAAATCCAAAACCTCAAGATTGCATATCCAGATGTTTTCCCTCAGTGATTATGTGTATATATAGTTTTTTGATGCACCTTTGTCATTAATGTCAAAGGAGGAGTTGTATAGAATAATGATTACATATATGTATAGGGAGATATAAGATTATGTATAAAGATGTATAGAAGACAAAAAAAAAAAGAAAAAGTTTTTGTGTAAAGGAACAGTTAGAGACTTGGCCATATTCCCTTGTTGACATCAATGATAAAGGGGGAGATTGTTGGAAAGTTGTCTATACTGAGATATATGACTAAATATAATTTTTTCATTATGGCAACAAAGTCATAGAGAAGTTTGGAGTCAGGGCACTTAGTGTAAAGATCAGAATTCAGTCAAGTGTTGAAGACTAGATAGTATACAGAGTACCAGAGATTCAGAGCATCAGCGCAGGTGTGTCAAGATGAATTATGGTATGCACCCTAGAAGTTAAGCTTGTTGGACTATTCTTATGCTTATTCTAAGAGTGCATAAGTAGATCTGCAAAGATGTGGAAGTTACAATTAGTTGAAGTTGCACAACCAGTGTGTGCTAGCAGAGAACAGAGCATGGAGCTGAAAATGACTATTTTGGTTTGCAATTATAAATTAATGTTGTAGAGGCTATGCACCCATTGTATTTAGGTTTCTGACCTATGTACATGTATAATTGTAAGTATGGTTAATGCAATTTAGTTGGAAGTGTTGTTTGTAATTAGTTATAGGGCCGACCTAATTGTTTTGTTTATATGAGTGTATAAATATAAGATGCGCACATTGTATTTGGCATGGAAGCGGTAAGAGAGTTATGACAAGTAGAGTAGAGGTAGTAGAGCTTTGCTAGAGGTCAAAGCATCAGTGGACCAAAGAAACTGATCTGACAAGTAGTGTCATAGTGACAGTTCACCTGCAGATATAGTGTGTATCTGTTATTTAGAAGGTTGTAGCCTTCACCATTTGAGCAATGAGCTCTAGGACAGTGAGTCCACTCCCCTAATAGGGATCATTATAAAAGACTCCTAACAAGTTCTGACCCTTAACAAGGTCTACCTTACTTAAAGCATTGTAAAGCTACTCCTAACAGGGTAAAGGATCTTCTAACAAGGATCACAAAACACTAGTGTAGAATATTAGTGGGTATCAAGTCCCACCAGGGTTTTTACCTATTTGGGTTTCCCCGTAACCATATTGGTGTCTCATGTTGATTTCATGTTTCATGTTTATGTAAATGTTTAATTCAATACTTAAGCATTTAAGTTCAACATTAAGACTAAAGTAAAAGTTAAAGTTAAGTGAACACTAATTCACCCATGCCCCCCTCTCAGTGTTCCCATTCCTAACACTTAGCACTTGTGCAATCCTTTATGTCCTCAAATTCTAGATAGCTTAGGGTAGATGTGATTTCCAACATTACCTAATTATGTTCTTGCTTAGCTCTCATTTCCTTGGTAGTCAAGAGTGTAATAGGTGAGACATATTCATTCTCAACATAGTACTTTGCAGAATTACCAATACCAGCCAGATGTGGCTTCATCAAGCTTTTCCATGTAGGGAAGTTCTCCTTATTTAGCTTTGGTACCTCCTTCTTATACATCCTGATCATTTTCTTCAAGTACCTTCAAACTTGTTCTCTATAAGCACCAACAAATCTCATACTAATTTTTAATATGATTTAGAACAATAGACAGGGGGGTGAATTAGTTGTTCTTAGGTCTAGATGTATAAAAAAAACTTTAATACAATTTAACAAATCAGATCTAACAACCAACAACTTACTTGATCATTACTGATTGCATAATAGAAACATATAACATTGCAGTCCACTACGCAACTATTTCTAACTTGTATAACATAGAAATGTTCAAACCAAAACATTCACACAAGTATTGACACTGGGATTTATAGTGGAAACCTGATTTGGGAAAAACCACTTTGTAACATGCTACTATTATTTTCACTCTTCTGAAGTGAGCTTGGTGAAAAGCCAACCCTGTCAAAGGTTACAAACACACTATCAAGTGTGACCTGGTTAAAGGATTTAAACCACTCTATTAAAAGTGTGCCTTGTTATAGGACTTACATACACTCCATTAGAATGAAACCTTGTTCAAAGGATTTATACATATGATTGTTAGGTCAACCTCTGTTAAAAGGATTTTGACTATTACAATGGTTAGAAAGTAGCAGTAGTATTGATCTGAAAAACATACAACTCACTTTGCAAATATCAGATCCAATTCTATACACATATGTTGGTTTATTGACTATGAACCTTTTCCATCTCCATCACTGATCTGCTCGGAACTTTCCTTCAAGCAATCACAACAATTCTCCTTCAGCCTTCTCTTCTTGTACAATCAATAACATCTACTGATCTTCCAGCATCCTTTATCCCCCTTTTTTCAACCTCATGCTTAGGTTTACTTAATACTTCCTCAACTAGGTTAATACATCTTTTTCCACTTAATCTCCTTCACAGATCTTAGGGTTAGGTCAGATTAATTGAATCTACCCACTTTTTGTTCTTTGTCTTCTTTTCTAGAAACATCTCAAATCTCTTAAAGATTTACAATAAAATGTTTTACAGTACATTCAATGCTTTCATACAATCAATAAATAAAGTCAACATATTTTACATAATCCAAGAATTCAACGATGTCGGCTGGAAATCTAAATTCTCCCTCAAATGTAAAATAATGACACTCAGTCAATACTGTGTTCAACTTCTTAGTCTATACTTAGAAAGCTCGGTCAATACTAAAATTGTTTCCTCATCTAACATTGTCTTCCTCAGCAATTAACTGATGTCCGGTCAACATTGAATTTTCTCAGCATATACTAACTTGATCGACACTTAACATCACTCATCTTAAACTAAATTTCTTCTTTTTTTCTTAGTTAAGCCTACCAGTTTAGTCTTCATTCTTACTAAGATAAGCAATACATTATCTCATCATTGTGCAACATAATCAAGTACTCATTGAAGTATCAAGATAACTCAACCTTTCCTTAGGTGCTATTGTTACCCACCTTTCTTTCCCCATCACAACAATCAAATAGATATAGTACTTTCCTAAGTAGCAATAGTCATACCAGTTAAGGTTTGACATCAATGACAATACAAAAATTGCTTCAATTGAAGTTTCCAATAGTTTAGGTATCTTGGTAGAGGAGCAGACAATAGATAGTAGATCTGGGACATTGGTGTTGGATGTACTAGTGAAGCTGGAGTTGGTGTTGTTGTGGAAAAGATCTTTCATGATCTTGTAGATCAGATTGTTCATTTGATAGTTTTGTTAGCAGAGCTTGTGGTTGCATACTTGGAGATAAGGAGATTTCTTGGAGGCTTGCAAGCTCAAGTTTAGATCTTCCTTAGGGTTTCCATCAGTTGCTGATTATTTTTAGAACTAAACTAGCTAGTGGTGTATTGGATCTATGGATCTTGAAGAACTTGATCTTGATTGTAATTGGTCCTAACCCAAAAGGCCTTACAGCTGGGCATGTTAATGAAATTTGAGTTAAATCCATTTTGTGTTGAATTTTTCCGCAGTGTAATTCTGAAGGTGCAAGGCTAGACTGACCTTAATTGGATCCTCCCTTCCTTTGTTTGTGTTAGTTTATGACTTGATGGACTCTCTTGGATACATTATCATTTTACGATATATCATTGGACATTTGGACATTTTAGTTGTTTACAAAAACTCTATGTGATAGTTTATATATGCAGTTCTATCATGATTTCTTTGATGATTATATATACATGTGTGTACTAACATATGCAGAATGTGATGTTTGACTTTGATATGCATAATTCTAATGTTTTATAATTATTTATAATGCAAATGGTTTACTTTCTTTGGAATGCATGATGATTAATTATCTAGCATGTAATGATGATGTTGATATAAATGCATTTTTAATGATTCCTTATTTAATGCTATGTGGTTATAATGAAATAAATGAATGTACTAGGGATAATATGTATAATGGATAACAAATTAATGGAAATATAAATATTGGATAATGAATGAACAGATGAAAATGTATGTAATAGATGAGCCATGATATTGTATGTAATGAATTAAATTATAGAAACAAGATATCCTATGAACCTACAAATGAATTGGATAAAATAAGATAATGGTTACATATGAATGAACAAACCTATGAAATTATGTTAATAGATAATGGTTACATATGAATGAACAAACTTAATGGCACATTCATAATAATTTTGTACAAATGAGTAAATGTGATAACAATAATGGAATATGCTTTAAAAATTTGTAAGATGAAAGATGAAATTTGTATTTATATCATCCAAATGTCCTCAACTTAAATAACAATGTATCTAACACAAGAAGAATGGACTAATAGAAAAGATGAACTAAGCAAGATATCCTATAGAACCCTATAAAAGGAGTACTGAGATGCAACATGAGTTTCTCTAAATGTAATGCAAGATAAATATTAATGAATATCTCCACAACTTCAAGAACATCTTAGAACTTCATAATGACTGGAATTTAATTTTCATCATTGAGCTCATTATGTTGAAAGGAAATGCAAGCATCATGGTATAATTAAACCAGGATGACCTGAGCATTTCTTGCATGGATTTTAATATAGAAAACTTGACAAGCATCTAGGTATAATTAAACCAAGATGACCTAAGTTTTATTTGCATAACAGAAAGGGAATATTATCCCCTCCATCGGGGAACAAATATTTGGAGTCGAGGTATGTGTGGTGTATCACTGTTAATAGTATTTGTAGAACAACATGATTTGTAAGTTGTCAGTACTTATTAAACTAATGAAGGAACTTACGTACAAACACCCCAATTACTTGTTCCTTTGACTTCATCAGAAAATATCCCACAAATAGAAATCAAAGAAAAATATCATGCCTCATCTTGGCCATTCTAATCAATGATATATGGGAGTTTTAAACTCATGTCAAAGATATCCTAGAATGGCATAGGAAACATGATAATAGTGAAATCCATATATGAATGCATAATCTTATAAAAAATCATTCTAACATGCCTATCATGAATATAAATTTCTTTGCCAAAAGATAGTGTTAGGTGTATTGATCAAGTTGATTGATGTGTAGCCATGTGAAACACATAGATGAGCAGTCATGTTTGAAAGATTGATCACATGTTATGAATCATGATGAGGATATCATTGTGTAAGGATGTTTGCTTGTCTAGTGAAAGTACTCCATTTCATCCTCTAAGAGTCATGACTATCATAGATCCACATCCCAAAATAGGTTGTGAAGATTCCCCCAGCTAGGTGATGGATTGACTTATTATGGATGAAGGACACAGCAAGACTAGGCTGAAGACCAAGACAATTGACCAAGCTATGATGGAGTTTTATTACGGATAGATACAATGAATAGGATAAATGAACTAGCCAATTTATTATGGATATATAAAATGAGATGACATACTAGAAGAATCCTAATAGATAGAAGAGCTAACTTGTCACAAATGGTGTCTATTTCTAGGTTTTCACCACATGTTTTTATTACAATTTTCTTTTGTTTTTTTTTATTTTTTTGTATTTTTTTGTTTTGATTATTTTTTTTAATTTAGAAATTTTATTTATATACATATACCTTGCATTGGAATTTTAAGCATAGAGATTCTTGAGGTGCATGCTATTAAGAGGCTCATCCAAAAGATCTCCCTCAAACATAGACAATTGATAATCCCCAAAGCCATAGACTATTGTAATCCCAAAAGGACCTAACCAATTGGGTTCAAACTTTCCCTTCTTCTCATGGTGTTGTTGATTCTTGGGATTCTCATGAAGGACTAGATCACCCACCTAAAAGTCTCTAGGTTTCACTTTACTATTGTATTTTTGAGACGTCCTTTTCTGATAGACTTTCAAATGATCATAGGCTCTCTGACGGCATTCATCTAGAAATTCCAATTCAATGAGGTGTGCAACCCTATACTCTTCATCTGGAATTAAATATTTTAGGGATACACGAAGAGAAGGTAAGTCGACCTCGAGTGGCGGAACAACTTCAGAGCCATAGACAAGGGAATACAATGTAGCTCTACTAGGAGTATGGATAGAAGTATGATAAGCCCATAAGGTAGGATTCAATTGGATATGCCAGTCATGGCCAGTGTCATTGACATTCTTTTGAAGGATCTTGACAATGATCTTATTAGATGCCTCAGCTTGGCCATTACCCTGGGGATAATAAATGGTAGAATAGTGGTGGGTGATGTGGAATTTCTCACATAGTTCATCCATGTCTTGATTTAGACTTGTTTCCCATGATCCATAATAAGATGCATACGGATACCATATCAAAAAATGATATAATTAAGGATAAAAATGGATATTTGTTCGCTAGTGGCACTGATCAACGAAATGACTTCAATCCACATGGTAAAATATTCAGTTGCGGTGATAATGAATTTATGGCAATTAGAAGATGTAAGGCGAATTGCACCCACAAGGTCGAGTCCCCACTGACTAAATGGTAACCTTTTTGTAAAAGGATGGAGTTAATGTGCTAGTACATGAATAAGATTCCCATGTATCTGACATTTTTTATATTTCCTTGCAAATTGAAAGGAATTTGTCTCCATAGTAGGCCAATAGTAACCCATACACATGAGCTTCTTAGCCAAGGATAGACCACTCGAATGTGTTCAACAAATACCCTCATGTACATCTTGTAAGGTAGTTTGAGCTTCATCATGTTCAAGACATCGTAAGAGAGTACTATCAAGACCTTGCCGATATGGGGTGTCAGATATTAGGAGATAGCAGGAGGCTTGGCGTAATCAAGTTCATTTGTGGTTTATGGATAGGTCAGGTAGAATGGTATTGTTTTTAAGATAAGAATATATTTTTCCATATGTAGAGGAATCTTGTCCGATAATATGACATATGATACATGTATCAGGATCATCGTATGCGGGATAAGTCAAAGATTCCACTAAGAACTCAAAATGGGCTTTTGTATCCTCTACATCAAATAGAGAAGCAACAATTTCCATAGCGTATGCAGCCTTATTATCATGTCTTGGAATTTTCTCAAAGGTAATCATTGAAAAATATTGCTTAAAGTCATCCACTATAGGCTTATATGGTAACAACTTGTCATCTTTGGTTTGATATTCATTATTAACTTGATTGATAATTAACTAGGAGTCTCCATAGGCATTCAATTCAATGACTTTCCATTGTAGAGCCATCTTCAACCCAATCATCAAATCTTCATACTCAGCCACATTATTTGTACAAGGAAAAAGTAATTTGTAGGACTTTGGTATTGTGTATCCTTGTGGTGTAACAAATAACACTCCAGCTCCTAAACCATGTTGAGTATATGATCCATCAAAGTATAACTTCCATGTTTGTGTAGATAATGTCAGGATATGTACATCTAGAAATTTTCTATGTATAGGTTGAACATCCATCAGTGGTGCCTTAGCTAATTGATCTATAGTTACTTGTCCTTTAATAGCCTTCCTATCCACATACTCAATATCAAATTCACTAAGTAGCATAACCCACTTAGCCAATCTTCTTGTTAATGTTGTCTTGCTTAAAAGGTACTTCAAAGGATCAATCTTTGCAATAAGATTGATGGAATGAGACAACATGTAATGTCACAACTTCTATGTTGCAAAGAATACTACTAGGCATGCTCTTTCGATTGGAGAACAGTTGAGTTCATATCATACAAGAGTGCGATTGATATAATATATAGACTTTTCTTTTCCTTCTTGATCTTGTTGGGCCAAAAGAGCACCTAATGAAACTTATGTAGCTTAAATATAGAGCAAGAGTGGCTTGCCTAGAATTTGTGACATGAGGATAGGAGGATTCTCTAAATATTGCTTGATCTTAGTAAAGGCTTCCTTACACTTAGCATTCCACTTGAATAAGATGTCTTTATGTAACAAGTGTTGAAAAGGATGACTCTTGTCTACTAGTTGAGAAACAAACCTTCTAATTGATTGGAGACATCCCTGTAAAGATCTTAACTAGCTAATATTTATAGGAGAAGCCATCTCCATGATTGCCTTAACTTTTTCTAGATTAACTTCTATACCTTTAGCTGAGACAATATAGCCTAACAATTTTCTTTATGTAACCCTGAATGGACACTTCTTTGGATTAAGTCTAATTTGATACTTTTCATCTGGGTAAATAGTTTATCCAACACTCTTAAATGACCATCTCCATTCTTGGATTTTGCTAAAATATCATCAACATAATCTTCCATTATGGTATGCATCATGTCATGAAAGATTGTGGTCATAGCACTCTGATAAGTTGCACCAGCATTTTTGAGCCCAAAAGGCATCATGTTCCAACAATATGTGCTCCAAGGACATGTAAAAGTAGTCTTCTCTTGATCTTCTGGCACAATCTTGATCTGGTTATAGCCATAAAAACCATCCATTAAAGACAACATCTCATGTCCAGATGTCAAATCAACTATGATGTCAATGATAGGTAATGGTAAGTTAGCTTTGGGACAAGCCTTATTAAGATCTTGAAAATTCATATAAATTCTGATAGACTTGTTTGGCTTTGGGTACTGGTACAATATTACAAATCCACTCAGCATAATCAATGGCAAGAATGAATCCTACATCTAGGATCTTCTTCAATTCTTCTTTAACCATAAGTACAATATGAGGATGCATTTTTTTGAGTTTTTTTTTCACTAGCTTAATTCCTAGTTCAATAGACAAGTGATGCATAATAAGATTAGGATCTAGTCCTGGCATATCAGCATAAGACCAGGAAAAGTTGACTTGTCTCTCTTTGAAAAACTATGAAAAAGCTTCTTTCTCAGATTCTGTTAAGGATGCTACATCTTTGAGAATACGCGGGGACTCCTCCATTCCAATGTTGAGAGGCAATGTTGGTTCAATAGGTATTAAAGGTTTGTCTTGATACATATAATATGGAATAGTGTCAATCCTTCCATCTTCAGGCACCTTAGAGAGGTTTTCACCCTTAGATACATCTTTTCTTTTTACTTTTTATGATCTAACACTGCCACTGAGTGGTTTTCACCATTAGATGTACTGATTATTTTAACATTTTTACAACTGAAAGGATTGGAACCCTCTCTAAAATAAGCCATGTCATTGAGTTCTATTGTAAATCCTGACTTATGATCACCTAGTGCTAAATGATCTCTGATTCCAAGATAGTCAATAATTGTGTCAACATTATGGAAAACAACAAGTTCTGGATAGTTGGTAGATTCCCAATCTATAAGCTTAGGATGTACAAGAGGTATTGGATCATTTGGGTCATTTTCAAAAGCTGAGATGGTATTTATAGAGAAGTTTTCAAGGTTTATGATAGTATCAACAAGGTCTATTTCCATACTCTCATCTAAATCATCTATCATAAGATAATTGTCACTTTCCTCACAATCGCCAAGAGTAGTATCATGTGAATCTAATCCTAGTAATTTTGTCCTTGAACTCTCCCCCTCATGATAATCATTACTATAGGTATGTACAACATCCACTCCTATCTCTTCAGTATAGTTAGATAATGAATCCAATTTGTAATCATTAGAGTTAGAATCATCATCATGATCTCTAAGACTATTGATGATATATGTTGCTATCCTTAATTTGCTTTTCTGGATCCACATGCATACCATTTTTTTGGAACTGTAATGCAGGAACTTTAGATGTCTCATGAAAAGGTGTGATCTTCTTTTTACCTTTAGGTTATTTTGGTCCTTCTCCTTTGTATCCTAATCCTGTGGTATCTCTTTGGTAATTTGCATTTTTCAAAATTGGCTTTATAACCCCTTCTCTTTGCAACCCTATAGGTCCACTACCTAGATATCCCATTTTTTGCAATAAAGTGTATCCTTTACCATATATATTAGGTGATATATATTCATGTTTTACATATTCTTCATTCTTATGAAGTTTAAGCAAATGGTTAGCATTACACTCAACTCCTTCTTTTGATATAGTGTCCCCACTTATAAATGTGTCATAAACAAGTGTAGAAGGTGGTTCTAATTTTTGTTTAGTAACCAAAGATTTTCCATATGATCTAGGAGATAAAGGTAACTCTGTGATACAAAAAATTTGACCCAAAGTGTATTCTCCCATACTTTTCTCTATTATGTCTATCTTGATCCCATTAGATTTAGAAGTTGATGCTATATTACTTGGATCAATAGGTGTTGTTCTAGAAGATCTAGCATGATTATAAGGTATCAAAGAATCAGGTGTTTTCTTCATAGTGTTACAATACTAGAAAGGATTCAGATCTCCTTTGATAGTTATTTCTTGACCATTGTGGGAAAATTTCAAACACTGCTGATAAGTTGAGGGCACAACTTGCATAGAATGGATCCAAGGTCTCCCCAAAAGAATGTTATATGCAAGATCCATATCAAGAACTTGACAAAGCACATATTTGACTAAAGGACCTACTCTAATAGGAAGAACAACATATCCCTTGGATGACCTCTCTTCTTCATCATAAGCTTTGATTGTGATCTTCTTCTTTGGATCCACAACGTTTACAGAAAATCCCAGTGCAAGGACTAGTTTCAAAGTGCATATATTCAAACCAGCTCCTCCTTCTATTAGAACTCTTTTGATTTTATGATTTTGTACAAGGACTTCTATATGGAGTGGAGCATTATGTGGTTGATTAATGGCTAAATCATCATGCTCAGTAAAAGAAAGGTAATGTGGAGTTGTCAAATATCCCACCATAGCTTGAAACTGGTCTTGATCTAGATTTGTAGGAACATGGGTTTATAAGAGATATTTCTCAAGGATATCATTATGAGATGGTGATAGATGCAAAATCTCTAGTATAGATATCTGGGTGGGTGTTTTCTTCAATTGGTCGAAAAGATTGTATTGATTAGAAACATTTGGCATGGACTTTGGGACATAGGCAGACTTTTTTTGAGAGGTGATAGGTTTAGATGTGACACCTTGGAGAGTAACCTTGGATTGTGCTCAAGTAGTAACATTAACAAGCTGACTCTCTAACTTTTCTTTTATATTAATCACATTGACATAGTATTGAGAAGGATGACATTCAAAAATGCGATTTACATACTTGTAAGATGTGGTATTGTAGTTGGCTTGATTATCACCTTTAGCATTAGAGGAACTTCCTTTCTCATGTTTAGGAAGTGGATCTTTAAAATTCATATGTGACTCATTCGAGGTATGTCCATCAACACTTATTTCACCACTTGGAAATAATGATTTTCTACAAGGACTTCTATATGGAGTGGAGCATTTTGTGGTTGATTAATGGCTAAATCATCATGCTCAATAGAAGAAAGGTAATGTGGAGTTGTCAAATGTTTCACCATAGCTTGAAACTGGTAGGAACATGAGTTTCTAAGAGAGCTTTCTCAAGGATAGCTTTTTGAGATGGTGACAAATGCAAAAGCTCTAGTATAGATATCTACGCGGGTGTTTTTTTCAATTGGTCCAAAGTATTGTATTGATTAGAAACATTTAGTGTGGACTTTGGGACATAAACAATTTTTTTTTGAGAGGTTCCAAGTTTAGATGTGACACCTTGGAGAGTAACCTTGGATTGTGCTTGAGTAGTAACATTAATGGGCTGACTCTCAGACTTTTCTTTTATAGTAATCACATTGACATAGTATTGAGAAGGATGACATTTAGAAATGTGATTTATATACTTGTAAGATGTGGTATTATAGTTGGCTTGATTATCACCATTAGCATTAGAGGAACTTCCTTCCTCATGTTTTGGAAGTGGATCTTTAAAAGTCATATGTGACTTGTTCGAGGTATGTCCATCAACACTTATTTCACCACTTTCAATCAAATCTTGTATCACATGTTTAAGTCTTTGGCAGTCATTGGTTTTGTTACCTTTCCCTCTATGAAATTTACAATAATCATTATCATTCCACCAAGAAGGTTTCACCCTAGGTTCAAAATCTCTAGTTTTAGGAAGTGCAATGAGTTTCTTTGTGATCAACTTCCTTAATGCAAAGTCAAGAGATTCACCCAAAGGAGTAAAAGTTCTTCTACGTGGCATAAAAGGCAATCTAGAATTTGATGAAGTGTTCTTGGTATTCTAATTTGCACATTGATTGCTATGAGTAGATTATTCTAATATTTCTATGAGTTGAAGGTAATGCATAGGTTTTCTGAGGTATTATCTGGCGCAGGGGCAAAAATGCTAGAATTTTTCTTTGAAACCATGTGACTAGCACATTATTTCAAAGAGGGGCAAAATGTATACACTAAAAAATGGCTTTGTTAATTAATCAAATATTTATTATTTAATTAATATTAACTTGACGAATTTATTAAATATTTATTATTTAATCAATATTTATTTCCTCTATTTATTAAATAAATTATTCAGTTTATTTAATAAATTCACTATAGCTTATTCTCCTATCCTAAGTCTTCTAAATAGTCTTATTAAAGTGATTTAATCATTTAATACAATCACTAATTATGACTAAGTCCCCTAGTCCACCTCATCTACCTAGTCACCTAACACATCACGTTGGCTAAAATAATTAATTATTATTAATTATTCATTATTCATTATCCTCACCCACACATGTCCTATTTCTAAGGGCTATGTGGCCTCATAAGACTTGTTCTCATGGCCACATGTCTTCTCCTAAACCAAGTCAAGAGACAATCCCTATTCCTAAGGATATTTTCAAGCCACCTCAAGGAGTCAAAGGTGACTCATGGGACACCGATACCAAGAGTCCTCATGAGGAAAAGGTCTTTCCCCCTTGGTCTTTGTGAGACACTTGACATGTGTCTTTACCTTCCATCTTCTCCTCTTCCATGTCAATGTAGGAGGAACATCCTCCCTATTCCTCCTCTCACATTCCAACTATATCCCCCTTTCTCTCAACCCCTTCAACTAAGTCAATTGTAGCTCTAGGATCTTCCACCTTTCAATATCCACCCTTGGATTGTGCCACCTAGGCTTGAGTCCTCCAAAATTCTATAAAAGGAGCCTCATTTTCCCTTTGTGAGCTAATAGCTAATACGCAATCAAGCAATAGGCAATAGTGATTTCAAGGATACATGCATTCTAATCATCCAAGCATCCATTATCAAGAAAATCAAGCATATCCATATCATTTTGTGAGCATTACATTCCACTATCCATTAGTTGCATAATTGAGGCTTTAGGCCATTTTGCATACATTCACTCAAATCTCCACACTTTGGTGACATCTTGGGAAGGAGCTTCATTTGGAAATCTAAGAGCTCGTGACCTTCAAGAAATCAAAGTAAGGAGGACAATGGAGACAAGCTACAATGGGTAAGTGAAGGTAAATTTGTTTTAGTTTCTTCATTTTATCATTTTGTATTCTTCATTATGTAGCATTTAGATTAATTTATTAGCTTAGATTAGTTAATATTTCATTTAGAATAATTTAAATCTAATTTACATACACTTGTCATAAGAATATTTATTATACAATTTTATCAACATACTTGGTTCATGGTTTTGTTGAAATACACATTCACTACTACATTTGGGGCCAAATTTTGACAGACACTTTCGATGGGTTATTCTTTTTTTAATGAATTTGTTGTTTTTCTTAAATAGGCCCTGATGGTGTCGATATTCCAATGGGTTTTAAATTGACCTTTGGAATTTTGACAGTTTCGGGGTATACATAAAAAAAAAGTGAAGCACCAAATCATTTTTATTTGGATTGCCATAGAAAAGGAGCGGGATAAAATGACTAAAAGCTGAGCATGAGAGAAGGTATGTGATTTCTTCATCTTTCGAGCCTCTGGCATCATAGTGGACCGCAAATTTGAAATGCATTGCATTTTATTTGATCATTAATGCTCTCTAAAATGACCACATTCTACTAGTTTTGTGCCCTAGCCAGTGCTTTATCTCTATTATTTGATGTTATTGGTGCTTGTGCCCAAGGATATTGATTCACTATTTTGAAATGTTTGGATTCACATTTATTTATATTACTGGCATGTTTAATGACACCATTTTATATTTTTGAGATGCTCACTGAATTGACCGCATTGTACTGGTGTCATGCCCTAGCCCGTGTTTTAACTCCATTATATGATGTTATTGGTGGTTGTGCTCAAGGATATCCATTTTTTTGAAATGTTGAATGTCATTATCAACTGGATAGCCCTTGAGCTTCTAGCTAGGCACCATTTGTATTGATAGCTTAGGGTATCAAATGCATTGTATCATTGATAGTTGAGGCTTTGTTAAAAGGAAATAAGAAAAAGAATGATTTTGATTTAGTTTCACTATTTTGATCCCTAAGTGGCTTACAACCCTAGAGAAGTATATGAAGATTTATGGATGTAGTTGTAGGACATATAGTAGGTGATAATTCACAAGAAATCCATGCATCCAATTTGAATAGAAATTAATACAATGAAATAGGGTCCTCAAATGGCCTAGTCATCTAAACCTTGACTGTCCCCTCAACCAGTGACCCTTCAAAATTGGGTTATCATGAAATCAGTGAGTTATCCTTCATTCTCTTGGTCTTCCCTACATCCAAACATATTGGAAATACATAATAAAATAATAACAAGTCTTTCACAATCCCCCTTCCCTCAAGGAACACTATCAAGATCCAGACCTTGACTATCCCCTCAACTAGTGACCCTTCAAAACTAGGTTATCATGCAATCAGTGAGTGATCCTTCATTCTCCTTGTGTTCCCTACATGAAAACATATTGTAAATACATAATATAATGATAAAAAGTCTTTCACAATCCCCCTTCCCTCAAGGAACACTATCAACATCCAGACCTTGACTGTCCCCTCAACTAGTGACCCTTCAAAACTAGGTTATCATGCAATTAGTGAGTGATCCTTCATTCTCCCGGTCTGCCCTACATCCAAACATATTGGAAATACACAATAAAATGAGAACAAGTCTTTCACAATCCCCCTTCCCTCAAGGAACACTATGAGCATCTGGAACTTGACTGTCCCCTCAACCAGTGACCCTTCAAAACTGGGTTATCATGCAATCAGTGAGTGATGCTTCATTCTTCTATTCTTCCCTACATCCAAACATATTGGAAATACAAAATACAATGATAACAAGTCTTTTACAATCCCCCTTCCCTCAATGAACACTATCAACATCTGGACCTTGACTGTCCCCTCAGCCAGTGACCCTTCAAAACTAGGTTATCATGCAATCAATGAGTGATCCTTCATTCTCCTAGTCTTCCCTGCATCCAAACATATTGGAAATACACAATACAATGATAACAAGTCTTTCACAATCCCCCTTCCCTCAAGGAACACTATCAACAAGTGATCCTTCTTCTTATCAGCCATATCTAATGTTTCCCTGATTAAGACCCCCCTCATCCTTAACATGGTCTTCATCACCTATAGTCTCAATTTCATGGATAGGGGACATGTAAATATCTTTAAACACTTCTTCTACCACAATGTCCTCCCACCCCATCTTCTTGATCTTCCTAGCTAAAGCGGATGAATCCACACACAATAACCCAAAATGAAGGTTTTTGTATCCTTTAATGAATCTCAGTCACTGGTAATGCATGGACAGTCAAACCAGTAGTCTCCAAAGCATTCAATAAGTGAATATGAATATTTGAAAACTTTTCTCTCAACTTCCCCAACCACTCCTAATCGGTTAGAGGGATATTTCTAGAATCTCCACTATTCCTATCCTTACCAACAATTCTTAAACATACTTTATTTGATATGATAATAACATGGTAAACTAAACCAATGGCATGTTATTCATGTGGTACAAGGAAGATTTGGCTATCAAATCTTCCTTTGTGCAAGCTAAGTGCAAGACAAGGTATGTGATTTCTTCATCTTTGATTGGTATCTTTGACGGGAAACATCTTTCGAGCCTCTGGCATCATATTCGACCACAAATTTTAAATGCATTGCATTTTATTTGATCATGAATGCTCACTCAAATGACTACATTCTATTGGTGTCGTGCCCTAGCCTGTGCTTTATCTCCATTATTTGATGTTATTGGTGCTTGTGCTCAAGGATATTGATTCCCTATTTTGAAATGTTTGGATTCACGTTTGTTGATATTACAATTCATCATATCAGATAAAGTATGTTTAAGAAGTTTTAGTATCTAAACACTCAACTAATCCCTCTAACTTGAGAGGAAAGTTTTCAAACATTCATATTCACTTATTGAATGCTTTGGAGACTACTAGTTTAACTGTCCATGTGTTATTGTTTAGAAGAGATCAATAAAGTATTTAAAGACATTCTTACATGTTTGGAGAGGTTTGAGAGGCACTTATCATGACTGTACCCTCACAAACAATGGCATAGACTAGTTTTACTAAGTTTCCTTTCTCTATTTTGATGTTTACTTTCTTTGCCATAGGGGTATAGTCAAAGGGTTCATTGATAAAATGATCTTTTGAATGGTTACTATAAATATGAATGATTTGATATAGCATATTTCTCATTTTACTTGAAGTTTGGAGTAGCTTGTGCAAGGGTGAAAGTACTTTTGATCATTTTGGTCATGACTATTCCTCTACACAGTCAGGAAATGTAACTGTCTAATGATTATATGTAATGTGGAATGGATTAAATTCTTTATTCTTGGTAGAAGTGAATGGAAGGAATAGTGTTGGTGTTAGGTTTCATTTATTATTGAATTCAATGGTTTCCAAGATGTGTTGAGGAGTTTTATCCTTGTTTAATGTTAATTGTTCCTGCACAATCCACTCATGCAACAATGAAATGCTATGTGATTGACAATTTCATACAACTAGTCCTTTGGCGTGTATTAAACAAAATAGAATTTTTAGCATATTATTATCATTCTATTTCTTTGTTGTAAACATGACATTGGTTCATTTTTGTTAAAAAAATTTGAGTTAATTTTTTTTTCTATTTTTTCCATTTGATAACCATAGTCAACATTTCAAAATAGTGAATAACATCAAATAATGGAGATAAAGCACAGGCTAGGGCACAACACCAGTAGGTTAAAAGAAATAGAATGATAATAATATGCTGAAAATTCTATTCTATTTAATACATGCCAAAGGACCAGTCCCAACAATTCTTAAACATACTTTATTTTGTTTAAGAATTGTTGGGAGTAGTTTTCAAACATTCATATTCACTTATTGAATGCTTTGGAGACTAGTGGTTTGACTTATTCACTTATTCACTTATTAAAATGTAGTTTTGATTTGGTTAATGTTTAGAAGAGATCAATAAAGTATTTAAAGACAATATTACATGTTTGGAGAGGTTTGAGAGGCACTTATCATGACCGTACCCTCACAAACATCAAAATAGACTAGTTTTACTAATTTCAAAGGTTTAGGCACTATGATATACCAAATCCTCAAGTGCTTTAAAGGCTTATCTTATCAAAACTCTTCCCAAGACTCCTAAGTGGTATTTTTGGTTTTAGAGGCTTTCATTTACTTGGATTCAAGGATCTTTAAGGTTCTAAGGTAATCTCATACTCCCATTCTTCAATATCTTCACAATTTGTCGTAGAGGCCTAATAGCCCTATCTAGTAGCCATGTCCAGTGGTAAAAGGATCTTAACTCTGCAATTTCCCAAAGGATGGAACAAATAAATGATATATTTTGGTACCCTTTTCCTCTAACACAACATACTATAAGATTTCTATGGACTCTTTTGGACCAAGTATGACTGTCCTCACTACGTGACCCTAAAATGCATCAAAATCAGGTGATTTAACAAAGTAACACCTAGTTACTTGTACCCCCAAGACCCCAAACTTACAAAACTATCTCAATAGGTTACCAAACCTCTAAATTCAAGAGAAATTAGATCCAAACTCCTTAGAACATCAACAGCCCCAGATTGGTGTCTTTAAACCCTTGTTTTGAGGGTTTCTTCAATCTCCCTTCTCCAACCACTTCTTGACTTTCTTGGAGATTGATTCACCATTATTATACCAATATATACCTATCCAAATCATAAAAATTCCTTTCCCTTAGGGCCAAACTCTCACTGTTTCTCCCTAGCTATCGATTCCCTTAAGGAACACACTGTTCCAGCCAGTGTTATCATTACTTTCTCAAATCTCTGTAAGTCAAGAACATTAGAGTTGTATAATACATTTTTAGTATCCTATTTCCATGTTCCCTAGGCATTTGGGTCCATGGAAAGGAAATAGATTACAAAATACTCTTCAAAACAAAGGAAAAATTTAGCAAATTTAGTCTGACTTGTTGTAGATGAAGGAATAGTCATGCTAATAGTTCCTCTAAGACTTCCAAAATGTTTATTGAACTCCCCTAAAGTCCTATTGGATCCCCAAATTTCTTAATACAATCAACTTACATTAAGATCATGAGAAATTTCAAAGGATTAAAAACATTACTTGGAACACTCACTAGTTTTACCACTCAAAACGTAAGGAACTAAATTTTAAAGTGCTCACAATACATTCAATGATGAAATGAATGCTTGGATATTTCTTACTATTCCATCCTTGAATTTAGAAATGAAAACAATAAGTAAAGAAGCCTTTCAACAATGCATAACACAATGGACTTATAGATTTAAACCTTATTATTTTACTACTAAGTCTTTGTTTGTTGGGCATACTAATTATAAGTACTTGAAACATATCACAAATGTTTCTAATTAAGGTTGGTAGAATGATTATGCCTATCCTAAAAAAAGACTGTCAAATCATTATGCTTTCAAATCAATTACCTATCAGTGTATCCCTTGCGAGGGAGAGAAGCCAAACACATAAAGAACATGCACATAAACATGAAATCTAAAAAACTTAAATGGAATACGCCAAGAAGTACCAAATGATGAATGCTCAATTTTTGTAATGGAAAAGCATCAGAACCATCCATTTCTAGAACTTGATTTTCTAGTCTAAATGATTTTTCTATAGTCGTAATGATTTTTCTAGAACTTGATTTTCTAGTCCTAATGATTTTTCTATAGTCCTAATGATTTTTTTTTAGTCTTAATGATTTTTCTTTCATCCTAATGTTTGTCGCTCTTGATAAATTAGACCTTGTATTTGAATTTTTGTTCACTATTTTATTTCAGCTTGACATTTCATTCATTTTTCATATAGACAGAGACTACACATGTTGATAAAAAATTGAGCTATTTGATTTAGGCTAAGTATTCATGATTGTAAATGGTCAATATTCCTGATGGTACTCCTTGGTGTATTCCATTTTTAAATAATCATGTTTCTATGACTATGATAAATGTCCCTTTATGTTGAAAAAATTAGAGTTGAAAAAATGGTTGTTCAATGTTTGTATGCTTGGTCAAATATGCATGTTTTTCACCTGTGCATATACCTTCTATGATCAACTCTTATATGCATAGGATGAACATTCAGATTTTCCTAAGTAGTACTGTGAGCTTTCCTCCAACACATGTTCTATTGTGAAAATCATCACAAGTCGATTTGTTGCAAGAAATATCATAGTACACATCTCTAGAGGTCTGAAGGAAACAAGATAATTTCATCTTTAATCTTTAAGAAATTGATCAAGAACATAGTTTTTAATGAAATATCAATTTGATTTGCAAATTTTGTATTCTTTACAAATTTGAAAGGCTCTAATACTTACTAGGGCGGATGTGGATGTGCAACCTTATGCTTTTACTACCAAGTCTCTATTTTTTGGGCATATTGATTATAAGTACTTGACATATATCACAAATGTTGCTAATTAAGGTTTGCTAGATGATTACACCTATCCTGAAAAAAGACTGTCAAATCATTATGCTTTCAAATCAATTACCTATCGGCGTATCCCTTGTGAGGGAGAGAAGCCAAACACATAAAGAACATGCACATAAACACGACAACTGAAAAACTTAAATGGAATACACCAAGAAGTACCAAATGATGAATGCTCAATTGTTGTAATGGAAAAGCATCAGAACCATCCATTTCTAGAACTTGATTGTCTAGTCTAAATGATTTTTTTATAGTCGTAATGATTTTTCTAGAACTTGATTTTCTAGTCTTAATGATTTTTCTATAGTCCTAATGATTTTTCTATAGTTCTAATGATTTTTATATAGTCTTAAAGATTTTTATTTTGTCCTAATTTTTGTTGCTCTTGATAAATTAGGCCTTGAATTTGAATTTTTGTTCTCTATTTTATTTCACCTTGATATTTCATTCATTTTTCATATATAGAGAGACTACACATGCTAATAAAAAAATGAGCTATTTGATTATTTACTGTTCATGATTGTAAATGGTCAATATTTCTAATGGTACTCCTTGGTTTATTCCATTTTAAAATAATCACATTTCTATGACTATGATAAATGTCCCTCTATGAGCCTATATTGAACTGTGGGCTTAGCTCCATGTTTTCTTTCATTCTTGCATTTGAAATGTTAAATATGGGCTGCATACAGAGGTATTATTTGTATCATTGTTGGTGATTATTTAACTGCAATATTTTCTTTTTCATTTTCTTTTCTTTGTTTTCTTGTTGTTTCTTTTCCATTTCTACAATATGGACATGTACTTTGCTTTGAGCAGTGTGCTTTATGTTGTGGGCTACAAGGTAGAGCCATAAGGCCTTTGTGACAGTCTGAAGCTATTTAGCCTATTGATACCCTTGGTATTTTGGACCACCCCTTGGAGGACATGAACACCATAGAGATTCTCAATATTATTACCTTGGCTGATTTGAAGGTGGTTGTTTTGTTTTTCCTTGATGTTTTGGGGTCCTATGGTTATAGTATTATGCAATAGGTAGCTCTATTTTAAAGCATAAAACCTATGTTTTCCAATAAGCCTCTTATTGTAGTTTGTAATAAGATTTATTTGCAACCATTAGAGACTACTCTACATGAAGCTTGAAGAAGTGGTATATTTTGGCAAATGAAGAGTGGAAAGAAGATGATATTCCTTAGAACATGGATGGACACAATGTTGCAGACTTTATTGATCCAGATATCTTGCAGAGGCTTGAAGAACTAGAGAGGGAAGAAGGGCTTAGCATGGCAGGTGAGGGTAATGAGGATGATGAGATGGGGGAAGTGGAGTTCAATCCTAATGAAAAGGAAAGTCTGGCTACAATTAGGAAGAAGAAGATGCTTATCATTGAACACAAATTGAAGAAGAGTACTGTAGAGAGTACGCCTACTGTACCAAGGAAGTTTGACAAGAAAAAGGAATATGGCTTAAACAGAATGGGAAGAGATCTTTCTAGCCTGGGCTTGGATCCTTCTACAATTAGCTTGATAATAAATGAAGTAGATGAGAGCTAAGCAATTAGCTCCCAACAAAAATCTTGTAAATGAACTGTGTGTACCCCCAATTTCTATGCCCTTTACGCGTACTCGAAGGATATATTTGGAACAACAAGGGTAAGGCTTAAAGAAGTTAATTTTGCATCACTAGATAGATCTTTAAGCCTTACCCTTGTGTTTCAAATTTATCCTTTGGGTATGCACAGACTAGGCCACAGGAATTGGGGTAAGCATAGTTCATTTATGGGATTTTTCTTGGGAAGCTAATTTCTCATCTGTCATCTACTTCATTGTTATGAAGCTAATTGCCATAGGATCTAGGCCTAGGCTAGAAATATGTCTTCCCAAACACATAAAAAAAATGCACATAAACATGTATGACAGCTGAGAAACATAAATGTAGATATCACAATAGCTGAGAAACATAAATGTAGGCATCGTTGTCACAATTTTTTAGAGACAACATAATTGAGTTGTATACCCAGATGATGCAAAGAAACTACTACTCCTTTGGAACCAAAGGAGTAGTAGTTGCTTTGCATCATCTAGGTATACAACTCAATTATGTTGTCTCCAAAAAATTGTGACCATGATGCCTACATTTATGTTTCTCAGCTATTGTGTCCCAGAACCCCTTATGACCCTTTATGAACTCTAAGAATACACATCTTAGAGGTCTTAAACTATCGTAAAGGGTCATAAGAGGCTCCTAGGAGGGGCCAAATGAGCCTCCACCTTCACATGGTTGGCCCTGTTAAGTAGAGAATGTCAAACTATACTCAAAACAAAGAGAAGCTCAATAATTTAAGGTCTTAGTCCATAGAGATGGTGAAAAATGATGGGAATCAATGATGGAGAGTTTTTAGATACTGAGAAGACGTATATGCAGTGGAGGCCAGAAGGGATTTTTGTTGAGATTTTCTAGATGTGGAGATCTGCTAGAGAGGGTTTCCAGATTGAGTACCAGTGTAGATATGATGATTCACTACTATGTCTATAAAACCTTCACAAATATCCCTTTTTTGGCCTCCACTCATACCTCTTCTCAGAATCTAGAAACTTTGGATACTGTTTCTCATCCATGCATGAAATGTGCTAGTGATCATATAAAATTACTTTTGCAAGACTGGGATCAATTATGAGAAGGTATACAACATGATAATTTTATTGTATCTTTCATTTCTTTTATCTATTCATATTTTCTACCTTCTCTTATATTGGATACTATGTAGTGTACATAAAGGCAAGGTGGTGATTATTCGCAATGAGCTACAGGTATAAGTCTTCCAGTTCTTACCTAGTAGGTAGGACTAAAGATAGCTGAGCTCAAGAGACCATCATAGTTGATCTCCATCTTTGGTCCATATACTGACAAAACATTTTACATTTCGTTAGCTCATCAAATGCGGTGATTTGAAATAATTTAATGGATGATATTTTCATGTATAACGTATATTATTTTAATTTGATAGTGAATGAATTTATCTACTTCATGCACTTATATACATTAAGAACATCCATAAAAAAGCATCCCCTCCCATGGTTTGAGTCATGTAGGCCATGGGAGGAGATGCTTCTTTATGGTTGTAGTCGTATAAAAGTCCATGAAGTTGTTAAATTTGTGCAATGTCGACTTAAATAATATATGTTATCATGAAAATATCATCCATTAAATTCTTTCAAATCCCCTAATTTGATGAGCTAACAAAATGTAAAATGTTTTGTCAGTATATGGACCAAAGATTAAGAGCAACTATGATGGTCTTTTGAGCTTTGTTATCTTTACTATGCTAATGCATTGATTTTTTGATAGGTAGTAAACCATTTCTGATAGAAGCGCTATACATTCAATGGATTTTTGTGTTGGTAGTTTATTTTATATTTTCAGATCTTTGATAGGTTATAACTTCTCTCTGATAGGAGGGCTATACTTCCGACAAGTTTACATGTCGGATATCTGTCGCTTTTCTGATTAACAAAATGTCAGAAGAACCCTTTTTCGACAAATCGGTCCAATTCTAAAATTCCTATTTGTGTGGTAGGTTCTGATGATAAGTGATGTTATAATATCGATGGTTATTACTCCCATTGCCATTTCCAATGCAAAAATGCCAATGGACACATGTCAAAATTATGACAAATAAGCATTGCAAATCCGACAAATGGCTGTCAAAATTTGGCCTCAAATGTACTAGTGGTTGGATACAACTAAGAGGGGAAGGGGGTAAATCATTTGTATGTCATTAATATAAAACTTTATCTTTTCAAAATAGTAAATGTGAATCTGAAACCTCAAAAGTAACACAGATCAAAACACCAATAATTATTTTTGAGGAAACCCTATCAAGGGAAAAAACCCCGGTGGGGATGAAATCCAAAAATAATGCACTAGTAATAAATTATCTCAATTAAAATATCTTTCCCTCTTAGGAGAAGCTAAATAAAACTAGTACAAAGTCCTTATTAAATAAAAAACTCATTTCTTCAAGTCAACAACCCTGTTAGGAGTTGATAGGATGAGCCTTTCTTGTCTCAGAGAAACTTGCCCAATGTGAAAGTTAAATCCACCTTATGAATGTTAAACCCACCTTCTAGAACCATTGTCCAAATGAAAGTATATAAATATAATGATTATAGATAATGAACTAACTAACAACAACTCCTTTGCTAAAATAGTTTGAATGAAGTACAATAATCATACTTCCTACCCTACATCAGTAATCCCCGCACCCACACATTCACACACACATGGACACACCCATAGTCTTAGTATCACTTGATTTGCTCTATACAAGATACAAGTGATTTATTAGGTTGGCATCAATTAGGACTTTCCTAATAAAAGTGATTTACATAAACCCTTATTGAGATAGACACAAGATCTTGGACAAGAAAATAAAAAACATCAATCAACCAACATACTCCATAATCTATAACTTATCTTCACACAAGGTAGAACACACTGCATCCCATAGGTTGGTACTAAATATGACTTCAAAAGGTCACATGCTACAACTGATGTCACCAAGAGTGAAACAATCATGGATCAAGGGACATTATTCCTTATTGAATCTTTTTTTATATTCTAAACTCACATATCTTGAATCCATCTCACATCCAAGAAAACACAAAAAATTCAGAGATAAATTCTACCACAAACCTCTATTTTTTGTTCCTACTACCAGTCTATTCCAAAAATGTTATAACTTATTCCTTTGATTAAATTAATGCATGTGATCTTAGATATAAGATCTAAATTCCTTCTTAAAAACAAATCCAAGCTCATAGAGTTAGACATGGCATACACATCCCATATAACCATGATGATTTTGCATGGTCCTATCTTAACCAATATGACTAAAACATTAGATATAGCTATCACAATCTTATGAAACTTGTGTTCACATCAATGAAAACACATGTCAAGAAAAATTCCAATAATCTCCCCCTTTGGCATTGATGGAAACATATGAGAAAAACCATCAATCCAATAATCATCTCAATATTCTCTACATAGCTTCCTCTGAATCAGTGAGGGTTTTTCTTATATTTCTCCCGCTTTGACATCAATGACAAAGGATTAATTTTCCTTCTAAAAGTTCCATCACAACAAGGTGTACCTTTTTCAATCTTCATGAATAAAAATAGGTTCCAAATCACCTAGATAAGTGTTTTTATGTCTTGCAATCACTCTCCATGAGGAATGCATCCAAGCATCAAGTCCATAGAAGAATATAGATTTGATAGCTACTGGAATCATGCATCCTTGAATCATCTAGTTCTCATAATAAGGGGTTTTCACCCCAAGAATATCTTTCAAATACTCAAAGATATCTTTTGACAAAGGTTTAGTGAATATATATGTTAATTTCTCCTTTGTACTGACATACTCAACTCTTACTTCCTTTTCTACAACTTTTTCTCTTGATTAATGATATTTGATTGAGATATGTTTTTTTTTTGAGTTCATAATAGGATTATTGGACATATTGATTTGTTCTAGTATTGTCACAATGAATCAAAACTAGTTCTTCAAAGCTTATTCCAATATCCTTCAGCATTGGTTTCATCCAAATAACCTATGAACAATTTAAAGCAGTTACCACATATTTCGATTCAACAACAGATTGAGCTACATAATCCTTTTTCTTGCTATCATCAATACATCCTTCCCAATTTTCATCAGTGTATGCATTGAGCGTAAATTCATCTAACTTATCATACCATGGTGCAAATCCCAATGTACCTTTCAAATACCTAAATATCCTTTTTACTACAATATAGTGAGTCTCTTTTGGATCTTCTTGAAAGCTTGCAATAATTTCAATTGTATTTGCAATATCTGGTCTGGTATGTGTTAAATATTATAATCCTCCAATCATGGATCTATATTTTGTTCAATAGACACTTTGAGTTTCATCATATTCATCAAGTTTGCATCTAGTAATCATAGGTGTTCCTACATGTTTGCAATATTCTATTCCAAACCTTTTCAGTATTTCCATGAGATACTTGGTTTGAGAAATGAAAATTCCATGTTTACTTTGTGTAATTTTCAAAACCAAGAAGGAACTTCATTTCACCAATCATAGACATTTCAAATTCATCTTTAATTTATTCATCAAATTTATTCCTCATTTCATCATTTCCCTAAAGATAATATCATCTAAAAATACTTCTATGATCAAGATTCCATCCTTGCTAATTCTCAAATATAAATTACTATCTGCATGACCTTTTCTGAAATCAATATGTAATAAATATTTATCAAGTTTTGCATACCTAGCTCTAGGAACTTGCTTCAGTCCATACATTCTTCAACTTGCAGACCATGTCCTTGTCATTTGTTAAGGGAAAACCATGAGGCTTCTCAATGTAGACCTCTTCTTCTAGATCACCATTCAACAATTCATATTTCACATTCATTTAATACACTTTGAAGTCCTTGTAGTTAGAAAAGGCAATAAATATTCTTATTGCCTCCAACCTAGTCACAAGTGCAAAAGTTTCTTCAAAGTCTATTCCTTCTTGATGTGAGTTGCCTTTACAAACCAATCTTTCTTTGTTCCTTATAATTGTTCCATCTTCATTAATTTTATTTATGAATACCCATTTAGCTCAAATAACATTCTTTCCTTCAGGTCTAGAAACTAGTTCCCAAGTTTTGTTCCTTATTATCTGATCTAGCTCTTCTTTCATTGCATTAACCCATGATTCATCTATGAAAGCCTCATCATTAGTTCTAAATTCCACTTATGAAATTAGACATAATTATTTTCTATCCTTAGACTTGGTTAACATGCCTCTATTCGTATCACCAATAATATGATCTTTGGGATGATTTCATGGTACATATCTTAGAGTTTTAGGAGAATCAGATTGTTCACTTTTACATATTTTCATGTTATAGTCAAATGCAACCAACTCTTCATCTTCAATAGTATTTTTTGATTTTTGATCATTTATTATTTCTTTAACTTGAAACTTCTCAACAATTCTTACATTAAAAATCGAGCAAGTTGAAACATCTATAAGCTTTAATTTTGGTAGAATGTCCAAGAAAGATGCCTTCATCACTTCTTGAATCAAACTTACCTACCTCATCATCTCTTTTGATAAAATATCTGATACTAGAGATTCTGAAATATCTCACAGTAGGAGCATAGCCAAACCAAAGTTCATAAGGTGTTTTACTATTACCTCACCTGATCTAAACTTTGTTCAAAGTGTAAACTAGAGTATTGACTTCTTCCCTCCAATGCACATGAGATACATTTCCTTCAATCATATTATTCTAGTAGTATCCAGGATAGTTTTCTTCCTTCTTTCTATATTCCCATTCTATTGTAGAGTCCCAGGAGCATAAGTATTCCTACATATCCCATGTTCTTTGCAGTATGAATTAAATGCGGCAGATGTAAACTCTGCTCCTTTTTTTGAACTGAAACATCTTATCTTCAAACTTGATTTAATTTCTACTTTTTCCTTGAAGGTAGTGAACTTTTCAAATGCATTAGATTTTTCTTTAATAAAGGAAAACCACATCATTCTAGAATGATCATCAAAAAATGGTATGAAATACCTTTCACCATAAGAGGATCTAATCCTTGTGGGACCATAGAGATATATATGCACTAGATCTATCGTCCATTTGGTAGTGTGTGACTTTCTCTAGAAACTCCCCTTTGTTTTCTTTCCAATTACACATTCTCTGCACATGGTGTTAGAGGGATTCAAAAGATTTGGTAAGTCCTAGCTACATTGATGTTACTTTCTTTCACAATGTTATTAAAATGCACATGATAAAATATTCTATACCATAGCTAACTTTCATCAATGTAAACAAAAAAACATTTTACCTTAGTGTTATTCAATTGAAATACATTACCTCTTGTCTTTGTTCCTGATGCATTCAGGTTTCCCTTTTATCCTCTGATAGTGCATGATCCATTATTGAACTTTAACTGATAATCTTTATGGAGGTCATAAGATATCCAATACTCAACATGTTATTATTAATTCCATCAACAAGAAATACATTTCCATATTGGTTTTTCCATCTAGAGAAATAGATCCTACTCCAATATTCAATTTAGGAGTATTCTCACGAAATATGACAACTCCACCATCATGCAGCTTAAGTTGAAAAAATCTATCTTTATCACTTGTCATGTTATGTGAGCATCCGCTATCAATGATCCATTCAGATTTATTTTGAACATGTGATACTAAGGCTTTCCCTTCATGAATAGGCTCATTATCCTTTAGATCTATAAACCCAATCTCATCTACTATTGAATCATCATCAAACACCTTTACTAGCATAATAGTATTCCTCATCATAGAAATCTAGTTTAGTGAACTTAAGTTTATATTTAGAGACCCTTTTAGGAAATCTACATCCAAAGTGATCAAATTTATTGCAACAAAAACATTTTAAAGTTAATTTTCCTTCAAATTTACCCTTACCTCTTTTCTCCTTTCTTGTGATCAAAGAAAAAAGGTTGTTCATCTTCTTGTTTCCTCATCAATTTCTATTAGATCATATACATATTATATAAGACCAACATATTTGTTAATCCTATTGGTGCTCACAAGGCTTGATGAAGTCTTTTTGTCATAATGAATAGCTAGCTTGAATGCAGTTTCTATCCTAGGTATTGAATCCTATAATTCTGCCACCTCAAAGGTAGTTAACTTAGCTATCAACATCTCTCTATTAAATCCTTGAATCAATGGAGTGATCTCCTTAATCTCCTACACTTTGATCTTGTAAACATATGTCAAATATCTCATAATATTTTTAATGACCTATTCTTTAGTATAAGTGCCTCCTAAATTTTTTATCCCTTTAACAACTTCTGAAAACCTCTAGACATAAGCTCTGACATTTTGATCTTGTCGCATTTTTAGATTTTCCATCTTTATCTTCTAGTTTTATATTTTTTCCTTCTTGATGTACGTGTCTCCTTCATAAAGTGATTCCATTCTTTCCCAAATTTTATGAGCTGAATCAAGGTCCTTAACTTCTATAAATTCTACTTTAGATAGTGCACTTATCAATGCTTCCCTTACAACCATATAAAAAGATAAAATCTTCTTTTCATCATCAGTAACATTAGGAAAATCATTTTATGCAAAAATATTTTCCTTTTTCTTGGTAATCATCCAATAATCAATTCCTAGGCAGAACAAATGTGTCCTCATCTTGTTCTTCCAGCTAGCAAAGTTTGTAGCATCAAATTTAGGATTGTCCTTGCTATGATATGTCATCTTTTAGATAACCTCAAGCAATCAAGATTTCTCTTTGAGGACTAATAGATTTTATAATAATTGTTGGATACAAATCAGAAGAGGAGGTGAATAAGTTGTATGTCATTAAGGGTATGTGTAGGATCATGGTATGCCAAAAAGTGGTGATGTGAAAAAATAAACTTTTCACTCGTCCAAAAGTGCACAAATCTATTTTTTGACTTTTTAGTAGGTCTTGGTGTCAATACACCTGACCAAGTCAAAAGCCAAAGAACATGCCTAATCGGATATCCAATATTATCATATATCTGATAATATTAGATATCTAATTTTTTGCCAGTTATTATATATTCCCATAGCCCGGCCATGTTCAACATTTTCATTGTGAAAATGTTGAACGCGGCTAGGGCTTTCAGATATCTGGTTTTATCTCCTATCTAATTTTGCTTGAATCTTAAGGTAAGTTCAATCTACAAATTTTTATTAATTTTATTTTTTTTATTATGTTTTAATAGAAATTTATAATTTTTTATATAAAAATTAACCTGTTTAAATGATTTTTTGTATTTATTTTTTCAATTTATTGTAATTTTTTTTTCTAATTGTAATTAGACATAGAATCAAAAAACCTTCCCAATGATCCCACAAACAATCCAAAACCACTTCCCAACAATCCCCCACTTGTAGAAGATGAACCATTCTCAAACCCCAACCCTTTAGAGGATCTAATAGGAGATGATCTAAATCAACTTAGAGGATTTCAAACCACCTATGCCAATATCCCAACATTGTGCCCCATGTTTATGAGATTGAACTCAATTATTGAAAACATGGAGAAACATATAGAGGAACATAGTGTTTTACTTCTTTGGCACAATTCCATGCACGCCCAGTTTGACGATGGGCTTGACTATGATCATGCCATGAACCTAAACATAAAAAAATGACATATGTAATCTTTTTGTGGGTCCTAAAACCAGTCTAAAATTGGACCCTAAAAAACCCAAGTTGTCAATTAAATGGTGTACAAATAGTGCAATACGTGACAACTTTTGGGACCACTGGTGGATGGTTTTTGATAGACCACTTGACAACAATTTGGATGTCCCATTTTATTTTATTAAAAAATTGTATGCTGAAATTGTGCTCGATCACAAGGTCAATTATTGGAGTATGAGATCAAACCATGGTGTAGGTTTAGGTGCTCCTCAGGATAGGCCATGGGAACACTGGGTAAAATTTTGCACATATGTCCCCCCTCTTGAGATTTCACCAACTCCCATAGTGAAACATCATGACATTATTGTTGAGGTCATCTCACAGACTATTCGAGCCATTTACACTATTGGTTGTTCCCTTTGATCTTCAAAACTTGTAGATTTATACATTGATGTATAACTATAATGAAACTCTGACTCTATCACCACTCCAAAGTCTACAAGGAAGAGGGCCAATTAACAAGGATCAAGGAGATCCTCCTACACTTTGAGCCTCAATGCTCAGGTGGGTGTACCCTTGACTCACTTCTTCAAAGGAGTCTCTAAACAATATATATAACTATACCCTTTACTATCTGATTGAAATATTTGTCATTTAATTGTGTGTGTGATTGCTGATGATGGACTACTTCCAGAGAATGGATCAGTGCCTTATCCCAGGGCAGAGAGTCACTTAACAACCTATATCACCCTAAAACTTTAACTCAAACACATATAGATTCAGAGTAAGTGCTTTGCCTACTACTCCCCTCACTCACATACCAGGACATCAAATCCTTATCCTGCCATGAACTCACTGAACTTATCTTAAAGACTTTAATCCTAAGTTTGTTAGGAACTCAAAGGTAACTCCAAAATACTCTTTGTTTACCATATGCTAACCCACTTTGTGCAATCAACATATATGAGCTCAAGAGAAAAACAAAAAGACATACACCAATATGAGATTGGAATCCAAAATGTTCTCACTAAGACTTGCAGAATCAATACATTACCAAATGAAAAAATGCACAAAGGAAACAAGCCCAAAATCCAAGCTCTCCTTGTTCAAATTTTCACTATGAACAATCTAGGACCAAAACCAAAAGAATTGGAACCCCTGCAAACTGAAAAAGTTTGCAACTTATACCCCCCTAGTCATCTTGGAAATTTGCAACAAGCTACAGATGACTAGGGGTAGGGTTTCAACCACCCAACCTGCTAGAAACAATAAAGAATTTAATTCAGGGGCAGGAAACACATCCAATCTAGGAAAGAGGAAATCCTAAACTGATCCTTAATCATGAAAGTCTTCTCTATAAGTACAAAGGATCACAAAACCAGGCTTGGAAAGACAGCCTGCAACATGCCTTGAGCCACAACAGCAATGTACATGCCCTGCAAATGAGCACTAAACATCGTGGACCACACTACAAATGAGAAATCAATCGCTTCTCACCAAACAGGGTCATTTCTGCATTGAATTCCATAAAAATGGTACCCTCTATTGCTAGAAATTCTCAAAAATTTGAATTTGAAAAGCAACGGTTACTTCTTTGGCACCTGCAAAGAGATGATGGCCAAAATTTAAACCTTTACCAACTTTGAAATACAACCGTTCAATCAATCTCCCTCTGAAAACATGGGCCCACCATTAACTCTGAAACAGTGACGTCTAAAGTTGTTGCATGATCACATAGCCAAAAACTGGGCTATGTGAACACATGACAAGCCATGAGACTGCCACCCTATCACCCACCAACCAATTGAGAAAAGCCTCATCACTGAAAACACTGGCCCTACTTATCTGGCGAACTGGCGACTGAAGGACTTTCACTAGTTCGCAAGATACTTTACACCATCGCCAAATCACTTAGCAACCACGCGACAACTGTTCGCTGAATCACCAAATGAAAAAGGGAATCACCTTTATATTATGTGAACCAACGACAAGAAGGAAATTTTTTAGGCTGCCAGATCTTTATCCTCTCCACCAAACCTCAAATCCCACTTGGGCCTGCTCGATGCCACATGTCACCACGTCATTCACTAAAACTGCCAAACCACTAGACACAGGACCCACTGCTGAGAAAAGCCTTACCTTTGGGAAGATCGAATGGTGGTCACATGATCACAAAGGGGAGGAATATTCCTCATGATCATGCGGCAACCATAGATCTCAACTGTATTGTTACTCCACTTAAGAAATACTGGGCCCACCAACTAACTGCCAAGGATTTAGTGACTACGTGACTAACCGCCTGAAAAGTCATTGAATATTAGCTGATAATCACCAAAAACTCAGAGATTACATGACTAATAGTTATTGAGTCACTGAAGGTTAGGAGATTAACCATTAGAAACAAGAGATTGCTCGACAACATAGTTGCCAGGTCACTGAATAAGAGATGTAACTACCAGGAGATTTGGAGAATCAGTGACAAAAAAATGAGCAAGGACAGGGCCCCACCATCCATCGCACTTGCATAGTTAAGACCAAGGTTGAAAATAATGCACAGGCTGAAAACAACACACAGGCCGAAAACATCATAGATTTTCAAAAATACTGTGGGTTTTCGACATTGAGGTAAATTTTGAAAATATTTCCAACAGACCTTAAACTTGAACAACTTTTTAGATTTTTTGATTTAGCACATGTGATTTGGGCTGGAGCAAGGTGACAACATGAAGAACACAGGGCAGGACATAAACCATGAAATATTTGTAGAGAGGAGGTCATTTTCAAAAGATTGTTTCTATGACTAGAAAATAGACTAACAGTGGCTCTAGTCGGGGATGCATGGCTCTTGCAGGCATGGCAAGAATTCAGATCTCTAGGAGAAGTAGACCACCAACTAGACAAAAAGGAAGGGACCTCAAAAAATGCAGGGAACAGGAAGGAAAATCACACAACAGGAAAGGGAAAGATATTTATAGATATTTACAATAGAACTTTAATCAGGGACCCTCCTGAATCAAATGTCCGATTTTCATCCACATACGTGACCCACCATCTGAAAATTTTATGATCATGCTGTTGTAAACATATGTGAATATTCATGGGCTGAAGAATGAAACTATGATGATCACTACCCATGCTCTTCCAGTCACAACTGTTATACTCACATTCATATTCTAAGAAGTAGGGAACATCATCTACTTCTTCCTGTTGATTGGAAAGAATAAAAAGCTCACCTTGTAATGCATCAGAAAATAAAACATACTGAGCATCATGCATTACATCAGAATTACCTAGCTGAAGAGGACTTGAATCCTCAAATTTACCTTCACACATTGCTTTAGCCACTAAGCAACCCGGTTCATCAATGACATCTTCATGAGCTGGATCATGAACCAAGTGAAGGTCTTCATCAAAACTTTGGTGATAAGGGAGCATTGCATCATCATTTTCACCAAAAGAATCTCTATCTTAACTATTGAAGACTAGGTCCTCAACACTGTCACACTCAACATCATATTTAGCAGAAACAGGGAAAGGGCTTGAACAAGAAACCTGTTCATCACTGCAATCTTAATGATAGAAAAACACACTATCATGTCCTCCTACCTCTCTTTCTGTAGAGTCACTACCAGAGGGGGGACCTTCTATACATGGCTCTTCATGGTCACTTTGAACACTGGCCTCATTATTAGTGTCAAAGGAAACATCATAGGGGAGCTACAAATCAAAATCTAAAGTAGGGGCATACCTCTAAAACTGTTCGGCCAAGAGTGCTGAAATCATTTCACTACTTAGTGGACTTTGAGCCTCATTTTCTTCTTCATCAGCTACATCCCTATCATTGCAAACATCATTCTTATCCAAGACAAGAATGAAGACATCTGGCCTTAGATCATCTTGTGTGAAACAATCAATGCAGGAATCACCATCTGCATCATATCCAATATTTTGCCTCTCACACAAAACATCATCAATCCAGGATAAGAAAATTGCCCTTTCATGTTGACAAGAAGAAAAATCTGTAGACAAAAAATAAATATTACCATCCTTAGATTCATCTTCAACATCCTCATATGCACTGATCTCAGAATCAACTTCATAGTCAACACTCTCTGCATAGTGAGAATCAACATCAGAAACACTGGCCTCCTTATGAACATCATCAGGAGCCACTAGTCTTAGCAATCTTATGTCCTCTGCTAACTGCCAGTTCACCATTTTCAACCTTGCTAATTTCTTCTTGAGAGAAGCAACTTTATCAAAATGCTCAACAAACTTAGCTCTCAATACATCCCAAGAAGGGATTGAACATGAAGGCAAGGACAAGAACCACTTCCTTGCACCATCAAAAAATATGTGCACAAATAACCTCATGTTCAACATCCATATCTCCAAAAATACCCATGACAACATCAACATGCTGGCTTGCAGAAACAGATCCACCAGCCATGAATCTTGGCAAGCACTTCCCATCCTCAGTAGAGAACTCATTAGGGGCACCTTCAATGCCATCAAAATAAAAGGGCCTATATTCCTCCATGAGGAACTGCCCACTACAACTCATCCCTCTGCAACAGTGCTACACACTTGATAGGGAAATATTTCAATAAGAGAATACTTGGAAGTTTTACAGCAGAAACCTTTGGCTGGAAGCAGGGAAGATCTAGAGCTCACCATGTAGCTCCATCAGGTTCTTTGTCATGCAGAGCCGCCACCTCCTTGAAGAGGAAAATATTTCACTGATTTGTGTATCTCTCCCAACCAACCAAAACTCACCAAGATAACATGCACTATTTATCAGAAGGAACACTGATCAAACAAAGAAAAATCAGAGTTGCCACTCACAACTAGGTGAGAAAATATCAGCAAATGCTTGTTTTTATGTCAGACTCTTTTCTAGACTCTCCCTAGCAGAGTCACCATTTTGTTGGCTGACTCAGATGGGCAAATCAATCTGGTCAATAAGATACTACAAAATTTTGAAACAATAACCAGAGCTCCTTAATAGGTTTTCCTTATGTTCTCCCCAGCAGAGTCACCATTTTGTTGGTTGTTCCCTTTGATCTTCAAAACTTGTAGATTTATACTTTGATGTATAACTATAATGAAACTCTGACTCTATCACCACTCCAAAGTCTACAAGGAAGAGGGCCAATTAACAAGGATCAAGGAGAGCCTCCTACACTTTGAGTCTCAATGCTCATGCGGGTGTACCCTTGACTCACTTCTTCAAAGGAGTCTCTAAACAATATATATAACTATACCCTTTACTATCTGATTGAAATATTTATCATTTAATTGTGTGTGTGATTGCTGATGATGGACTTCTTCCAGAGAATGGATCAGCGCCTTATCCCAGGGTAGAGAATCACTTAACAACCTATATCATGCTAAAACCTTAACTCAAACACATATAGATTTAGAGTAAGTGCTTTTCCTATTAGTCCCCTCACTCACATACTAGGACATCAAATCCTTATCTTGTCATGAACTCACTGAACTTACCCTAAAGACTTTAATCCTAACTTTGTTAGGAACTCAAAGATAACTCCAAGATACTCTTTATTTACCATATGCTAACCCTCTTTGTGCAATCAACATATATGAGCTCAAGAGCAAAATAAAAAGACATACACCAATATGAGATTGGAATCCAAAATGTTCTCACTAAGACTTGCATAATCAATACATTACCAAATGATAAAATGCACAAAGGAAACAAGCCCAAAATCTAGGCTCTCCTTGTTCAAATTTTCACTATCAACAATCTAGGACCAAAACCAAAAGAATTGGAACCCCTGCAAACTCAAAAGTCTGCAACTTATACCCCCCTAGTCATCTTGGAAATTTGCAATAAGCTACGGATGACTAGGGGTAGGGTTTCAACCACCCAACCTGCTAGAAACAATCAAGAATTTAATTCAGGGGTGGGAAACACATCCAATCCAGGAAAGAGGAAATCCTGAACTGATCCTTAATCATGAAAGTCTTATCTGTATGTACAAAGGATCACAAAACCAGGCTCAAAAGGACACCCTACAACATGCCTTGAGCCACAACAATAACATACATGCCTTGAAAATGAGCACTAGACATCCTAGACCACACTACAAATGGAAAACCAATCGCTTCTTACCAAACAGGGTCATTTCTGCATTGAATTCCATAAAAATGGTACCCTTTGTCACTGGAAATTCTCATAAATTTGAATTTGAAAAGTAACGGTTACTTCTTTGGTACCTACAGAGAGATGATGATCAAAATTTAAACCTTTACTGACTTTAAAACAAAGTCATTCGATCAATCTCCCTCTGAAAACCCGGGCCCACCATTAACTCCATAATGGTGACATCCAAAGTTGTCGCATGATCGCATAGCCAAAAACTGGGCTATGTGAACACATGACAAGCCATGAGACTGCCACCCTGTCACCCACTAGCCAATTGGGAAAAGCCCAATCACTGAAAACACCGGCCCCACTTATCTGGTGAACTGGCGACCGAAGAAATTTTACCAATTTGTGAGATACTTTACACCATCACCAAATCACTTAGCGACCATGCGACCACTATTCACTAAATCACCAAATGGAAAAGGGCATCACCTTTATATTATGCAAACCAACGACAAGAAAGAAATTTCTCAGGCCGCTAGATCTTTATCCACTCCACCAAACCTCAAACCCCACCTGGGCCCACCCGATGCCACATGTCACCATGCCATTCACTGAAACTGCTGAGCCACCAGACATAGGACCCACTATCAAGAAAAGCCTTACCTTTGGGAAGATTGGATGGTGGTCGCATGATTGCAAAGGGGAGGAATATTCCTCATGATCATGTGGCAACCATAGATCTCAACTGCATTGTTACTCCGCTTAAGAAATACTGGGCCCATCAACTAACTGCCAAGGATTCAGTGACTACGTGACTAACCACCCACCAAATCATTGAATGCTAGCTGATAACTACCAAACACTTAAAGATTACGTGACTAACAGTCACTGAGTCACTGAAGGTTAGCATATTAACTGCCATAAATAAGAGATTGCACGACAACACAGTCGCCAGGTCACCAAATAAGAGATGTAACCGCTAGGAGATCTGGAGAATCAATGACAAAAAACTAAGCAAGGATAGGGCCCCACCATCCATCGCACCTGCATAGTTAAGACCAAGGTTGAAAATAATGCCTAGGCTAAAAACAACGCATAGGTCGAAAATATCATGGATTTTCAAAAATACTGTGGGTTTTCAACACTGAGGCAAATTTTGAAAATATTTCCAGTAGACCTTAAACTTGAACAACTTTTTGGATTTTTTGATTTAGCACATGTGATTTGGGCTAGAGCAAGGTGACAACATGAAGAACACAAGGTAGGACATAAACCATGAAACATTTGCAGGGAGGAGGCCATTTTCAAAGGATTATTGCTATGACTGGAGAATGGACTAACACACACCTTGAGTGATCTACTGGCTATGCAGAGCATGACATTATTGCCTCCTCATCCTAATACTTCTGGCCCTTCCACATCCTCCACGAGCTCACATGTTTGTGTGGCTCACACTTGCATTATGTGCAATAATTTGTGTTTAGGTCCCTTGAATGATAGTGATGCATATAATTATGTCTTCAAGGTGGACGATACTACACAACACACTATAGGCACTAAAGTACCTCATGAAGATGTGTATCAGGGGCATACAAAGCCATGGACTCCCACTGTTATGATAAGGGTAAAAAGTTCACCTTTTACATTGTATTTAATTTTTATCGTTCATATTTTTAGTAGAATTTTCTTATAATAATTTTCCACTTGTGTTTCTTTATGTGTTACATTTATGTTAAGTTGATGACAGAGGAGGAGATGGCACAAGTGGAGGGGTCCACACTTTCGGCCATATCATTTGGTCTTGACACTTCCATGGTACATATGTTTTAATCTACTCATTGGTTTCCTTAAATTATTATTATAGTATATATGTACATGTGTTTTTCTAATTTTTATGATCATCTTACTACATACTAATGCAGGTGTCACTAGTTTCCTTTGGGGGAGAATGTGAGGGGGTGCAGGCATCAAGCATTGACAAGGGGAAGGTAATTAAGTAATTTAGTTTGTTTATGCATGTTAGTCCATTTTCTGGTTCAATGCAAAATCTTTAGAAAATGGCCTCTTCCCTGCAAATATTTTTTGTAAGTGTCCTACCCTGTGTTCTTCATGTTTCACCTTGCTCCAGCCCAAATCACACGTGCTAAATTGCAAAACCCAAGTTATTAAAGTTTTAAAGTTTGCTGAAAATAATTTTAAAAATCTGCCTCAGTGTCGAAAACCCACAATATTTTTGAAAATCCATGATGTTTTCGACCTGTGTGTTGGTTTTGACCTCATGCTTCCTACTTTTGTGCGCTTATCCTTTGGCGTCAAAAACTCTGTGTGTTTCCAATTTTCCTCTGTGTCGATAACTCTATGTGTTTTCAAACTTGGTCTTAATTGCACAGGTTCGATGGATGGTGAGGCCCAGTCCTTCAAAGGTTTCTTGTCGTTGATTCTCCAAATTCTCTGGCTATTACATCTTTTATTTGGCAATCTGGTGACTGTGTTGTCATGCAATCTCTTGTTTCTGGTAGTTAGGTGCCTAACCTTCAGTGACTCAATGACTGTTAGTCATGTAATCTCTGAGTGTTTGGCAGTTATTGGCTAACATTCAATGACCTGACGGGCGGTTTGTCGCGTAGTCGCTAAGTGCTTGGTAGTTAGTTGGTGGGCCTGGTATTTCTTAAGTAGAGTAACAATGTAGATGAGATCTACGGTTGCTGCATGATCGCAAGGAATATTCCTCCCCTTTGCAATCATGCGACCACCATCTGATCTTCCCAAAAGGTAAGGCTTTTCTTGGCAGTGGGTCCTGTGTCTAGTGGCTCGGTGGTTTTAGCAAATGGCATGGTGACATGTGGCATCAGGAGGGCCCAAGTGGGGTTTGAGGTTTGGCGGAGTGGATAAAAATTTGGTGGTGCCGATAAAGTTCAATGTGTTCACACATTTGTGCAATAAAAGGGTGATTCGCTAGTTTGTTTGGCGATTCGGCGAGCAATGGTCGCATGGTCGCTAAATTTTTTGGCGATGGCATAAAGTATCTCGCGAACTGGTAGAAGTTCTTCAGTTTCTAGTTCTCTAGATAAAGCAGGGCTGGTGTTTTGGTGATGTGGAGGCCTGTCGCGTGTTCACATAGCCCATTTTTTGGCTATGCGATCATGCGACCACTGTTTGGTTTCACGGTTGCAGAGTTGTGTGGGTCCACAGTGTCGTGCTACTATCGTGCCCATTTTTCATTCACTGAGGGATTTATGAGGTGACTGAGGATTTTTTAGTGGGGTTTGTGACCATTGACCATGGCTAGGAGACCGCAGTCGCATGATCGCAAAGGGTTAGTTTAGTGCCTTGAGATCATGCGACCAAGCATAATTTGAAACCTGAATTCCTGTGGCAGTGAAATTGTGACCGTGTGATTGCATGACTAGGGGCAAACACTGGAGGAACATAAAGCCCATGAAGTGCAATGTAGCTGTTTGAATTCAAATTTGAATTTTTGTGGGTTTCCAGTGATAGAAAGGACTGAATTTCAATGCAGAAGCGACCCTGTTTGGTGAGAGGTGATTTGTTTTCCGCTCCAGTGTGGTCCAGGGTGCTTGACGGTTGATTGCAGAAGGTTTTGTACCATGAGGAATGATTGTAATCTTGGCTTGAGGTGTGTTTGCAAGTGGTTGATTAGACTAGTTTTTATGGCAATGTCCTGGTCTTATGGCTTGATCTTAATATCGGTCTGAGATTTTTTCTCTTTGGGTTGCCTAACTTTCATGCCCCTGCAATAAATTTTTGACCGTTTCCAATTGGTTTAGCTGTTGTAACCTATACCTTAGCTATCCGTAGCTTGTTGCAACTTGTTATGGGTTTCCAAGGTAGCTAATGGTATAAAGAGTCAAAATTTTGACTGTGTAAGGGTTCTGAATTCTGTCAGTTCCAGTGAAGGATCCTTTTCCTGTAGATTTTCTCCTTCTCTCTGCATATAGAGTGTTCCTCTTTCTCTTGCTGGTTCAGAGAATACAATGCATTTTGTAACAGACTCATGTTATGTGTGAGGATTTAATATATTTTTATTGTTACCAAACTATCTCCATTTGAATTCTGGATTCATTAATCATACATCAAGGGTGTTTAATTTTTCTGTTTGCACTACCTATGTGCTTGCAAGTGGAGTTGTCTTCATAGGGATAACTGGTTCAGAGTTAGTGTTCATGTATGTATGAGCTGAGGTATCAAGCATATGTCATGCTTGTCTTCCAGTGGATGCTGGTTAATGTATTGTCTATTCATAGGTCTCTTCTAAGGGGAGGATCAAAATCCTTTGATGGGTAATAGCATATTTGAATACATAGGTGGGTGTTAAGTTGAGGTTTGGTCATGGTGTGTGATTGATGTAAGGCATCAACACATTGAATATATTGTTTCTTTATTTCATAGTTGTCTCTTGCAGTATTGTGTTTAACTCTGTGGTCCATTGGATAAGGCATTGGTCTATGAGAGACTTAGGGCATCTCAAGGGTCCTTTCAATCCATTTAAAATCATTTCTATTCAGTCCCACCCTTTCCCTTTCTTGTTGTTAGTCTAGATCTCTGGTTATCAGACTCATTGCATGCAAGCAGGTTATTGCATCAGATTTGATTTCATTGGGGTACATGATACCTATAGGAGTCTGGTAACTATTCCACAATAATACATTTGCAGGCCTTTCAATCATCAAGAAGAGTCATGAGTGTGCAGATGAGGCAATACCCACCTGAGTGATGTGGAGGTCAAAGCAGAAGGAGGATGCCCTCGGTCCTCATCAATTAGCACTTTTTCCTTGTTAGACTTTGAGCGAAGACTAATCAATTTGTCAATCATAGTGTAAACCTAGCACCGTGTGGGAACAAGTTTAAAAGCCAACAATGCATACATGTATACTTTGTCAATTGTGCCTACTCATTTTTAATTTACTTGGTTTATTTGTTAGAGAGTGGTATCTGATAATTTCGTGAGACCTTATCACCATGATAGAGTCATTGGCATATCAATTCACAGTGATAGCCCCATGGTACGTATATTTCTAAAGTTATTTGTGTGTATTTTACTATCAAGTATATATAATATGATCAAGTTATGATAGTATGAAGTATCTGTTTGACTTTTGTAGGTCACTCCTAGTTTGAGGGAGGTAGAATGCCAAGGGTTTGTATCACTGATGACTCAGCCCACATTTCCTGAAGAAAGTTCAACACAGGTAAGTTTTAATGTTAATTAAGTTATTTTGTAAACATATATTTTCTACCAAGGATTTAACATTAAATAGTATAACTTGTAGATCAATCTCATGTTCACAAACATATACAGGTCAGAGTCGACATTGGTGGGATTGTTCCTTCTCTACCAAAAAGATATATTAGGTCTCCTATCCATGGGAGGAGACAAAGAGGCGAGGTATATGAGAGTTCAATCTTAGTTTAAATTTTATTTATTATTTTTGACTTATATGATTCTGAATTTTTATTTTTTTATTTGTAAAAACCATATAAATTAAGTAATCTAATTTGGGGTTTCACTTTTGTGTTTGAATACAGGATCCATCAGAGCCAAAGAGTACTTTAAAGAGGCTACATTTTGATGATCCATCAGTAGAATAGGATGTCCGAAAAATATTTGTAGTTGAACTTCTTATTTTGAGATGTTATATGACATATTTTGAGATGGCGTATGCCACATTGTATCTAGATATGTTGACATGTAAATATGTATAGAACTATTGTTCTTTTTGATATATATGAAACTTGATATTCAATCCAATTTGTTAATTGTGTGTTCATTTATTCATTTCTAGTTTGTAAATATACTTGTGTGTATGTAATCATGTGTACGATTTATGCCTTAAGTATATTCATGTATATTCAAGTACATTCTTCATAACCTAAATTCATGTGTATGGGCTATGTGCATGACTTAAAGTGAATTCATGTGGTATGCTTTATAATCTATGCACTACATGTATGCTTCATGATGAAGAAAATTTATGTGTATGCTTTATGTGCTACATGTGTCCACATGTGTAATTAATCATTTAAATGAATTCAAAATTTATGTGCTACATTATATTCATGTGTATCTGATGCAGAGCCCTCTACTATCCCCTCATGCAACCCAACTCAACTTGAGGATTCTACAAGCATCTTGGAATCTACTCAAGGAGTTAGTCTAAACTCAAGGAATCTTTGTTTATAGATTGTAAAATATTACATTTTTTCTTCCTTATAATCCCAGCTCGATATCCTCCATTCACTCACGTAGATCCCCTACAAAAAAGACTCAAAACTCCTTCAAAACCTGACTACAACCTCTAGCTAATTGTCTAACTACTTAGTAATAGTCCCAAACCAGCTGTCATAACCAAAGTATGATTTAAACATGTTGTTAAGTTGATGACTAATGTTGTCAACTCGAAAACTTGAATCTAATACCCCTTGTTATAAATTTTAAAAAGGTTTAAAACAATCTTTGTAATCTAAACTAACCTATAGCCCCCATATGAGCCTTATAGGCTTATTTTGCCAATATAGGAAAATTCCTTATTTTAGCACTTCAAGTGCTTTTACATCCTTTGATTGACTCTATTGGTCACTTTATATCCATTATAGACCTTATAGGTCCTTAGATCAATCCAATTGACCTAGGATTAACTTAATCACCCCTAGTGACCCATAGGTACTACCATTTAATGGCTTATAATGCATGATCCTTTACAAATGATTATCAATGAATACAAAATATCAAAATGCTTGCCTATTGACACACCAATCAAAGGATCCATTTAAAGGCTTATTGTGCCTCTTGACACACCAGAATGCTTACCAACATACACAATGGTGCTTAGTGGACCTTTGAAACAAATTGGTATAGCATGTTCATGAACATTCTACTAAATTCATGTTTCAAATGAGGTTTTACAAATAGAGCTAATGGCACAGTTCACTTGATTCTGGGATGAACGGTTTGGAAGAAACCCAATGGTGCAACTTTCAACTAATCTTCAATGTAGGTTTTGGCATCAAGCGAGACTAGCGTGCCAAATTTTAAAAAAATCAAATCTCACAAAATGGAGAGAGGTTATTTTAGGCCTCAAAAATGTGGTCTTGTAGCATCTCAAAGTTTGTCGATAACTCTCATGGGGTTTGAGATACGAGCCTCGAAAGATCACCACCTAATCGTGCTTAGTGCACCTTTGGGACACTTCAATCTGGCATGGTTGCAAATGTTATACTAACTCAGTGGTTGAAATGGGGTTGTCACTAGTGTTTAATCACCCAATTGGAGCTAATGGTGTAGTCCATTTGATGCCAGGATAGTTTGGAAGAAACCTAGTGGTGCAACTTTCAACTAACCCTCACTGCAAGTTTTGGCATCAAGCGAGATTGGCATGCCAAATTAAAACAAATTGGAACCTCCTAGAATGGAGAGAGGTTATTGTAGGCCTAAAAAATATGGTCTTGTAGCATCTCACAATTCACCAATACCTCTCATGGGGTTTGAGATACGAGCCTCGAAAGATCGTTGCCCAATCGTGCTTAGTGCACCTTGGGGACACTTCGGTATGGCATGGTTACAAACATTCTACTGACTTAGTGGTCAAAAAGAGGTTGTCACTAACATTTACCCACCCAACCAGAGCTAATAGTGTAGTCCATTTAATGCCAGGATGAATGCTTTGGAAGAAACTCAATGGTGCAACTTTCAACTGACCCTCACTGCATGTTTTGGCATCAAGCGAGACTGGCATGCCAAATTCAAAAAAATTTGAATCTCCTAGGATGGAGAGAGGTTATTATAGGCATAAAAAATTTAGTCTTGTAGCATCTCATGATTTTCCAATACCTCTCACAGGGTCCAAGATACGAGCCTTGAAAGATCGCTGCCCAATCGTGCTTAGTGCACTTTGGGGACATGTCGGTCCGACATGGTCATGAACATTCTACTAACTTAGTGGTCAAAATGGGGTTGTCACTAGAGTTTACCCACCCAATAGGAGCTAATGGAATAGTCCATTCAGTGCCAGGACAAACAGTGGTGCAAATTTCAACTGACCCTCACTGCAAGTTTTGGCATCAAGCGAGATTGGCATGCCAAATTCAAACAAATTGGAATCTCCCATAATGGAGAGAGGTTATTGTAGGCCTTATAAAAATGGCCATGTATAATCTCATGATCTACCAATACCTCTCACAAGGTTTGAGATATGAGCCTTGAAAGATTGATGCCCAATCGTGCTTAGTGCACCTTGGGGAAACTTCGGTTCAGCATGCTCATGAATGTTCTACTGACTTAATGGTCAAAATGGGGTTGTCACTAGAATTTACCTGACTAAATAGAACTAATGGCATATTCCATTCAGTGCCAGGATGAATAGTTTGGAAGAAACCCAGTGGTGCAACTTTCAGCTGACCGTCACTATAAGTTTTGGCATCAAGCGAGATTGGCGTGCCAAATTTAAACAAATCAAATCTCCCAAAATGGAGAGAGATTATTGTAGGCCTTAAAAATGTGGTCTTGTAGCATCTCATAATTTTTTGATACCTCTCATGGGGTCCTAGATACGAGCCTTGAAAGATCTCTGCCCAATCGTGCTTAGTGCACCTTGGGGACACTTTAATCCGATATGGTCAGGAACGGTCTACTGACTCTATGGTCAAAATGGGGTTGTCACTAGCATTTACCCACCCAACTAGAGCTAATGGCATAGTCCATTTGGTGCTAGGAAAAATGATTTGGAAGAAACCTAGTGCTGCAACTTTCAACTGACCCTCACTGCAAGTTTTGGCATCAAGCGAGACTGGCATGCCAAATTCAAACAAATTAGAATCTCCCAGAATGGAGAGAAGTTATTGTAGGCCTCAGAAATGTGGTCATATAGAATCTCATGGTTTGTTGATACCTCTCATCAGGTTTGAGATATGATCCTTAAAAGATCACTTCCCAATCATGCTTAGTGCACCTTGGGGACACTTCGGTCCGTCATAGTCCCAAACATTCTAGTGACTCAATGGTCAAAATGGGGTTGTCACTAACATTTAACCACCTAATCAGAGCTAATGGCACAATCCATTTGGTGCTAGGAGGCAATCCTTCAACACTCTCCCTTCACCCCAGGGATCACCATTTTACTTTCGACACATTTGACCAATTTTGACTCAATGAATCCAACTGTTACATCATTTGACTATACAAATATACATGGAATTAAGACAATACAATTATAAGGATATAAAATTAAGAAGATACAAATTATATAAGGATACAACATTCATAGTAAGGAAACACAATTTTTGCACATTAAATGGCATTAAAATGATACAAATGTGGGCTTGTAATATTTTCAAATCAACTGCATGGGCTCTTTTATATTTCAAATTTTGCATCTAATGTTGCATCAATTTTTTTATATACAAAATTTGGCATCTTAGTATGCAAATTACACAACTATATATCAAAAATAAGTGTCCTTTCCACTCATAAAGTGTATAAGTTTAACACCTGCTACTCAATGACATCTACATTCCAATCCTTGCATTCAGAAGGTGAAATAAAATTTAATAGAGAATATAAGAAGTTTATATAAGTTGATAAAAATATTATGAATGTATAAATAACTAAACAAACCAAAGAACATGACTAGCCAATTCATAGTGAAGTTTACCATCATAAAACATGGGCTAATCAAATGCACACCTCGATCTTCTATATCTATCATATATGTATCCAGCTATATTTACAATCCACATACAAAACCAAGTTTATTGGCTCAAACAAATAAAGAAAAAAACTACAATTAATTTATTGAACGTAATCATAATAAACATGGAAAATCTTGCAACTTGAGTTGAACTTACCTACTGAAGTGTGCCTGAAGGGTCATCTATCTGCTTGAGGGTATTCAATATTGCTTCATGATCATCATTACTAATAGTCCAAAGTTCCATTGTCTTTGGTTTTCCTTGATGTTTCAACAACTTAACATTGTCTGCTATAACGAGGTGTGAATACATGAGAATGGTTTTGTGCTTCTCATAGTCTTCAAATGCAAGAATGCCATTATCTATAATCATATATGTGCACAACCATGTTTCTGCAACAACATGTGATCCTGTTGGATATGTGAACATATCATCATCTGTCATTGGTTATGCAAATTTCTTCTTTCCTTGTACACAACATGCTAACCAGTAATCTGATCTCTCATCATTCCCTTGTGGTGCAACCAATCCAAAAACATGTCCTAGATGTAGAAGATCTGAAAGATGGTCATAGTCAAGTGAACAATCTATGTCATCATTTATTATAGAAACTGTGAGAGATAAAGGAGTAAGATAATGTGGAACCCATGTATCAACCCACTCACTTGACTCACACTGATCCCAATCACATTGAAGATAACTTGGACAATAACAAGCCAACTCTCATGTCCAAATGGTCCATGTACTAGCATCTGAGCTTTGAAATGAATGCATTTTTGAAGAATCTTTCATAGTTTGACAATCCAACCTATCTCCTATTGTGCCCAACTCAACCAACCAAAAGAATCTACACACCACTAAATCAAGAGTCCCCCCTATGACAATGTTGAAGTACACCAATCAACAATAGAATGAGCATCAAGGATTTTTGCACCTGAAATCTTATGTTTCTCCTTAATTAGAGCTCTCTTTATGCATGCACCTTCTCCATCATGCTCCCCTTTTCCATGACTAGCCTAACAAAAACTCCAAATATCAGGTACACCTCTCTCTACATGCATTCGACATAACCAATAAAATATATGAGCATTTTTTAATTGACCTATGCAATTCTGTAATGAAATGAGATGTCTATCCATAGAAATATTATTTTCCTACACCCACTCAAAATAATTCTCAAAGAAATGTTGGACATACTCGGATGAGTGAGATCTATCATTGCTCATATAAAAATGGTACTCTCTGATTATCTTCCGGTCATCTTTTGTACTATCAGGGGAATGTCTATATGTTATGTGCACAAAAATAGCAACCTGAATAGAATTGTAATATTGAGCTTGCAAATCATTTTGGGGCTACAATGTATATTTCTCTACAAATTCAACAACCAATATAATAGTGCCAATCAGGAAAGTGTCCTTACACATCATGAATTTTTTATCCAACCACTGAGACTTATGACTATGCCTTGCATACTTGTAAAAATTATTCTTCCTGAAATCTAAAATAAAATCAACTACATTATATTCTTTTGTAACCAACTCACATCTAGAGCCTTCACCTCCACTTTTTAATGTTTATTTAACACTTTCATATAAATATTTGTGGATAATTGTCTTTCCAAAATTGTGTTTGCAGCCCTCACGAAAGCATTCAAAAAACTTCACTAGCCCAGCACACTCTGAGCACTTGTCATTTAAGCAATCTTTTCTATAAAAGAAACATCCATCATCTCTAGAACATAAAAAATGATCTAGCAAGTCTCTTGATGATTTTGGAAGAGCACTTGCACCACACTCCTCCAACATTTCACTAGTATGCAAAGTATAATGAAGGGATCACAATAATTCATGGTGCATTGAAAAATCCACATGATATTTGCAACAACAAGTATTTCAAATCTTAAGAGGCACACAAAAAAATGGATTGAGGGCTTCAAAAGCATGGATGACTTTAAGAAAGCCCCTTTTAGGAAAATGTGTAAAATCTCGATAGATCGTACATTATTCTATGGGGGAATTTGTTTTAATGCAGGCAAAAAAAATTCAAATCCATGATTTTTCATAGTTTGTATTGGTGATTTTTTCCCTGCTGAATGAAAATTTCATAAATTGGTTGCGAATTATTCTATCATGCAGGGAAAAATATATATTATATGAGGTGAATAATTTTATTTTGAAGTAAAAAATTATAATATATGAGGTGAATGATATTCTTTTGAATGGAAAAAACAATAATTGTATTGGTAAATTTTATGTAGTGTTTGAAAATTTATTTATTTTATTGGCTAATCATTCATTAATTATGGGAAAAAATATTTTATTTGCAATTTTCAAAAGATTGGACATAACACGGACACGTAACCTAACCTAACATACATACATTATTATATAATGTTAAATGTATTATTTGAGACTGTCTGATGATCCAAGACCAATGGTTGCAGTTTAATTTCAGCCCCAATTTCTTGAAGGAAACAGAGTTGTCCAAGAAGTCACTGGAATGTTGACACGTATCAAATTAGGGTTGTTAACTGTCTGTAGACTACAGTGTACACATATTGGTATCGATAATCATGATCCCATAGTGCAACTTGTAACCTCTTAACTTGGTAATAAATAAATGTCTTGTCAGTGAGAAGTGACATTCTTTAATTATCACACACCACTTCCAAATTCGTACTTGAAATAACTGATTTCTGACATTTTTGCATTTATGGGAAACATTTACTGCTAGATATGAAAGATTAAGGAAAAAAATTTAATTTCTCACACACATGCATTTAGGGGAAAGATTTACATAAAATATTTAGAGGCATATTAAGGACAATGGATTTAATATCATTAAAGACAGAATAATTTATTGATAAGTAACGATCAAGGATTCAAGGGCTATTTATAGATGATCTAGCTTTTGTATTCCTTGATTTAGCTTTGCTAGATAAATTGTTTGTTTAGGTCATTAGTCTATACTCTACAAATAATTTTTTTTAAAGGTTTTTGAAGTTTTAGATGGACACTCCAATTAGGCTTAGATGCACATCTGAGGAGGCCCATAAGGCTTTCCTAGGTTCCTTTTCAGATGAAACCTTATAATCAATTTGTAAGGAGGGTGGGCCTTTCATAATAGAGGTTGTTAAAATGGTGTTGGGTAGAGAGTTTATGCACAATGAAGATAGGCATCGGGTCAACATGGACATCACGTCTCATTTTTTGGCATCTCTTCTCGACCTCGGAGGAGAGAAGGTGGACATATTAATGCTGCTGATGAGAGTTTTTAAAGAAGAATACCTAGGGAAAAATGTTAATGTTGTCATGTATGAAGAAATAGGGGTGGGGATCCCTTGGGCAAGTGAAATACCCAAGCTTCTCCTTCCTAGCCAAAATGTGGCCATGCAACCTTTTCTCTTGGGCCTAAATGCTAGGCAATTGAAGCGCCATAAGAAATGGGCACTGATTGCCGGGGATTTTCTTCATAAGTGGTTTATGCTTGATGAAGAGGAGGCTTAGGTGGGGCAATATGGGTGGCTCGATGAATTCTCGCAATTAATCCTCTCTGCATAATTCTACTTCGATGGAGCTAGAGGGAAAAAATAGTAGTGGACTACTAGTGGTTTTTTTTTATAAAAACATACCACATTTTTGGGGGTTCTTGTTTATAGTGGGTTTCTCTTTGTAATGGAAGTGGACAATGTTATTATAATTTTATGAAAAAAAATAATGAAAATTTCACAAGCTCATTTCAATTTGTGTTTTATGGGTACAAAAAATGGTTCTTAGACTTCTTTGTCACTGTGATTGCAATATTTTAATTAGTTGCTTTATCTGTGTATTAGACATGTATTATGTAACTTGTAAGTATGTTTCAGTAGAAATAAGGAAACGTTCAAATGATGCTAATGGTATTTTCATTTTAAAATCTAAATATTTAAAATGTATCATAGTTGTACAATGTAGATAGTTATAGTTAATAAAAGAAATGTCGTATAACTGACATTAAGTTTGGGTAATGTTATCTATCATGACATTTTTTCCAATTTCACACACTTGTACATTTAATATGAAAGATTTATAGAATTTTGAAGGACACATGAATTAATAAGGTTAGAGAAAGAATTTATGGTTTTCTAATTATAAGGTGTGAGAATTATATGTGATTATAATTATCAACGTTAAAGTTATAATCAATAAAAAAATATGATTTTAACTTTAAGTATACTATATAATCAATAAAAAATATTGCTTTAACTCATGTTTGGGAGACCTAGTGAGTCAATGACCACATAATTCTCATAATCTCTAAACACTAACCTAAGTAACCTTAACTCCACCCTCTGAAATTTATTAGAATGTAATATTATTAAAAAAATAGTGCATTTTGAATTTGATTGGCTAAAATTGTTACTATTCAATTAGATAACTTTAAATGCTATTATCCATTATTAATTAATATCTATTAAGGAAAAAATAACAATATAACATTTAACAATGTCCATTGCAAATAACTATCATTGGCTGAGCATAGATAAACGATGTACGATGGACTTCGAGATGAAAGGGAAAAGCAACCCCATCTTTTCAAACCTATTTTGGAATCATGACACATGTCAGTAAACACGTTCCACTCGTAGTCTCGCATGGTCTACCAACAATGTCATTTGATGATGACATGACACATCTAACTCATGAGGTGAGTCATCCATCAAGTGACAAGGTGAGTTAATGGGACCCATAGGGCCACCACAATAGATAGTGGCTAGAAATGATATTATGACTGTTGGATGATTGTAAATCAATGCCCGAAGTTGTATTTCAAGCTAAAAGGGAAAAGCAACACCATCTTTTCAAACCCATTATGGAATCATGACACGTGTCACTAAACACATTCCACTCGTAGTCTCGCAAGATCTACCAACAATTTTATTTGATGGTGATGTAACACATCTGACTCATGAGGTGAGTCCTTCACTAGGTGACTAGGTGAGTTAATGGAACCCACAAGGCCACCACACCAAATAGTGACTAACAATGACATTATGACCACTGGATGATTGTAGATCAACGATCAAAGCTGTATTTCAGGCCGAAAGAGAAAAGAAAACCCATTTTTGCAAACCCATTCTAGATTCATGACATGTGTCCACTCACACAGTCAATGACAAGTGTAGATTGTACAATTTTTGCACTTTAAGTTTCCAATCTAATTTTTCATTTATAAGTATAAGTAGTCTACAGATTTAGAAAGGGGTTATAGATTCTAAATTTGTAGGTTGAGGATTGAGGTTTGAGGAAAGCGACAAAGTCTCTCAGCTTTCTTCCCAATCATAGTCTGCAAAAATCAAAACTAAGGGTAATGGGTAACTACTAAAATCCTGAACACCTACATCCCACATTTTAAATTTTTCACATCTATTGATTTACAACTTTACTATTTATATTATAGAAAAAAAATTAGCCTATTAGGGTTTAATTTTGAATCACCCCTATAAATTGTAGGCTTGTAGCTGTGTATAAATATTTGAATTTTCCTATGATTAAATAGTGATACCGGTTACCAACTTACCATGATGGGAAAAACAAATATCAAGAATAAGACTATGAGTAAAAGGGCAAGTCAGATAATAGAATTCCATAATCTACTTAAAACATGAGGTTTCACTAATTTATTCCATGATATTTATGATCTTGTTATTCATGGAAATAAGGGAATAATTGAAATTAGATTTGTACTTGAAAACAAGTGGAACGATCCAAATAAGGGTTGAAAATTTTATTGATTTAACAACATGATAAATGCAATCACAAATAAAATTGGAGCGTGGGTTACTGGGTTGGCATGTATGGCATTACCTCAAGTATTCCCTTGCCCACAAATTGTCATGGTCGACATTGAAAATTATGATAAAAATAGAAAAGAAATTGTGAATAAAAATACTCAGGAGGAAATTTTGTACATAATCGAGAGTGAATTTGCTAGTCTGTTGAACCTAGGGTTTGAACAACAAAAATCAAATATGCACATTGACCTGGGAAAGCTGACAGAGGATTATGAAAATTAGATGCAACATAGAGAGATTCTTATATCAGAGGAATAACAAGTAGTTCTAGTCCGAGTCCAGATCATAAGCCTCGTTATGATTATGATATTTTTGTGCCATGGGCACATGATAGTATTTTCTTGCTATCATTTTGTTTGGGATTGGATAGTAACAAAGAAGTGGGTGCCAACATTCTTGAAATTCTTTTTCATATTCATTTTGAAAAAGAACCAGTAAAATATTATTTTATTGAGCACATTGTTCATTGCATGCAAGACAAATTACTAATGATTAAAAGAGCTTCACATAATACATTTAGATTCACAACCTACTTGTGCCATCTTCTCTTAGCAAAACATCATTCAATATTTGAGACAAGCAAGCTTTGCAATCAGGGCCAAAATCCAATATATGAATAGACACCCCAGATAAGGATGATTGATAACAGAAGGAACTACAACAATTTTGTAGACTTCTTTGTGGCACCAATGTACCATAAAATTATAGGCACTCCAATGCCTAGATTACTTGTTACTTGTAGAGATTGCATTCAACTTGGAAGTCAAATACAATTGGCCGACTAGTACTTAATGGAAGAGTACATTGTGTTAAGGTTTTACGGTTTAGTGGTAGAACCCTACAAACTTCCAATACATGTAACAAAGAGGGTATTTGCATTGGAATATGTATGGTAGATGGAGAGCTCAAATGTACTCTTTAATGGTTAGCAAAAGAAAATGATATTTTCTTCCTTTCCTTTCTCATTTGGAGGGTTCACATTTGAGAGAAGAGGATTCAAAGTGGCACAAGCCATTTTTTCAATTTTTCACTTTGATGTTGATAGTCACTAGAAGTATGATCCACTCAACATAATTGGAAAAAAGCTTAGAGATAATGGGAACTCTACAAGAAAATGTCAACATGAAAGTATGCCATTGACAAAAAAATTTAAAAATATGGAGTCATGGGACAAGGTCAAAAAAGAGATGGAGAAATGTGCTGCTAAAAATAATATTTCAATATAGGAATTGTCATAAAAAATTATGGCATTGCACAAATAGAAATGAAAAGTGCAGGCCATGACATCGTACAATTTCTACTAGAAAGATACTCAACCATTGACAAAATCTATTCCAAAAGACCTAATGGATGACTGTATGGATGATAATTGGACTCAAACCAAAATTTATAATTTTTGGGAAATGAGGAAGAATATCAACGAGACAAAGAACTCTATAGATCTTTATGAGGTGGATGAGGATAAAATGTTTAGTTGACTGTAGAATAAGGAGCATACAACTGAAGAATATCATGATGATGATGATAGTCCAGATAATGAGTATGAGCAGGATTTTGTGAATCCCACATCCAGTAAAGTATATTCAATTAGTAGAGGAATTGATGTGTCCACAAAAGATCAATATACCAAAGGGGTAGATATAGTAGAAAAAATGGGCTACCTAGGTTTTTGTGGTATAGGTCCCAATGGACAAGGGTTTTGGTCTTTAATTGACCCACCAACTCCACCAAAATATGGTGAGAAACCAGGCCTTGGGCTTGTCCAATTCAATCATCATAGTCATTATCAACAAATACTACACAGTCAATTTCATTTGTTCCAGCTTCAAATCCAGTTCCACCTATTCCAAGCGCTCAGATTCAATCTGAATCAATTGCCACTCCCATAGCTATGGATATCCTAGGTACAACTACAACTAGTGGTCTGAAAAGGACATTATAGCTGGAAATGAAATCAGAGGTTCCCATAGATCAAGGTAGTGTAAAGAAGAAAAAGGTTATGACAAGTATTATTACAACAATGGCAATGGTGACTGTGAGTCCAACAATTACCCAACCTTCAAGACAAAACCCTTGGAATAGTTCAAAAAATCCACTTGTAATGGGTCAGGGTGTTGGTAATCCTCATGGTGGAATTAGGATAACCACAAGCACCATAGGTGGAATCTCGTACATCAGTGCAAGTGCTATTTCACCATTCAAACATTCAATTGTGTCATAAAACCCTAATTTTTGTTAGAATGATTTTGTAACTAAGTATGAACAATCAAAAAATAGGAATAGACAAAATAGTAAGACATTGAAGATGGAAGAAGTTGCTATAGCTCATGATGCAGAACTTGCATCCAACAAGTTATTTCCCACATATGCCCTAAAGAAAGATATGATGGAATTCATGGTTTTTATTCCCCCAGCTAGAGATAATAATCCACCAGATAGTCATTTAGATGCATCTCAATTTCAAGTTAGCATCCTTCAAATGGATTTATCCAAAATTAAAAATGTGGAAAAGATAAATGTGTCAAAAATGACAAACCAAGTGGTCTACAGTTCAATGATGAAGTTGGAGATAGAGAAAGGAAAGCTTCAGGGAACAATTGATAAGTTAAAGGCAGACCTAGCAAATAAAAAGGAAAAGGAGAAAGAAATAGAAAATAAGTGCAGAGAATTAGAGAAAAGGATAAAAAATTCATCCTCTAAAGAAGCAATTGGATAGCGAGAACATATGGATGCAAAACTAAAAACTCTGAGGGAAAAATTGGAACAGGGCGAAAAAAGCTTGAGGATGAAAAATCCTCTTCATTAAGTTTATACAAAAACATGGAGAATATGGGATAGGAAAACAATAAGTTAAATAAAGAATTGGAGAATGAGAGGATAAAATTAAAAGAGTGGGAAGAGAAAGTAGAGAAAATAAAAAAACATAGTGAAGACTAGTCTCAGAAATGAGAGAAGACCTAAAGAAGGAAAATAATACAATTAACAATTACGAAAACAGCTTGAATGACCAAGTAAATAATACAATCAAGAAAATAAAAAAATACTTTTGGGGGAAAATAAACGATGTCTACTGATAGGTTGTGTGATTGGTTTGAATTGAATGAAAGTCTTAGAGATGAATTTGGGAATCTAAAAGAGCACGTTGAGAAGAACAAATTTTTTTGTCAAAGACAGAATACTGCAAAGCAGATTTTTCAAGAAATCAACACAACCAGTGATAGGTATTTGGGAAGCAAGGGAATTCAAGATTGCATTGGTCCATCAATAAAGGCAAATTATGTCTTTCAAAAATGTCAAAAACTAATAGAAGCAGAGGAAACTCTTGCCTTAATTGGGCCAAAGCTCGCCAAGTTCTATAATAAAATAGTCAAAATGATAAGTCTTGGTTTCTCGAGTCCTGGTCATGATTTCTCATCAGTGAATTTCATTGGAAGAGAAGCTTATAAAAAATTTGGAGGACACAATGACATATGATTTAGGGAAGCTTCCTTAGGATAGAACTCATGAAGGCATTGCAAACTGCATGAAAACATTGACAAATTTGAATGTAGTATTGGAATGAGCATTGCTTTCAAATCACTCTTTAAAGTATGGATGGTTGACAAGGTTGTAGGTCATTTACTATAACATTACAAATATTGACCTTCCAACCAACGAAGAATAAAGCATACTAAAGAAAATGACAGAATCATCTTGATCTCATCAATCATAGTATGTGAAAGTACTTTCAGTTTTAGTCATCTCTATATCTTTTTCTAATTTCTTGAATTGAGTTTAAAGTAAAAAGTTTGAGCTTTGTTTTTTGAACAATATCATTGTTGCAGATTCTATTGCTAATGCTAATTTACTAAATTGACCCGTCAAATGCAAAAATGTACAGTTGTAGAGATGTTTTAGAATTGTAGTTGTCTTACTCATTTAGATTTTGAGCCTTCACTTTAGGCAAATCAACCTGAAGCTTTTGTTGCTCCCTTGTTTCTATAAAACATAATTCAGGGTCATTCGCTTAGGGTAATGAAATTGAAATTGGGCAATGTGCCAAATTGCCAATGGGTATTAAGTCATTGACTTTTGTAAACATAATCACAGAGTTGTGTTCTTAATAATATTAATGAATGAATTTTTACATTGTATCATATTTTTAATTAAATTAATGAGAATCAATATTTCTAAGAATTGTAACATATGAATTGCTCTGTTGTCAAAAAAATTAATTAAAAATATACAAGAATTGTACCATATGAGCTGAATAATGCAAATGAAAACCATTATTAATGGTGGAATTGAATCTTTATGAGTATGACATTATCAACCACATTCATGTTTTTGACATTGGAATATGCAATTATGCATGATTGATGATGAGATATAGAAACTGCTACTGGACTTCAGGAAAAGTTTAATAAATACCTAGGACCTGCTACTTCTACAACGGTTCAAGTTGCCACGTCATATCATTATTGGGATCGTCAGATTCATCACCATCAACTTCATAGCTTCCTTGGCTCTTCAAAATGTTTTCTTCACTTTGCATACCTCTGCTTAACTAATGCTCACCACTAGCAGTACTAGTACTAGTACATGAGTCAATGACATCATTGTCTTTGGCACTCCCACTTTGGTTTGAAATATTTCCCAAACCTCTTCTCTGACATTTCTTCCTCCACAATTTTAGTGCCCTTTCGTAAGGAAAAGTATTGACTTCATACCTGGATGTATAGAGCCTCAAGTAATTTTCCATATTCTTATCTAGTTTGTTTCTTAGCTTTGACTTTAGGAATCCCAAAGCACTGAAAACCCTATCATCCTCCACCAACCCCAATATCATGGTCAGACATAAATTAGCAAGCTTGAAAAATTCTGACATTGAATCAATCAATATTTCACTCTCAACTAGAATTTTCCAAAGCCTTGTTACTGATCCATCTTTGTGGGGGTTCTACATAATATTATATTGTTCCCTCATTGTCTGTGAAAAATGACCTGATTGGTCACTCAAATGAGATTCATCTAAAATTCCATTTAGAGTTACTCTGTTTAAGTCATTGGTTTTGCAAAAATGATCTATCAAAGTTAGTAGCTTAGTTCAAAAATCTTTCAAATTGTTCAGACTCCAATACCAAGGAACCACAATAGTCATGGATTCAAGTAGTTTGACTGGAGGGAATCTTTCTCTAATCTATGAGGAAAGATCATAGGAAATGTGCTTCATAGAAGCTATTATAGACTCAACAATCTTGGTAAAGTCTTCCCTTTTAACACTTGATACTCACTTCCTGGGGTTCTTTCCTGGTTCCTTGGACTCAATCCTAGCAAATTAGTGCATTGGTATCAATTTTTTACAAGTTATTAGGATTGTCCAAATTTATGATTTTTTGCCAGCTAGAAAATTTTACATCATCACATGATCAATGGAGATTATCAAGCATCATGCATGTCAAATTACACAGCACAAAATATTCTACAATATGTATATCTCTTTGCTGGGCCTTTTTCATTATATTTCTCATTTCCTCAAGCATGGGGAGAAGAACTTCTAATGTTAAGAGTGTCTCTACATTACTTAACATTTGCAGCAACATAGGAAATTTTGGTTTCCCTACTTCATCATGACTTGAGTTAAATAAACCAAGCAACAGTTGATATTCTAAAAAAACTCTATACATTGGTCCATCCAAAGAGATCCATCTAGTATCATTATTCTTAAGAAGCTTGTTGCTATCGGTTAGTCCTTTAGAAAAGTGTTGAAATTCCCTCAATTGTTTTGGACTTCTTCAGAAGTATTGGTAGAGATCTTTGATTAAAACTTCAATTTTTTGTACTACAGCATGCTTGCTAACAAATCCAAAAGCTAGATTCATTTTGTGGGCCATGCAGTGAATGGGAGTAATGTAGGATGCACAAGAAGACTGTATCTTTGTGCAAAGACCACCCCTATGGTCTTACATTATTGAAGCTCCATCCGCTCTAACACAGACTAGCTTTTTGGCAATTGTCATGTCATTTGTACCTCCATATTCAATTAGAGAACTCTTTACTAGTTCAAATAAATTTTCCGCTATTGCATTATCCTTTATATTAGCAACATTTAGTAGATGAGGTTGGCGAACAAAATTGTGTATAGTATAAACATGCATGCATACCCAAGAAGTACTTTCTACTGTTGCAACCTCATCTAAAGACAATGCAATAAAATTTAACTCTTTAATATTTGCCTTTAGATCCTCTTTTTCAACTTGGCAAGACAACTTGCCCATTCCCATCCACTATTTACTGATTAGTAACTATTAGGATAGTTACAAACTTTTAGAAAGTTTAATAAAGCACTCAATGATGGGTAGTCTATCATAGGATGCCCTCTGCTCAAAATATTAAACACAACACTTAACTGAACAACTTTTCCCATTACTTCACCAGGCTTCATCTTTATATTATGCTAAAATTCATATAATTATGCATTCCTAACATACTGAGATTCCTCCTTTTTTTTTCCATCTTATCATTGATTTTTAAACTCCATCTAGGGTTTTCTTTTTGTAAACTTTACCCATATGCTTCCCTATGGTGTCAATTTTTAGCTGCAACCTCTTTTCCTTCTTATTTATCTTGCTGCAAATCTTACATCTGCATTCTACTAGAGGCTCACCTTCAATTGGATTGTCCACCGGTTCAATGAATAGATACTTTGACACACATTCTACTTGAAAATTCCTAGACATATCTCACATCTGATCTTTTTTTTGATTCACTATCATTCTTTAATTTTTATTTTGTTTTCTTCTTCCCAGCACCATCATCTTCTCTAACATTCCTAGTCTCATCCAAGTTGATTATATCATTATGGCTACTCTGGGTATTTAACTTAAAATCTTCTTCAAGTTCATCATGATCTAAGATATGAGGTTCACTGACTTCTTCAATATGTCATATAGGTTCAGGTTATGAATCTTGAAAATCTTCTTGTGATGAAGTAGCTTCCCGATTTTGGCCAAAAACATTTCAAACAACCATGACCAAAGTATGATGATAAGGTTTTGCATTTTGCTGGCCTCTCTTAGCTTTCACCATATGCTTGAGCCTTACCCTTATTCTTGTTCAACATCTTGATTCTTCAATGAAATATAGGCTACCAGCCTACCAGTGAAAAAAAATGTTTACTTGTCGAAGAAGTGACAATACTAATAGAACTATACTATATATAAATATGATTCATTGACCCTTAAATCATGTCTGAGGTCACCCCTGTCACTACTACATTTGACCTCATTTTTCTACCAAAATTTTTGACCATCAATTAAAAATATTTAGGTTGGTCAGATTATAGAAGGAAAACTTCCTTTTTTTTTCAATCCATGCCCATGTTAGTCAAAATTTTGACCAATACCATGTAGGTCAAAATTTTGGCCACCACAGGCATAACTTTAAAAAGAAAAAAGATTTTGTATCTCATTTCATTGTTTGGTTTTAACTTGGAGTGTGCGAAGGAGCTAGAGCATGCGATTGTTTGAATTGTTATTTGGTGAGAGTTTTAGGAGGACCACCTACCTGCAAGGGTTTCAACTATGATTTGGTGTAAAAGGAGGACTGCCTACCTGCGAGGGTTTCCACTATGATTTGGTGTAAAAGGAGGATCACCTATAAGGGTTTTCTTACTCTGCATTTGTCTGGCATTATTTTATTGGTTACCTACTTAGGGCCTATGAGCAATGTTCCAGGGCATCATGTATTGAGTATTTGCTAGGTTGTTTGTTGTGAAGGGAATGTAGAGACTAAACACCCCTGTAAGTCCATTTGATGCATTCACGGTTCTTGATATTCACTTGATTACTTTTATCTCTATTTTACACAGTTAGTTGTGCAATGAACAAATAGTTGTCTATCATCACAAAAATAGTCATGTAACTACATTGATTATATTTCATTTTCCCTGAGTATGTTTTTGTTTATATATCATGCCTTGTTAATTTGCGAAGTGATTGGATAGATTGAACATCTCTACAAGTTTAACCTTTGATGCATCCATGGTTTTGAAGTTCATTTGTTAGTTCTGCAAACATTTTATTGAAACTTTTGTGTTGTGCCCATGAGATACTAAACTCTATGTCAGACCAACCCAGAAACTCTGTAGTCAGCTTTGTCATGGAGAGTGTACCTTGACTTGTGATTTCTCCATTGGTCTCCAATGCCATTGGGTGAGAAGCAAGCCAAGGAAATGAATTTTAATAACCCAAGTGCTCAGATTTGGGGGAAGTAGCTATGCTGCTTCAAGATTGATGCCCTAGTTAGATATATGCTATGTGTTTAACCAGCAAAGTAAGAAAATGCTTGCAGCAGCGTCGTAAGAATAATCTGGATTCAAGGATTAGTTAAATTTGAAAGCCTCAAGAACATTGAAGAATTATTAATGATAATAACCATTGTAAGGACCCACTATTAGACCATTCTAGATGACCCTAATCTAACTTGATCATCTTTGCGGGCCTTTCTTGGCCTTAAAATCTGATTATCACCCTTAGAAAACTTGATTGATTCACCTTCTCATCTATTCAACTTGGTTTTCTTCACTCATTTAAAGTAGTTTCACCTCATTTTCACTTTGGCATGCCTCTAAATAGGGTAGAAATTGGGGGTTAGTTGGAAATGGATTTCCCACTCAAGGTCAAAATCCAACCTAGAGTTGGAATTCGAGTTCTTGCTCATGGTCGGATTCTAACCATGAGTTGGAAATTTTTTGAGTTTTGAAAAAGTTGACTATTGGTATTCTATCTTTGAACCTCAAATTCTCCCTTTGGTTACTTGGTTAAAACCCCTTCTTTATCACTCATTTTACTAATTTTTTAATGGTGTTTCTCTCAAATCTGGATATTGGAATTCTCCTTCTTCACTTCTTCTTGTTCAGATGTGTCCATTTTCACCTTGATCTTATGCCATATTCTCAATCCTTGGATTTCATGTTTGTTCTCCATACTTGTTCAATTCATTGACTTCAAGTTCATCATATTTAAAATCAAGCTTCCATATGAATTTCAACCTTATGTCAAATCAGATTATTTAGGCTCTAAAATCTTACTTCCCATATCTTAATCCTGACATTGCAATTTATGTTGTATTCACTCAAAACTTTCATCCATCCTGAAACTCTACTTCATTCTTTCTTAGGCACTTGGATGTTTTTCTCAAGACTTCATCTTTCTATGGCTTGACTCTCAAGTGGGTGCAACTCCCTCTAAAGTTGTTCAAACTCATCCTACTAGCATGGGGATTCTAAGACTACCAATAGACTAAAGCTAACTAAAGAGCTTAACTCCTATTGCCAAGCAAAGAAGAGGGGGTCCCCATTTGCAATGGGGTGATGGTGTGAAAAGGTCACAATGGGTAGTAAATACCAATTTTGCTCCAGGCCGATATCAAGAGTATATCTTCATTTTGTGACTTTCCTTTGCCAAAGTCTGATAAATAAATCTTTTGATATATTGCCAAAGAATCCCCAATATCTTCCATTTCAATCATAATTTTATCCACCAGCATTAATTATTTGGCCACCTTTATAATATAATGTTTTAAATATAAACTATAATCTCACATGCAAGTACTACAACCAAAATATATATTTTTTATGCTGGAACAAAGTAACACTTTATATTTTTATTTAAATGGACAATATTTCCCTTATGTAGAGAAGCTTGATTAATTCATTGGATTTAAATTCTCCGTGTAATAATAGCCGCACTCTGTTCATATATCCAAGATCATCCGACTTCTGTAAACATCAAATAAGCACAACTGAGAAATCTATAATGATTGTCAATTTTGTAATTGTAATGATTTTCATTCGAATCGTGAACCTAGATGTGTATGATATGGCATATGACTTAATATTGAAATTCTGGAATCTGAACTATCAATTGACATTTAATATTTTATCTTTGGCATTTGGCATTAACCAATGATGAGGTATCATACTATCAAATGATTTAGTTTTACAATTTAGTATATTTCTTTAAATGTTTTGTGTGTATCTACACACCTGAACCCACATACCAAACCCCCCAAAAAACATTTCTCGTACCCACATACTGAGCTCTCATACTTGTACCCATACCGGCAACTTAGGGAAAATTGAAAAATTGTAAAAAGTTGTTTATTTCGAAAGAATTTCCCATTACACTCATGATAGGAGGATCAATGCTTTGATGGAATCACCTGTTCATGGCTCTGCAAAATAATTTTCTATAACAGAGCCAATTCACAAATGCATTACTTGATTTTTTTTTAAAAGACTGCCTAAAGTCCTTTTCATGGAGAGATGACCTTTTCCTAATTACAAATAGACAAACAAAAATGAGGACACCAGAAATTGTCAATTTATAAATTTGACGCCCCTCTTTTAATAATTCCAGTAAACAAATTTTGCCTACACCCAAGAAGTCTCCTTTACATTTAACTTGTTGTCAGGCCTAATCATGGTATTTGATAATTAAAGGGTCAGATGCTTCCCATGCATTTGGTGATTTGGCTGTGAATCAATTAATTTGAAACACAAGCGATTCCAACATTACCTATCAAATCAGCAAGATTTTTTATCTCATAGTAGAAATGGAGGAAAGGGATGGTGCCAAAGAGGAATGAGAACCTGAGCTTCAGCCAGGATCCCATTCAGTTTCTAGTTTGGGATTGGACTATTCTACAAAGCTGAGATCACCAACATGTTGTTTCCTTCAACAATGAGGCTTTCAAGATAATGAGGAGCAAGCTTTGCAACATGAGAGAGGTTGATGGCTTCTACCTCATTATCATGAGCAGGCCTTTGCATAGTAGCCAATTTATTTTACCAAAATTAAATTTGCTTTTTGTAGTGATCTTGCCACATCAAAGTCAATGTTATGTATTGTTCATACCAATTCCAGGACAGCTTGGCATATTGGTCTTTCCAAGTCTGAGACTTGTGATTGTGCATGGTATGGATCAATATGTAATTCTTCAAGGAAAAGATTTCTATCAAATCATTTGATGCAGAACCCTTCAGAGTTATGTTGTTTATTGAGTAGTTGCAATGATGAATACTTCAGGGTTAACCCAAGTGTTGGGGTTGTGATAAGAAATCCTTCAGAGAAAACCTTTGTATTGAACAACTGGAGCCAATTCTTTGGAGCTGAAGCTTTGCATTGCATTGCAATATTGAAGCCCATGGGACTAAGCCCTGTACTGAGAGATAATGGCATAATTCTTCAGGAAAATGGCTGCCACAAAATTCAAGTAGAGAAACAATGAACCCATCTCCATCCCTATACACAAATCTCCCAGTAACCATATTTGTATGTAGCATAGTCATAACCTTGTCAGCCATTTCTATGGCCTATTTTGAGTCCAGGCTCTATACTGAGCCATGATTAATTTTCATTTGTCTTAACTTTTTGGTGATGTTGGAAAATGTGTAGCATAGAAGTTCAGAATCCAAAATTATTAAATGTCATTGTGGCAATGAATACCAAAGAGATTCAGTTTTCATTTCCTAATATTACTATATCTTTGTGACTTTTAGGCTTCTTTTGTTGTTTTGTGTAGGCATCTAGAGAGGAACAGACTGTAATTACTGAAATATAAAGTTGAGCAAGTATATATATAAAGATGAACAAGTATAAATAAGGCAAAGCTGCCAAACTGAAACATATCATAGGAATTCATCTCATTATAATAGCTCCTTATAAATTATAACTTTATGTTCGCAAAGAACAAATTAAAACTTGGGGCCAATTTCAAAAGCATAACTTTATATCTTTGAAAACATAGTTATGGAAATGATAGACCATAAAATGGTTTCCAATAGCAATAATATCTACCAACACTGACTCTTATTGAGCTTTTCTCAACATATAAGCATGTACTTAAGAAAGGACGTGATCTTTGCATGCCCTTTTTTCTATCATGATGTAAAGAGTACCATGGGAAAGAGAGAATATTAATGTCTGAATGACTTAAGTAGGACAATGGAACTCAAAAGTACATAAAGTTATAAGAGCTAATCAGGAGTACAAAGAACCAACAAAGAAATCTAGTACTAACTCTAAATCTTGATCTAGTAGGCAGAAGAACAAATTTTGACAGATCTAAACACAAAAGTAAGACCATTTATATCATGCAGAATGTAGATAGGAATAGATATCATGTCATTGTCTACCAAAACTACTTTATAACTTTATTTTTCTAAGCCAGATGTAAAACAAAAAATATGTCAACTTTCAAAGTTTGAAGACACACAAGACTTTTCACCATTAGAACATTTCTCAAGTGAATTTGTGTTGGAGTTTAATTATTAAGGATGTGCAATATTTTATGGTCCTTTTTGGGTGTTTTCTTGTTGTTTTCTTGACGCATGGTTTTGGTGCCCATGGTAATGTGAAACTACCCTTTTTAGTACCTATAAATATTCACATATACATGAGGGGTTACTGCAGTGATTTTTATACAAATTTCACATGTACATAAGAGCTGCCAGAATGATTTCAAATTGAATAGAGCAACCATGTTGCTTATGAACTGTTGTGTTGAAGATTGATACATATTGATGCCTCTCTTATATTGATTGATCAGTCATAGCATTGGATGTCTAAGTCTGAACCAAAAATTTCAAAAAAACATTAGTCAACTCGAGCTATGAAAACATGTCTAAATTCATTAAAAAAATTCATATTACATCTCATTAAATAATGTTGAAGTCAGATTGGGCAATAAAAGTGAAAATATTATGCCTTCCAAATGTGCACAAAACTATTCAAAACTCCAATGAAATGTAACACCATATCCTAGCAATCATTTGAATCTATATCAACCATAAAAATAAACGTTTGTCAACAATATAGTCAGAGTGTACCCTCACGGGCAGTGACTGGCAGATTTCAAATGAATTTACATTTTCATTGCTTGAACATAGTTTACATTCAATGTTATCATCTAGATTCGATCATTAACTTGGTCCATTCCCAATACTCATTAACTTAGTTTACATTCACTGTTATGATCTCTATAATCTGCAAAAATGGAGTTTTTAATTTCTTGTTTCTATAGTGTATTTATTTTGATGTTATGTAAATTTAATTTAAAAATCAATAATATCAATACTAGTATAAGCATTGTTAAGTGGATTTTTATTCTCATTTCAATTCGTGCAAAAATATGATGTACTTTATGTACTATTAAATTTTTATTCTCTGCCACAGGATCATCTTCTTCCATGGGAGCATTATCATCAGCTGGATATTCACACCTCCATGTTCCTCCAATTGGAAATCCACATTCACTAATCGACAAAAATCATGCCCCCCTTCAATGTGACCATATTTCCTACAATGACTCTGAGCTGTTTTGATTAGAATTCTTCGATTCTTGAAGCCCTCACACTTTTTGCAAGGACAATAACATTTTTCAAAAGAACACAATTGAAGATGATGGTATTGGCATAGCTGATAATGTACCAGAGGACATGATTAAAGAGGATGGTATTAGCGTAGCTGATCAAGATGATCATGATGACGGTACTAGTACATTTGATAATGATGATGAAGATGGTCTTGATATAGCTATAATTGAGAAGGCATACGAGCCCCTATACCAAGGCTCCCAAACAACTCTTCTCTCTGCTATAGTGTTGTTGGTGAACTTCAAGGTTATGAATGATTTATCCAATGTAGCAATGTCACATATGCTTAAAGAATGGTTTATCCAATGAAAAATGAATGGTTATGAATGGTTTATCTAATGAAAATTGTTATTGTCCTTGCAAAAAGTGTAAGGGCTTAAAGAATCAAAGAATTCTAATCAAAACAGCCCAAAGTCATTGTAGGAAATATGGTCACATTGAAGGGGGGCATGATTTTCGTCAATTGGTGAATGTAGATTTCCAATTGGAGGAACATGGAGGTGTGAATATCCAAGTTGAGGATAACGCTCCCATAGAAGAATATGATCATGTGGCAGAGATCACAATTAAAGATGATGGTATTGGCGTAGCTGATAATGTGCCAGAGGACATGATTGAAGAAGATGGTATTGGCATAGCTGATCAAGATGATCATGATGATGAAGATGGTCTTGATATAGCTATAATTGAGAAGGCATATGAGCCCCTATACCAAGGCTCCCAAACAAATCTTCTCTCCGCTATAGTGTTGTTGGTGAACTTCAAGGTTATGAATGGTTTATCCAATTGTATGATATCTTTGAGGTCACTAATTACGAAGAAAATTTGTGATTCTGGGATAAGTGCAGTCTTTGAGGACACTAATATTTCATCTAGAATTGACATACATCCTCAAAAATATGAAAATTGATACTATGGAATTTTGGATGATATACTTGAGTGCAACTTTAATTCATTCAAATTAATTCTATTTGTCGTCAAATTGTACAGGCTACGACTGAATCAAAATGATCTTGATAGGACTGTTATTGAACATGACAATAGATTTATAATTATTAATACAAAGTCATTTGAGCCAGTTGGAGATGATCCCTATGTTCTTCCAAGCCAATGTGAGCAAGTGTTTTACTTTCCATTCTACACAAACTAGGTTGGTCATTTGTTGTTAGACATGATCCAAGAGGAAGGCCGGTATAGTATAATGTGATGGAAGAAGAAGATACTGAAGAATTAGAAGATGAAGTAAATGATGATCACAGATGACTGTTACACAATGAAGAAGAAGAAGAAGAAGAAGAAGAAGAAGAAGAAAATGATGATGATTCTGGTGATGCTGACGATGGTCATGATGATTTATTCACAAAAAATTGAATTAAGTTATTATGTGTTGAACTCTATAGTCATGGAGTATATTTTGCATCATGTAAATTTTGTCTTCTATGTAATTTGTATCTTACATATCATGTAATTTTTGGCTAACTTAAGATAAATGATTTACATATGTAGGAAATCTAACACCTTTCACATGGATCAACAAGTATAATTTATTATTTGGTTTCCTTCTCTTTAGTCAGAAAAATATATAGATCCTACTATGTCTCTCATTTGATGGATTGCAAGTATCATCGAATAGGTATTTGTCTGATTTGTCTTCCTCAAGTGAGGAAAATGCGGGAATAGAAGACAAAAGTGAGACATCTAGTAGGTCTAAAATAGGGAGATCAACTAGAGGTCAAACGATTAGAAGAAAATTTGATAAATGAATGCAATTTTTCCTTGCTAAGGGGGGGTCATGTTCTTATGATAATGAGACCAAAGGTGACATGAAGGTTCCCTTAAGGTACACACATCTTCAGAAAGAATGGGTACCCAAGGAACTACCTCTAGTTAATACTAATTTTTCTATTAATGAAAGGATATATTGCATAGCTCCATCTTCATTACATGGTTTGGGCTTATTTTCCATGGATGGCATAAAGGTCAGTTATAATCAAGTTGTTGAATTGATGGAGTATGTAGGACCTTGTTACAATTAAAAGAATTGGATGCAGATTGTGCAATATAAAAAAAGGATGCGTAGGTATGCATTGTCAGCAAATTATATATAATGCAAAGAAAATGATCAAAGTAAAAGGCTCTCTATGTCTATTGATGGAAGGCCAAAAGAAATAGGGAATATTGTAGGTTTTATAAATAGTTCTTGACCCGTGTCAACTAATAAGTGGCCAAATTATATATTTGAAGCATGCAAGGGAAATCATGTATTTGTATGTGTGATAAAATCAATAAGTGCAGGGGAAGAGCTTCTAATAGATTACAATTTGAATTATGTAGATACAAAAAATTTCTGTATCATGGGATTGGTAAGTATAACATTTAAACCAATTGCCTCCAATTAATATTGACTACAATCGCTTCTAATTGCTAAGAATTACTAATCTTTGTCATAGGGTGACATGAATATTCCACCTCAAGATACAGGTGGGGATGTTCCTCATAGTATGCCTTTTTCAAAAAAGGTAAACCTTAATTAGTGTAATTCTACAAATTATATAGAAACAAATGTTAGATTATTATGTCCTTTTCTTTATGGATTTGGAGTTATTTTGATAGAATTTTACTGATATTGATGTCACAACTATACACACTAAAAGGTGCACTTCTATGAACCATTACATGCAAGGTTGCTCAAGAATGAAGCCTCACAAAGTGGCTCATAGCTCTCTATGTATGGAGTTGCAAGATTGAAAATTGCTCTTAGCTAGAGCTACAAGCTTGTGACCTTGCTAGTCAACCACACAATGAGAGATTCAAGTGAAGACAAGGGCAACAATGCCAATATCTCCAAGAATCAAATATGAAGATGCAATGCAATGCAAGTACAATGAGAATGCAATCTAAGCTATGGAAGGAAAGTACAATGCAACAAATCTATGAAAGGAAATAGCAATGGATTACAATGCCTCCTATTTAGACTATGTGAGCTAAATTTATTGCATAAAAGGAAACTAAGCTAAGAATGTCATTATCATGCAACTATGAAAACAAATATGCAACTACAATGAAATGCAACAAGTCTTCAATGTCTTGAAACTCCAAATGCACCTAAAACCTGCAGCATAACATTAGCATAAAACATAGATATCCAAATGGAAGAGAGAGCTCTCCTTTTATAAGAAATGAGGTGAAATGGACCATGGAGATTAAGAGGCAAAAATTCTTAATCAGCGGTGGAGCTTGAAAGAGGAGCAATCCATGTACACAAGTATCCTCCAATGAGAGTGAAGTGTTCACTTTTGAGCCTCATGTGAGACAAAAAGTGCTTTTTCCCTTTTTATAAAATAGGAATAATGCTTTATTTGTGCAACTTAGGATAAGAGGAAAGTGGGGCTTTTTATTTAATTAAAAGGGGAGGAAATATTCTTTTTAATTAAATAAAGACTTAGGATAAATGGTTAGCCCATAGGATAAAAATCTAATATATGATCGAAATTAAGATTTGATCAAGAAATTGATAATGTTGAAAATATTGATTATTGATAAAAATGATTCAGAGTTGATAAATTGAATAAATGGGGCCCAAAGTCTAGGTGACCATTTTAGGGTGCATACATTTGCCCCTCTTTGACTAATGTGTGATCAATTTGGGAACACATGTAGTCAAAGAATGAAGTTGCCATGTGAGATCGATTTGGGATCACAAAACAACTCAGTTATGAGGTCGATTCAGGATCATATCTAGACAAAGCATAAGTAAAGGTCTTTGAACATGAGGTCGATTCAGGATCACATTCAAAGTAAGAGATAAAAATCTCAGATTTGAGTGAAAGCTCACAAAAGATGTCTGAATCAAGAAAATCAAGCAATTGGGGATGAGAATCCCATAGGTACTGCCCCCTCAGAATTGAAATCGAAATCAGGTAGAGAGGAGAACAACGAATTAATGAGGATTTGATCAAATCAGAATAAAATCACAATCGAAGGTAAAGGTCAAAATAGGTTAACCATTAGGTAATACAACATGCCCCAGCCTGACTGAAAAGATGTAGTCAAACGTGAGAAATGAGGGAATGAAATGAATATGAATGAAATACTAGAAGGTTGGAAGACATGGAAATGAAAAAATGACAATGCCCCAACAAAGATCGAAAGATTAGGCCTCAAAAGATCAGCTAACTGCGCAGAAGGGGGAAAGATTTTGAAATGAAATTTTTACTATCAAGATGACCTCAAATTTCAATTTTGAGTCCAAAAATGGATCTAGGACGTCGAAATTAGCCAGGGGTGCAATTTTTGCGCAATTCCGATGTGTTTTGAAAATGAGGTCAAAAAGTCAAAAGACTATAAAAGGGGTCAAAATGTCATTTTTAAAAATCATTTGTCTTTTAGTGACTTAAGAATTTCAGAGCTTTAGAGAGAGAAAATGGCCCAGCAAGCAGGAGTTCCCGTCCACAGGCATCGATTCAAGCACGCCTGGTTGCACAATCGGCCACCACACTATCCTGCCCCGGTATGTTTTCAAAAAACTCAAGCTTTTTAGTCATTTTTTGCATTTAATAGTTGATTTTAGCACGTTTTTTCAAATTTTAAATTTCAAAAATTTTTCTTAGGTGAAATATCGCGCGATACTTTAGAAGTATCGCGCGCTTTGGGGAGAAGTATCGCGTGATACTTCGCGGGTCCCCAAAGTATCGTGCGACCTAAGGCACCAGTATCACACGATACTAGGTGAAAGATCGCACGATATTGGGCGAAGTATCGCACGATATAAGGTTTATCACCCCACTATAGGGAGAAGTATCACGCGATACTTCTCCAGAAAAAAAATATCGCCCAGCATAAAATTTTGATTTTTAATGCATTTTTGAGCAAAAATGACATGGGTCTAGACAATGTTACGTTTTAGCGATGTTTTATACTAAGTTTTTGGACATCCATCATGATATGTGCTAACAACTGGTTTGATTTTGGCTTGCAGGAGGTTTTTCCAGCGCTCATCATCAGAGCGCCGAAGGTGACAGGATTGCAGTGTGTCTGAGATCTAGACGATCCGGGCAATGCCAATCTCAGAGCGATGGGATTCCGGTATCTACTGAGATACCCCTATATCCGAGCAGACCATGGGTTGTTGACTGCTCTTGCCAAGAGATGGCACAGTGAGCACAACACCTTCCTACAGGTGAGGCATCCATCACACTGGAGGATGTCTATAGGATCCTTCGAGTTCCATGCCATGGAGAGCCTGTAAGTATAATCATGTTTTTGAGATAGTCATGTAAAATGTAATATTTCCAAAAGATGAAAACTAACATGATTTGTGTATTGTCAAAGGTATACTATGATCAGGATGCCACTGAGGGGCGCCACCTGGTTCAGGAGATGTTCCAAGATGTCACGATTCTAGATAGACATATCAGTTGGGAGAGGCTGATAGATGATTTTGGTAGAGATTACCCAGTGCCATGTATAGTGGCTTCCATCATTTCACAGATCCTGATGACTGATCGCAGTTAGAAGGGTTTTCCACTCGGATGGGCTCAGCTTTTGGTGGACCTGATCGGCAGGCCACGACAGATGGCATGGGGTCCTACTATACTGGCAGAGATGTACCATGAGCTACATGAGATCATCTACAAAGAGGGTCAGACATGGGCATGCGGTGCCATCCTGGCATAGGTATGGGCATGGGAGCACATCGCTGTGGTGCGCCCCAGGGTTCAGCCAAGGGAGAGGAAATACCCCTACATCTATAGGTACCTCGGGTTCATATCACATGCCCATAGTGGGGATGTGACGTACTACAGATGAATTTTGGATGAGATAGCCTTATTTACATGGAGGCCCTACAGGGAGGTTGAGGTTTGGGGGGATGCAGCGGATGAGCTAAGTTACATGCTGTGCAGTCAGCCACTGGTAGGATGGTATGCAGAGATCGTAGAGAGATTCTACATCACTCAGGTATGGTGGTAGTTCGAGAGGTAGCAGTGAGTCTCGACAGAAACTACCACTTATGCCAGAGCTAGAGACAAGGAGGGACATGGGTGGCTACCCATGTTATATTATCAGCAGGCTGTTGCAGAGATAGCAAGTATCAAGAGTGAGCCTTGGGAGTATTTTCTAGATATGGCAGATGCAGGGGCTGATGGAGCCTACAGAGCAGAGCGGTGGAGGGTGCCATTCCCTTGTTTTACAGTACCAGATGCACAGGCACCAGTTCAGGGAGGAGACGGAGGGGATGACGAGGGAGAGGGAGGAGATGGAGGGGACGGAGGAGAGGGAGGAGGGGAGGGAGGGGATGGAGGAGATGGCAGGAGGGGGAGAGGGAGGAGGATGGAGAGGGGAGAGGGGTCAAGATCAGGTGGCCAAAAATGGTCACGGGGACAACGGTCAGCAACACTTGAGGAGGAGGTGAGATTAGCTCACCGATAGGTGGAGGCACAACAGGAGCAGCCTGCGGGGGGAGAGGATCTGAGAGCCCAGATACAAGCTCAGGAGGCAGAGATACAGCAGCTCCGGACTACTATAGCCGTAAGAGATTAGTAGCTACTGGATCTGAGGGCAGAGCGGGATCAACAGATATCTGATCTTAGGGCAGAGATAGCATGCCGTGAGGTGATGGCACAGGCTGAGGCACTAGAGCTCCGATGAGAGTCAGCGAGAGCAGCCTATTATCACGGGTTATATCTGCAGGCTGTCCCAGAGGGTGAGAGAGCACCATCATACTCTCAGTGGGTAGGGGTATCAGACGTGGTACTCGATAGGAGAGCTATGCCTCCTCCACCACCACGAGCTCCTCACGAGGGTGGTAGCGAGTCTTAGGGTTAGGTCCCAGATGTTTTGGACATATTTTGAGACTTTTGATCCATATTTTGGGATCTCATATTGTATTGTATATCATGACATAGATTTATGAGATTACTGGATGTTCGATGTATCATGTGTATTTATCTCATTTGTGATGGATGTATCAGTTTATGTATATTGTCTTGTCATTTTACTCAAAATGCTTATGTATGTGCTTATGGATGTTCTCTCTCATAGATGTATGTTTAATTCTCATATGTATGATATAGACTTATGTTTCTTGAAAATGACAGTTTTGATATAGATATGATGATGTGATTAACCCCTTGTGATGAACAGGACTAGGTTCGAGATGAAAAGATGAGGAGGGAAAGACATGATCGAGAAGAAGAAAAGGTGAGCGCAGTCGACTGACAAGTCCACGTAGGATGAAAAGGAGAGCTCTCTCCATATGCAAAATGCAACACCAGACTAACATGAACCTAAAAATGCAAACTACTATGAAAGTGGTTGACTTGCAAGGTCACAATGCTAATAGACATCTAATTATCATCATCGAGCGTTATTGAGAGCGTTGTGAGATCATACAATGCACACTAGCATAACTATGTGGATATGAGTATGATCTTTATCAGATAAAGATGTGGGAATCTCACCTAGGCATCAAAGACATACAGGTCAAGATGACTAATGCAGTGAGATCACCTAAATTTGTTATAGCGAGATTATGCTTGTATCAAGACACATAATAGTCAGGATAGCTAAAAGCATGCACTCGCAAAACAGTCAAGGATAAGACCTTGTCAATCCATAGTGTCAAGTAGGACCAGCATAAATGCTCATGATAGTTAGGATCAACAAAATATACCCACAAGCAGATAAAGAAAGAAAATATGTTCTCATTCCCTCAGTCTTCTAGTAATGCATCATCGAAAACCTCTCAGGGAGAGATCACTCATCAAAGAAATCCTCATAGACAGCACACAAAGAAAAATAAAGTCAACATATCGTCAGCGAGTTAATTGTTTAAGTGTATGTGTGTTGGTCATAGAGTCAGACTCTGAGTATCGCATCTGCACATGAGCATTATCGCATTATACTTAGACTATAGGCAAGACATCTAATAAGTGTTAAGAAACACTCGACGCAAGAGTAGTGTTGAAAAACACTGTTGGGGTGGTGTTGAAAAACACCTGTTGTGAAATGCCCCAAGAGACAAATGCACCTAAAGGACCTATGCGAACAGTTATGCCCCCTAGACAAAGACAAAGACCAATTCCAGACTAAGCCACATAAGGTCAAGACATGATGGGAAGTGGCTAAGTGTCGAGGACGTATGCTAACAAATAGGAGTGTAAAAGGCCTCAAGTAGAGCCTGTTTCCAGGTTTTCACCACTTGGAATCTTTTTTTTTTTTTTTTTTGTATTTTTATATTTTTGCTACCAAGGCGCCTATTGCTAGGTTTCCACCAAGGCACTTTTTTATTTTTTTGATTTTTTGAATATTTTGATTTTTTTGTATTTTTTTTCAGGACTTTATATGCTTTTTTAGGATTTTTTCAGCATCATATATCAATTTTTTTGGAATTTTTTCAAGATCAATAAGATATGTACAAAGGATGCCCCCAGACAAAACAGGCATCAAGGATAGAACTTCTTGAGGTGCACAATGTTGATGGGATCAGGGAGCTGTTCTCCATCAGGATCTGACAGTAAATATGCACCAGTACCAAAAGCAGCTGTGATGACATATGGTCCAAGCCAGTTAGGTTCAAACTTGCCCTTTTGCTCTCTGTTTTGTTGGTTCTTAGGGTTCTCTCGCAAAACAAGATCACCTATTTGAAATCTTCTTGTTGAATGCCTTGGACATACGCTTCTGATACACTCTCATATGATCAAAGGAAGCCTTACGCTTCTCATCTAGAAGTTCTAGTTCCTGTAACCTCATGGCGCGGTAATCCTCATCTGTAATCAAACCTTTGAGTGAGACTCTAACTGATGGTATCTCGACTTCTAGAGGCAATATTGCTTTAGCGCCATAGGTGAGAGAGAAAGGAGTGGCTCCTGTAGGTGTGCAAATGCTTGTTCTATAAGCCCATAGTGCTGGATTGATTTGTAAGTGCCAATCCCTACCATTCTTGTGCACTGTTCTATGAAGAATCTTAAGAATGGTTTTGTTAGAAGCTTCTGCCTGTCCGTTTCCCTGTGGAAAATAGATGGAGGACCAATGTTGCTTGATTTTAAACTTTTTGCATAGGTGCTTTAGGTCCTTATTCTTAAATTGACCTCCATTGTCAGTAATGATCTCAGAAGGCACTCCAAATGGGCAAATGATATGATTCAAGATGAATAAAGAAATGGTCCTTCCCGAAGCAACAGAAAGTGGCACAGCTTCCACCCATTTTGTGAAGTAGTTAGTGGCAGTAATAATAAACTTGTGTCCACCTGATGAGTTGGGATGAATCTACCCAACCAGATCAAAGGCCCAGTGCTGAAATGGCCAATGAGAAATAGAAGGAATCAGCTCCCTACCTGGAGCATGAATCAGGTTGCCGTGTTTCTGACATTTTTCACATGACTTAGCAAAGGTGATTGCGTCTATCTACATTGTGGGCTAATAATATCCTACCCTAAGCAACCTTCGGGCCATGGCAAGACCATTAGAATGTCCACCACAAATGCCCTCATGGATGTCAGCTAACGCTTGGTTGGATTCCTCCTTTTCCAAGCACCTAAGGAGTGTCCCATCTAAACCCCTCCTATATAAATCACCAGAGATGAGGGTGTGGCGAGAGGAGTTAAGGATGAGGTTTTGGCATTCAGAGTGGGTGAATGTGTCAGGGATGATGCCATGGCTTTCATATGAGTCAAAGATGGGATGGTGTAGCTCTTCCACTAGGAATTCAAATCTAGATTCATGTGTCTCCAGCTGAAGAAGTGAAGCTAATGTGGCCATGGCATCTGCAGCTTTGTTCTCTGTCCTAGGGATCTGTTGAAACGTCACAAAGGTGAAATAGCATCTCAAAGAATCAATCATATTTTTATAGGGTATCAATTTGTCATCCTTGGTTTGATACTCTTTATTGACTTGGTTGATGATTAACTGAGAATCTCCAAAGACATGTAATTATGTGATGTTCCATTCTGTAGCCATTCTCAAGCCATTAGTTAAAGCTTCATATTCTGTAATATTATTGGTACATGGGAATAATAGTTTGTAAGACTTCACAATGTTGTACCCATGTGGAGAAACAAATAACACTCCAGCACCTGATCCATTTTGCATGCGGGAGCCATCAAAGAACATTGTCCAAGTGCGAGTAGTTGTATACAAGATGTGTTCATCTGGGAATTCCACTTGGACTGGCATGCTATCCTGGATTGGAAAATTGGCAAATTGGTCAGCAATAGCTTGTCCTTTTATTGCCTTCCTTTCAACGTACTCTATGTCAAATTCAGTGAGGACCATCATCCATTTAGCAAGTCTACCCGTCAGGGCAGCCTTACTAAGAAAGTATTTAAGGGGATCAATTTTGGCAACCAAATGTATGGTATGAGCAAGCATGTAGTGGCGCAACTTTTGAGAAGCAAACACCACCGCGAGACAAGACTTCTCAATATTATTGTAATTGATCTCATAGGAGACCAGAGTACAGCTGATATAGTAGATGGCCCGTTCTTTCCCAGTATCATCTGATTGAGCCAATAATGCCCCCAGGGAAGTGTCTGTAGCTGAAATATATAGGATCAATGGTTTCCCTAGAATAGGAGGCATTAGGATTGGAGGATTGGCCAAGTATTGTTTGATCTGATCTAGGCTCTGTTGACAATCCTCGTTCCAAACACAAGAAGCACCCTTATGCAATGTCTTGTTGAAGGGTTGCGCTCTATCTGCAAGCTGAGAAATAAACCTCCTAATTGATTGAAGACGTCCCTGAAGACTTCTCATTTGGCTGATATTCCGAGGAGGTGGCATATCTAATATTGCTTGGACCTTTTCGGGGTCAACCTCAATACCTTTTGCTGATATTATGAATCCTAAAAGTTTACCTGAGGTGATGCCAAATGTGCACTTCTTTGGATTCAATCTGAGTTGAAATTGTTCTATACGATCTAGAATTACTTCCAGATCATTGAGGTGTGTGTCCCTTTTTCTTGATTTTGCCAGGGTATCATCCACATAATCTTCCATATTTTTGTGCATCATATCATGAAAGATAGTCGTCATAGCTCTTTGATAGGTTGCTCCTGCATTCTTTAACCCAAATGGCATGACGTTCCAGCAATAGGTTCCCTATGCACATGTGAATGCTATTTTCTCTTGGTCTTCAGGAGCTATTTTGATTTGATTATACCCTGAGAAACCATCCATTAGAGAATATATGTCATAGCCCACCGTCATGTCCACTATCATGTCAATATTTGGAAGTGGAAAATCATCCTTTGGGCATGCTTTGTTTAAATCTCTAAAATTTGTGCAGACACAAATGGACCCATCATGTTTGGAGACGGGTACTATGTTTGAGATCCATTCTACATAATCGATGGCTCTGATAAATCCAGCTCTCAAAAGTTTTTCTAATTCTCCTTTGACAAGTAGAGCTACATGTGGATGCATTTTTCTTAATCTCTGTTTTACTGGCTTGACTCCTGGAGCTATGGATAAGTGATGCATTATGAGATTCGTGTCAAGCCCTGGCATGTCTGAGTAGGTCCATGAAAAATTAATTTTCTTTTTCTGTAAAAATTGTACATATGCCTTAGTCTCTTCCTCTGATAAAGACTGAGCAAGATGGACTATCTGAGGGTTTTCTTCTGTGTTTAAGTTGACTGGCTTTGTTGGTTCAATCAATATTGATGATCTATCCTGGAAATAACTCGACAAGTTATTAAGTACCCCATCCTTAGGTGCCTCAAAGAGGTTTTCACCTTCGGATGCGTCATTTCTTTTTACTATTTTTGGTTCTAACACCGCCACAAAGTGGTTTTCGCCATTAGACCTATTTTTCTTTTTATCTTTTGTTTTGAGACTGAGGTACTTAATATCAGGCTCTGTCATGCTAGTTGTTGGTTCACTGGTGGAAGAAGCCACGGGTTCAAGAGCATTCAGATAGCAAGCAATTTCATAATCGTTGTGGAAGGTGAGGAATGTGGGCTCTTGATGGTGCTGAGACCAGTCAATTAGGTCAAAATGAGCAAGTGGTAAGTCAATGGTGGGTTCAATGTTGTTTATGCTAAAGGTGTCATCTCTGGTGACCATATAATCGGAGTTCATCAAGTCTTCTCCTAAGATACCCAAATTAGGACTCATCCTATCAAATGAAGCATCGTCTACTAAGGCGATTTGAGGAGGGCAATCCTCTAGTCCGACACTAGGATCATTAGTCACATCGGGTTGGGTACTATAGGCATGGATAATATCCATGTCCAGATCAATTGTTGCATCTAAGAGTGAATCCCATTCATATTCATGGGAGTCTGTCTCTGAGTCATCATTTAGGCCTCGTGATGTAGAAGCCTCAAGGTTAGGAAGGGTTTCCCCCTCTCTAGTGCTAGTATTGGTACTATCCATCAGAGCTAGGATAGTAACACTTTCCTTTGTTGATCTAGCAGTCACACAGTCACTATCCGTCGCAGCTGGGATAGTAGGACTATTAAGCATCAAATTTGTGGAATCTCCCCAAAGGAGATTCATTGAGGGCACCCAATCATTAGACACATCTTATTGGTTGGAAAGATCAGGCGTATAATCTGCATCACTGTCATTGTCTGTCGCAGCTGGGATAGTAACACCTTTCTTCTTCTTATCTTCAAAACCTAAGCCAATCGTGGACTTGTTCTTTCATCCAAAAAGAGCATGATCAAGAGGCTCAGCTTTAGCGTCCAGCCTATGACTAAGGGGACCATATCCCAGATATCCCATATTTTTAACCAATGTATACCCTTTCCCATAAGCTTCAGGTGAAGGAGCAAAATTCTCGTTATGTTTGTATTTCTCCTCGTGATAGATCCAGTCCCTTATAGCAACTTCCTCTTTCTCTTCTTGAATGGGGACCAAAGACTCAACGAATTTCCCAAATAATGTCATTGCTGATGACGAAGGCTTCACATTTGGACATGGTCTCCCATAAGACCTAGGAGAGATTGGCATTTTTGTAAAAGAATCAATCTTATAATCTCCCATCCCAAGATCCATGGTCTTGAACTGCTGCTTGTATTTTTTAAGTGAACTACTAGGATTGTCAACTTCCCTATTCAAAGGTACATGTGATCCCGCAGAAATGTTATTAACTGATAGAGCACTATCTCTAGGGATGCAAATTTCTACACCATTATGGGGAAACTTAACACACTGGTGATATGTTGATGGGACTACCTGCATTTCATGAATCCATGGCCTACCTAGCAAAATGTTGTAGGCTAGAGGTCCAACATCAACAATTTGGAATAATATATCTTTTTCTACGGGACCAATGCGAATAGGTAAAATAGCCAATCCCTTGGAACTTCTTTCTGCTTCGTCATATGCTTTGATTGTGATCCTTTTCTTTGTGTCAATGACTTTCTTGAAATATCCTAGAGCTAGCAGCAAACTCAGGGTACAAATATTGAGCCCCGCACCCCCATCTATCAGTACACGCCTAACACGGGTTTTATGAATCATGACTTCGATGTGTAAGGCCAAGTTATGTGGGTGATTGATGGATTTGTCATCTTCTTCAGAGAAGGTGAGGTAATGAGGGCTAGCCAAATGGTTGACCATGTTTTGGAATTGGTCAATATCTAAGTTGTTAGGGACATTGGCTACTCGCAAAGCATCCTCAAGGACGCGCTTGTGCTTAGGAGATAATTCTAAAAGCTCAAAAATGGATATCTGAGCGGGTGTATGTTGTAGCTGGTCAATAAGATTATAATTGGAACCAGGACCAATGACAGATTTGGGAGGAGCACCTTTGGACATGGGCTATTTAGATTTGCTAGTGCTAGGACCTTTGATGATAATGGGTGCTTGGGCCTGACCCCTAGTGACAGCATTGAGGGACTGGGGCATTCCTTGTGAGTGAGGACCTCTTATCACCACAGCGGGTCTTTCATTAGTCATAGGAGTTGAGTCCACATTATGTCCATAAGGATCTTTCTTTCTCACCATGTTGATGTTATCATCAGCCACTTCAAGCATGTTAATCACATTGTCAGCATGTGTGTATGTATAGTTAATAGCCGCCTTGCCATTCTTATTGCTAGAATTCTCTCCTTTTTCATATTTAGGCAAGGGCTCTTTAAAGGCTTTATGGTCTGCATTAGTGGTTAACCCATCCACTTGTAATTGACCTTTCTCAATAAGGTCTTGGACAAGATGCTTGAGTTTAAAACAATTTTCTATGTCGTGTCCAATCCCATTATGGAAAATGCAAAAAGCCTTAGCATCCCACCAATGAGGTAAAGGATCCAGTATGTGATGTTTTGTAGGATCCTATGGGTGTGCCAAATTATGAGAAACTAATGTCTTAAAAACATCTGCGTAAGATTCTCCCAATTTGGTTAATTGCCTTTTCTCCGTTTTAGATCTCTTTTGATACTTAGGTTTATCTTGTTGTGTTGAAGATGTTTGCAGCTTCATAGCTTGAACTGCATGAGAGAGGTTAAGAACTCCTTCATTTTTGACTTGGGATGAGTCAACAACTCTATCGTTGACCACTTGCTTGTTTTTGTTCCAATAGGAGTTCTTTTTGTCCTTGTTACCATTAGTATTGTTATTTTGGCTATTGTTGTTATTTGTTGGTTTAGCCAAAATTCCTTGTTGTTTTAGGACATCCTCAATGCGACATGCCACCTCTACCATAGTATCAAAAGAATTAAATGGGATTTTCTTGACTTCATATCTGAGTTCTAGTATTAGATTGTTCACAATGATATCAATTTTCTCCTCTTCAGGGATTGTCCTTGGGTATTTCGAACACAATTTCCTCCATCGTTGTAAAAATGTGACAAAAGATTCTCCTTGATTTTGTTTAAGTTTACACAAATCAAGCATTGTGACCGACCTGGATAAGTTGTAAGCAAAATGCTGAACAAATCTTTGGACAAGCTCTTTAAATATCTTTACTGGGGGGGAAAGGTTGGTGAACCATTCCATGGCTTGACCTTTTAAACTCCTTGGGAATAATCTCATCAAGTAGGAGTCTTCATGGTGAAAGGAAAAGCTCATTATGTAGAACTGTCAAACATGGTCGTGAGGGTCACCAGTGCCATCATATTTGTCGTATGTTGGGAATTCAACTTTCTTAGAGAATTCTACCATCACCACACTTTTGTCAATGGGGTTAGGACATATGGAGTCCAAATGGAATGTGCTCTTGGGAGCCTTCATCCTGTCTATATCCTTTTGCATTTGTAAGATCACCTCATTAGTTGAAGGATTCTATTTTTTGATCTTTTGGTGAACATCAAAATTATATGAGACTTTAGCGCCTTTGTTGATAAGACTTTCCAAGAATTGGTCTTTGTTTTGTTCCACATATTGCTCCACATATGCTTGAAAGGATGGTTCTTGTTTGCATAGTCATGAAGTCCATATGATCAAATTTAGCATAACTTCCTCCATGTTGTGAGCCATGATGTGCTCGTTGGGAGGGTTGCTTTGAATGTCTATGAGACGACTGTCTCCTATGATGGTCATATCTTGAAGTCCTTCTTCCTCTAGGACTTGGGGATCGTGAGGGTGTCTTTGATCTTCTTCGAGGGCTAGGGGAAGGGGTAGATGGGGGTGAGTTGGTCCCACTATTGGCTCCCCTCCCATTAAATCAGCTTTGGAGTTGTTGTGCATAGAGTCTATCTTCTTCTTCTTGGGTGACTCTTTTCTGTATATCCAACAATGCACGTTCCTCTTCCTCTAGTTGTCGGAATTTTTCCTTTTTAGCAGCCTGTTCATCTAAGTAGGCTTTCTTCTCTCTCTCAATGCTTCTCAATCTTGTATTTGCATATCGAGAGGTGTCTTTAAGTGGGGAGGTTTGTCTCGACTGCCTCATTGCATTAGCTGCGTTGATGTGATGATCACTAGATTCATTGTTCTGGTCTTCGTGTTGTGACCCTCAATCTGAGTGAGCTTGCTTATGATGTCTTTTAGCTCATTGATGAGCATCAAAATACCTCGTGTTGTTGGGAGGTGACCCAAGTGGACTAGCATGAGAAGAACCACCATACTCTCTCCTGTGTTGTTGGAAGATATCCTCAAGAGTTTGATTCATGGCTTCTCTTTGTTGTCGGGTGAAAGTGTAACTCATATCCATACTTGATGAAAGTGGTACAAAAGAGGTGCTCACTTCACTAGGATTAGCTCCCGGATTAAAACAAACCTCAGATTCACTCTTAGGAGATTGGTCAAAAAGGGGTCCTTTTCCTTTAGGTTGTCGACGAGTCTTGACGGGTGGTAACTGGCTAAAGGCAACAGGGGGTCGCTTCCCTTGATTAACTTGGTACCTTGTCGTAACTGACATGAAAGAGAGATACTCTCAATGATAAGGTGACCTTTCAAAGTGTCAACACCAAACTAGGATAATTGAAGTCCTCTATTGTCCAAAGAGAAATGAAAAAAAAAAAAAGGGGCTTTACCAACACTGTCAAAGAGGTGCTTCAAATCAAAGGGTGACTACCCTTGCACTTTTGAATCAGGAGGTTGGACTAGGCCAAAAGATAATTAAAATTGAGATGCAAATGAAAGTGATTTGGACAATAAGAGTACTAAAATCTTCCCAAAATGTAGCTAACAATTTTAAAGATGAACCTTGGCACCAAGAATGGCTTTCTAACTTGACAATTATTCCAAAGTGATTTTGTTAATAAAATGATGCTATCCCGGAGGACTAAAAACTAGAAATTTGGAGTCAAGACAAATCTCAGACGTCAGGGTGAGAAGCCTGCTTTAAGACCTAGCCTGATTGACAGCAACTAAAACTGACTGAAATTTAAGCACGACAAAAATAAACCAGGTGATATACTCCAGGCTACTGGGGTGATAAACCTATACCAGCGCGATACTTCACCTGAAGCCAGGCGATACTTCTTAATACTGGCGGGTGATATACTCCAGGCAGGTCGGGTGATAGTCCGTCAGGGGTGAACTATCGCGCGATATTTCTCTTCAAAGCGGGTGATATTTCTAGCAAGCGCTAAGTATCGCGCGATACTTCACTTTACAGGGCACGATACTGTTGTAGATTTGTTTAACTCGTGACCAGAATTGTGTGAAATTTGCATTTTTGGGTCTGTTTGGTCAAAATTTCCAGTCTGAGGGTTGATGTTTTCGATTTCAGTCACAATATCAGCAGAATTTCGGCAGGTTTGCAAATAGTAAGGGATCAAAACATGGTCTCAAACACTTGAAACAAGGGCAAAAGCAACCTTGCCAAGACAAACACTTGTGATATCAAAATTGAAACAACACCCTATGAATGCTACTGATTGTTTGTATGTAAGAACATTTGCACTGGTATCACACAATCGAAGACACTTCAAGCAAATCTATCCTAGAAAGTCAAGGCTCAATACTTACCAACTTAGCCCACAACTTGATGCCCCCTCACCTCACACCAAGTGGTTACCCACAAGAGATGTTGGCTTTGTCATGGAAATGTCAAATGACACAACCAAAGGGACACATATGGTGAGTATCTTAAGGTGATCCGGGTAAACCACTTGGATCAATCCTTGCACTAAGAAGATAAGCGGCTAAAAGAAGGTGGCTTCTATCTAATGGTTCTTAATAAGGATTCCCGTTCACAACACCCCTCTTGCTCCTCATAAAGGACTAGGACCTTGCGGCCTCAAGAGTGCCTTAAGCATTCTTGTTCAATGTTTTCCCCATGGTCGCAATCCCATGAGCTACTCACATCAAACGAAGACAAGTGTTATGTCTATCAAGGTTTTTGGTGTCCTTGATAGCCTTGAGATTATAGTGAGTTGGAATCACTTGCCACCAAGGAAAATGATGACAAGGTTGTCCCCACTTGAGTCGTTCCTCTTGATTGCTCAAGAGCAGGCCCGCTAAAGGATTCCTAAACTAAATAAAAATAGATCAAATCTTGAGGTTCAAGGTTTTTGATTCACCACAAGGGTGAAGAGCATACTCCCCTATCTCAAAAATCTCTCCCAAACACTCCAAGCAAAGAGATTCAATTACTCCCTTGCTTCCAAAACCTTAAGATGTGTCAAGATTTTTTGATTCACCTAAAGGTGAAAAGCATACTTCTCCTACCACCTCAAGATCCCTTTCACAAGTTATTAAAATTCCTAATACAATTAATGAATGCCACACTTGAAAGGAAAGTAAATAACAAACAAGAAATAATTTTTTTTGTTTTTATGCTTGGGCAGCCCTGCAAAAACTGTTAGTAGCCCTCTTTGACATGCATTTTTAGCAATTTTCAAGCAAATGAGAGCACCTAAAAACACAACTTGTTAGACCCACAAGGTTAGAAAAATCCAAATCCAAATGTAAACATGCAATAAACTGCTAGATTTAAGCTAAAAGATGCGGGTTAGACCTATCTAAACACAACAAAACAAAATAGCAAGCTAAAATAATCAAATTCGGATAAGAAAACTAAGAACGCAAGTCTCTGCCAGACCAGGCGATATTTCTTAGACTTCACCAGTATCATGCGATACAGTTTCCTATAGTCGGGCGATATTTCTTAGTCGCGTGATATTTCTCAGTCACGCGATACTTCTCACTATGGGCGGGTGATACTTCACCCGATAACAGGTGATAATTCTCAGTACTGGCGGGCGATTCTTCTTTCACGCGAAGTGTCGCACTGCTATACAAAGGTATATCACATGATATTTCTGAGAAGTATCACGCGATACTCTGAGACAGAAAACCAGAGACTGAAAATTTTCTAAAAAATAATCCAAAAAATGATGAAAATGCAAATGAAATAAAGGACAAAGCCTATCTACTCTGCCCCACGGTGGGCGCCAGAAATGTACACACTAAAAGGTGCACTTCTATGAACCATTACATGCAAGGTTTCTCAAGAATGAGGCCTCACAAAGTGGCTCATATCTCTCTATGTATGGAGTTGCAAGATTGAAAATTGCTCTCAGCTAGAGCTACAAGCTTGTGACCTTGCTAGTCAACCACAGAATGAGAGATTCAAGTGAAGACAAGGGCAACAATGCCAATATCTTCAAGAATCAAATATGAAGATGCAATGCAATGCAACTACAATGAGAATGCAATCTAAGCTATGGAAGGAAAGTACAATGCAACTAATCTATGAAAGGAAATAGCAATGGATTACAATGCCTCCTATTTAGACTATGTGAGCTAAATTTATTGCATAAAAGGAAACTAAGCTAAGAATGCCATTATCATGCAACTATGAAAACAAATATGCAACTACAATGAAATGCAACAAGTCTTCAATGTCTTGAAACTCCAAATGCACCTAAAACGTGCAGCATAACATTAGCATAAAACATAGATATCCAAATGGAGGAGAGAGCTCTCCTTTTATAAGATATGAGGTGAAATGGACCATGGAGATTAATAGGCAAAAAGTCTTAATCAGCGGTGGAGCTTGAAAGAGGAGCAATCCATGTGCACAAGTATCCTCCAATGAGAGTGAAGTGTTGACTTTTGAGCCTCATGTGAGACAAAAAGTGCTTTTTCCCTTTTTATAAAATAGGAATAATGTTTTATTTGTGCAACTTAGGATAAGAGGAAAGTGGGGCTTTTTATTTAATTAAAAGGGGAGGAAATATTCCTTTTAATTAAATAAAGACTTAGGATAAATGGTTAGCCCATAGGATAAAAATCCAATATATGATCGAAATTAAGATTTGATCAAGAAATTGATAATGTTGAAAATATTGATTATTGATAAAAATGATTCAGAGTTGATAAATTGAATAAATGGGGCCCAAAGTCTAGGCGACCATTTTAGGGTGCATACAACAACTTGATACTTATTGATAGAGAAAAACAAAAGAGGCAACAGATCTATGATTTGAAGTTGAGGCGACATTTAGAGATGACGTAGAATCTAAATCTAACCATGTATTCATGGCTACTCAAATAAAAACTAAATATGGTAATGAAATTATTAACCTTCTAATGGAAGCAAAAAAAACTGAGTCAATAAATGTTTATATTTTATACTATCTTATGGATCATGATCTAAAATATGATGTGTTCTTCTTACATAATTTTTTGACACATGTGAAACATCGTCAACATGGTGTGGGTTGTAGTGCCGCACAACCTTCATGTAAATAATCCTTAAACCTTTAACCATCGATTTAGCCTTTGTATGCATTATTGACTCAACTTATGTTTGGGATGCTTCTAGTACCCCATTTAATCTTTATCCATTGCAAATGTCTTTGCTAACAATGTATTCTTCAACTCATGATGAAGTGTAGACACCTCCTTTGGTTAACATTCTGCATTCAATGACTGCATTGTCCACAACAAGGTGCTTGTAGACATCTTCCTTTGTACCATCTACAATTGGTAAAACCTTATTTTCTATATTTTGTTATGTGCTAATCATGCATTGATTATTTTTCTTGTGTGAATTTTATATACTATATGGACCTATTTTTTGCACTAATAGATACACCTACACCTAGTACAAGAACATATCAGACTAGTACTAGTGAAGATCAACCATTTCCTGGATTAGCCCTTGTTACTAGTATTGGTTCGTTTGCGGGGACATTGTTGATGAACAAGAACAATATGGTTTCGTTAAAAGTACCAAAGCTTCTAGGTGCTTTAAAATTATTATTATTTATAGTGTAATTGTAGTTTACTTATACATAACTCATTTTGGACTAATAATCACATGGTATTTTTGTAGGAAATGATGTTTTTTATGATCATCTTTTTGAAATGACATTGAAGCTATTTGGGCCCACCATACGTAAAAGATACGTAGCTTCATAGTATTGGTAAAATATTTTCCTTATCTTCCATTTATTGTACTATATTAAAGTTATGATATCTAACAATTTTGTTTTTTCAAAAAAGGTGGAATGATCAAGATGCTAACTTAAAAAATCAGCTCATTAAATCTTTAGAGGACCTCTTTAAAATTAAAACTTTTGGCAGAGTCGTGATTCTTAAAAGAGAAGCCAAAAATATAAAGACTATGAGGGAACAATATAGAAGGGCTGTATAGGATAACCCAAAGTATGAGCATCCTCCTTTGATTCAACTAATGGTGTAGAATGAAATAATGGAAGATGCAAAAGAGAAAAGACTAAAGGGTAGTGGAATTCAACTAGAAGACAAAAAAAGAAGGTATGTTGTGATAGTATATTTAAGTAGAATGTAATCATGCACTAATTAGTGATCTTTGTAAATATATAATCTAACATGTTTCAAACTTTTCATAGACTGCAAGACACATCAAAAGCTACACAAGAGAGATTAACAAAGGTTGGCCAACACAAACTTGTCTCTGGTGGCTATATGAAACTTCACTCTCGACTTGTAAGTAGCAACATTGGAATTTCATATCAAATTTTTATATATAAGGTTGTAAACAATTCTGTTTAATCAAAGCATACATGTAAAAGTGACGATATTAAACAAAAAATATAGGGCATAGAATTCAATGTAGAGCCCATGGATGAAGACAAGAGAATAGCCTTGAAGGAAGGCTATGCAGTCGTGGCTGGATGCCTATGCCAAGAATCCTAAAGCCATAACAAAGAATCTGTTGCACCAAATGAGACATGGGTAAATTGGTCAAATGAAAAGTAAATCAAATTAAATAGTTAATTTCGAACATAAATTGACTATTTCATGATAACAATGTGCATGACATTTCACTACAGCCTTCAAATCCTACCATAGAACCTGGGCATGATGAAGGCCATGATGTGAATCGTAATGTTGGAGGTATTAAATTTCTATTGGAACTAAATTATGTAATTATTAATAGAATTTAACATCTTTAATTGCAATTGGCTGTGTAACCTTTTTTTGAATATTTTAGAGCATGTTGAGCATGTTGAGGTGGTGAAAGATCAAAATTTTATTGTACATGATGATGTGGCATTGTCAGGTAAAGAAAAATGCATGTTATGTTCTACTAGTTAATGAAATACTTGTAATAGTAAAAAAAAGTATGTGAATTTAACCCATTTACTTGTTATTGCAGTAGACCCCCCTTTAGTGCAGCAACATCATCCTCCTCAAGACATGAGGAAGAACCATAATTTGAGATCATAACCACAAGAGGAGGAAGATAATATTAATGCTCCTATCAGCCTTTACCTAAATAAGAAATCTAAGAAAAACCCAAAAAAGAATTGATTTCTTAAAAATGATCTTTGATAAAACTTGTTTGATTAACTTTGTTGGATAATGAAAGAATGTTGTTTTAAATAATTATCTATGAATGTTGAATATTGAATTATATGTCATGTTATTGAATATTATTATGTGTTAATGAATTCTAGATTAGTGTTGCGTATTAATGAATGGTATATCATATTAATGAATGTTATGTGATTGTATTGATTGAATGTTATAGTTCATAAATGGATGAATGAAGTGTGTAATTAGATGTTAATGACAAATTTAGATTGATGTTAGGGGGAGGGGGGTGAGTCTAGATGAGCTTCCACGTTCACTTGGTTGGCCTTGTTAAGTAGACAATATTAAAGTATTTTTGAAACCAAGTGAAGCTCAACCTAACACACCTTCATTATTTAATCAATTTCATTCATTCTAGGTCTTTTCTCATAAGTGCATTTTGAATGTGCCATTGTTAGGAAACTATCAAATAAAAAACTAGAAGGTCCAATAGTCAACTTCTCATTGTCATTTTCTAGCATGATTCAGCTTCATTTTGTGTAAGTATTCTTGTATTGAATGTGTCAACCTCTCTTGGCCTAATGTGGATTATTTCATTGGTTTGTGTTTTTGAGTAGGTGAAGTGTTAAATCAAATATCAGTTGGATCTATAAGTAGCATATATATTCTATAGCTAATAGCTTAATACACCCACATGAATAAGTTTACTTTTTGTCCCCTTAGGATTTACTTAAGAAAATAGTCCTTATGTGCTAAAAAATTAGTTGTTTTATTGATGCAATTGTAGATGATTGTATCCATGAATTCAATGACAAGAACCGAACATTTAAGATCTATGATAATGATTTTCATCCTTATATGGCAGGCAAATGAATCCAAGAAGGAAGCTTTCAAGAAATATTTGGAGTCAAGCGGCGTGCTTGATACCCTCACAAAAGGTCTATGACAGTTCTTCTTATATGATGAAATGCTGAATCTAGAAAATTAATTTGTGAATTTGCATCTATTTGTGAGATAATATACTAATATTGGGAGTTCCTCTTATATGATGAAATGCTGATTTTAGAAAATTAGTTTTTGAATTTGTATCCATTATTTTTGGATGCCTAAATGTTATGTTTGCCTTGTGAGGATTCAAATTAATTTGATTGATATGATCTTCAAAATGGTGTGGTAGTCTTTTAGATAAATATGATTTGTATTATCATTTAATATCTTTGCTTTTATAAAGTACCTTGTTTCCATGTATAATTTGCAGTTATTCGTTCCAGTGTTCCAAAGATGAATCTGGATGATATCTTTGAGAGAAAGAACAAGGTTGCTAAAGCTATTGAAGATCTTGAAAAGGTTGATATATTCATATCAGTTTCATTTATTTATTGATGTGTATTGTCAATTGATTACTGTAAAATATCTCTTAAATATCAAACAAGATGAAATTTGAATGCAGTGTGATTCAATCGTTCATTTCTATGATTACAAGCTATGTCAAACTATGGATATGAGATAGTTCAAACACTTATTGTGGATATAGAGGCTGATGTGCATGTCAAGAAAGAAATGAATGAAATAAATGGAGGCAAGACTTTTACATCCAATACTAAATGTCCTTTTTACCTTGATATTGTTGGAGATTGTTAGCATATACTTTTTCATTTTGTAAATGGGTTGATGGTATTCACTTATTTAAGAAAACCCAACTCATTATCCTCAACTTTGTTCATACTTTTGTTCTATATCTGTTTAGTTTATTTACCCAAAATTTCTCTCAAACACTGCTTCCACTCTGCAAACATGCAAACCAATTATGCATCACTAGTCAGAGAGCCTATCTCAAATAGTTCAAATAAAATTCCTGCTCAAATATATTCACCGTCCTCAACTTGAACTTCACTCATAAAAAATCAACACACCCGTGTAGCAATAGAATCAAGCTCATCAAAAAATAGGATGCAAGGAGTTGATCCTCTATCTTTATAAAAAAATTTCCCTCACATTAGCCTCGCTCTCTCCAAACCACATTGTTAACAATTTAGAGCCCTTCACACTAATGAAATTTGCCTAACATTTGTTAGCAATGGCTTTAGTAGATGGATTGCTAGAGCCCAAAGCAGTCTGGAAGTGCTCATTACTAATGGCCATGGAGTTTAGAATCTCAACATCTAATGAACTACAACTGATTTAGAACCTGATTGGAGAATCTGTGATTAAAGATCACTAATGAGGAGTTTATGATTAGATATGTAAGATGATTAAATTAGTATTGTGTTGTCATTGATGTCAACTAAGTTTGATAGTAGTTATCTTGTAAGTTACTATACTGATACATCTGTGGAAAAGGAGTAAAAGAGATAAAGTACAAAAATATCTACATGAGCAAGATGGATATGATAGATGAGGATAGAGAATACATTGAGTAACTTGTTGATGATTCTATGACCTTATGATATTGACTTGATTATGTTGCATTCATCTATGATGAAGAATAGAGCTGAAAGACAAAGTAGTGTTGTCGGTTAATGAAGCTTTACAGTATACACTGATGGAGTGTAGTGTATACTGAGCACATTGTAAACCAAGCTTGTGTTCACCGATGAATTTTTTTGTTAACTAAGTGGGAGAAAGGAACTAAAAGATTAGTTTAGCCATCAAAGTTGATGAGCTAGAAAGTACCTAGAAATCAGTGGTAATGGATAATGTTTGTTACGAAGATCGATGCCTAACAAAATTTAGGAAAGATCTGATGGATTGAATTGAAACATGTTATTGACACATCAGTCGAGGAAGGTTAAAGAAAAAAAATCAATGGTGATGATTAAGCAGAGAAATATGATGGAGGAGAAGAAAACAATTTACATGTCTATATAAGAGATAGAGTTTCACAATGAAAGAGCGTCGAAAGAAGAAGATACTGCAGAGTTATCGCATGAACTAGCTTTCATGCATTTTGATCATATTGGTTAGTGAGAACTGAATTGTAGAACATCACCGAGCAACAAAGAGTAATTACTGATGGATAGTAAGTTGTTATATTGTTGAATCAGAAGTGTTTTATTGATCAGAAAGATTTAAATGAGCTTAAAATTGATCTGTACATCTGCAATTGAAGTTGTATTAAGACATATCACCTACTGTTACATATTTAACCATTGTACACAGTCAAATCTCTTAATTGAGTGGACTAAGAAAGTCTTATTATGTATCATTCATAGAATGAACATTGTTATCCTATTAACCCCATAGTGAATACTAGTTGGACGATAACAGTTGGTCTTAAATCCTCTAACAAGCTCACACCTAACAGTGTGTTGTAACCTTTAACAGGGTTCGGTCTTCACCGACCTCACTTCATAAGAGTGAATAATTTTTTGGATGCTGGTCCCAAGTGGTTTTTCCCTTCACAGGGTTTCCACGTTAAATCTCTTGTCTTATGTGTTGATTGTGATATTTGTTTGATGTAAAATTTGCATGTTACATATTTGATTTGATCGGTAACTACTATATGTTTTAGACTGGTAATCGGTAAAAGCATAGATAGTATAGTATTCTAAGTTACTGAGTATCAGAAGTTTTAAGTATTTGTTTTCGATTATACATTTGGAATTGGGACATTGAATAACTAATTCACACCCCTCTCAGTTATCCTAACAATAGGATAACTGAGAGGGGGGTGAACCAGTTATCCTAACAAACATCTATTGTCTCATCTTCTAAGTCTATAACATCCATCTTTTCCCTAATGCACTGAAGTGCAGCCGTAGTACACAAAGAAGTAAGATCTTCTTCAACATATCCATGGGTATCCTTAGCAATCTTTTCAAGATCAACCTGTAACAAGAACACTAAAGATAAATAGATACTCCATCAAGAAACATAAAGATTAATAAATGCTTTCAAAATCCAAGAACTATTTAACATTAGATATAGAAGTACAAAAAAAAAGGCCCCAATATACGTACATCATCAGAGAGCTTCATATTCTTTCTATGGATGTAAAGCACTTCCAACCTATCCACTTCATCCAGAACCCCAATATCAATCTCCTTGTCAAACCTTCCAAACCTTCTAAGTGCTAGATCAATACTATTTGGTCAGTTAGTTGCTCCCATAAAAATAACATGGGCACACAATTTAAGTCCATCTATAAGCGTAAGAAGTTGAGAAACAATTCTCCTCTCAACTTCACTATGGGTTTTTTCCCTCTTGGGAGCTATAGAATCAATTTCATCAATAACTATAATGGATGGGGCATTCTTCTCAGCCTCCTCAAAAGCCTTCCAGAGATTGCTTTCACTTTCTCCAGCCAACTTTGACATGATCTCAACCCCATTGATATAGAAAGAGAAGGCACCGGTTTCATTTTCCACTGCCCTAGCAATTAAAGTTTTCCCAAAACCAGGAGGCCCAAAGACTAGAATACCATTTGGGGGATTCACACCAATAGATTTGAAGAGTTGTGGGCATCTAAGAGGAAGCTCTACTAATTCACTAATCACTAGTCAGAGCCTATCTCTCAAATAGTTCAAACAAAATGAAAAAACCCACAGTTTCACGCAGAGCAGATGGTTTGCTAGAGCCCAAAGTAGTCTAGAAAATAGAACAAGCAGGGACCCACTGGCAACAAGCAAAAAAATGAGTGTGGACACCTGAAGATAAATATCTAGACTAATCACCGATTAGGATGCCATTGGTGATTAGTCTGGATATTTATCTTCAATTTTTTTTTAAACAATTTGTGTTGCCTCGATATTTCAACCCACATTCATCGAAAGTTTGGTCTAAAATCGACCATTCTATGTCGAAATGTGGTGTTGCGGGTTTGGCATCCTGGTCAGAGCCGCTAAATATTTTGATCAAATGTGGTTGAAATATGACCGTCGTGAGTTTGGCATCTTGGTCGGAGCGACCAAAGTTTTTGACCAATATTAATTTGTATTGGTCAAAAGATCGACCAATACACCAACACTTGCCAATGTTATTTTCGGCCTAGATTTCCCTCATTTTCAACCAATAGTGGAGTCGATCATTCGATGGTTTCATAAATGGGTCGATATTTTGACGCATATAATAGCGACGAACTAGTTGGTCGACCATTCGACCACATTGGGTAGAATCTTTGACCAATCGTGTGTTGAAAAATGGTGCAAAATGTACTAGTGTGTTCACTAACTGGTCCCCACTAAATAAGAATGAACTCAAATTTACATAGTCATAGAATAATAATCTCTTATCTTTGCCTCAAATTCAATTGCAGTTGTGACTCACCAATACAGTCAAGACTCAATAGTCTAAACTTCACTATCAATATAAATTGAATAGAGACAAATTGTGTACAATAACATTCATCTATGAATGTATTTATACAAATATTTGGTGAAGCCTGTGTAATTATAACATGTTTTGTGTTATTTCCTAGGCAATTATGGTTCTTCCAATACCTTTTTATGATTAATAAAGTTGGCAAAAAATGCATCGGTTTGAGACACACATTTGTAAAATGCCTCATGAATTTTGGGCCACCTAAAAATATATATAAAACTATTGGCAAATATAGGCCATCCATTTGGGGCCGCGTTGAGATTATAGGCAAATGTTTAAAATATGTCGTGCCCAAGAATTATATGCCATTGGCGATAATGTGAAAGAAATGGACAAAATTAAATAAATCAATGGGCGATGGGCCTGGACATTAGACCCAATTTTAATAAATGTGGGGTGATAGGGTCAATCCCATATGAGCAATATATTCACCAAATTGGGGGTTGCCAACATGCAACATTCACCAAATGGTGAATAATCGCCACTAAAGTTTTCATTGTTCAAAATCTCTTTTTGATATTTGCAATGTTGGATGTGTCTCAAAATATTTTTTGAACAACATTGTTTGACTCACCTCCAAATAATGTTTGGGATGTGGGGTGCGGTCTTGAATGCCAATTCTCAACTTCAAGACATCCTTCACATTTGGTGACAGTCTTGAGTTAGATTGCCAAAATAGATGAATTTGATCCTTCACAGCAACGGTAAGCTTCTTATCACAAAGTGAAAGTCTCCCACTATAAGCCCATGTATCATTTTGAAGAGGATCATCAAGTATTTATCTTCTTGCAAGTGCTCTATCCAAATTTTTACAATTTAGATTCAAGTCAACACAAGTTTGTCTCATCAAATGAGCCTTTCTCAAATGATGACTTACTAATGAGGTTTTAATAACCCTCATAGTGGATCTCTTATCTTTTTCCTTGGTAGTCTTCCCAATGGAATTGAGAGCACTAAAAAGATTTCTCACAATAATAGCATTCTTGTCCTTTTCCTTGTTCACACTAATCTTTAATTTGACTAGTATACGTCTCATCTTCTACATCTTTAACAATTTCACAAACATTTGAGATTGCTCAAGAAATGTCTTGTGACTAAAAAATTGATCAAAAAGTTTTGAAACCCACAAACAAATGGTTCTTTCTGATCTCTTGCCATCAAAATTGCTCATTATGTTCTCATCAATTTCAAGTAACCATTTAGTTGTTCTTGAATGTCTCAATTTTGAAGTTTGTCTTCGCTACTACATTTGACCTCATTTTTAACCAAAATTTTCAACCATCAATTAAAAAGGTTTAGGTTAGTCAGATTATAGAAAGACATTTTTTTTTTAAAATCCATGCCCGTGTTGGTTGAAATTTCAACCAATACCATGTAGGTCAAAATTTCAACCAACACGAGCATAAGTTTAAAAAGAAAAAAGATTTCATATCGCATTTCATTATTTGATTTTAACTTGGAGCACATGAAGGAGGAGTGCCTACAATTGTTTTAACTATTATTTGGTGAAAGTTTTAGGAGGACCACCTGCAAGGGTTTCCACTATTATTTGGTGTAAAAGGAAGACTTCCTGTGAGGGTTTCCATAGTTATTTGGTTTAAAGGGAGGACTGCCTGTGAGGGTTGCCACTATTATTTTGGTGTAAAAGGAAGACCACCTGTGAGGGTTGCCACTGTTATTTGGTGTAAAAGGAGGACTTCCTGTAAGGATTTCCTTACTCTCCATTTGTTTGGCATTGTGTTATACTTCTATAAGATTGGTACTTGTTGGTTATCTACTTAGGGCCTGTGAGCAATGTGCCATTACATCATGTATTATGTATTTTCTGGCATGTTTTTGATCACTCATGTATAAGTGTTTAAGATTTTGATCTCTGTTTATATACATTTGATTCAAACTCAGTGACTTAGGAAAAACTTTCAAAACCCTAAATTTCTGAATGCTAAACCTGAAGCACAAAAAAAAGCCCCCCATTTTTTTACAAACAACTTTAAAACCTTAAGTAGACTATGGGTTTATGTGAGAATTTCATAGGACAATTAGAGGAATCTCTTGTGAGAATCCTCCAAGCTGGGTCTAAGAAGACTGCATCATAGGAAAAATCCATTGAGAAGCCTTTGCAATTAATAAAGCCTTTCCTCACCTTCTTCGATGACCTCTCTCAATTACTTTGGTTCTACCAAATCAAAAGCAAGGATGAAGTGTTTCTAACATTCAAAAATTTCAAATGTGTTTGAGCAGGCAAGGGAAGCAAGTATGTCAACAAAGAGTTTTAAAAATTCCTTACGAATCACCGCATCATGTTATAGTGTAAAATTTGATACATTTCACAATTTAATAATGAGAGGAAATTACAATCAAATTTGTTTCTATAGGATTCCTACATACAAAATCCCCAAATTATCCTCTAAACACTCCTTAAACTAGGGCCTACTCAATGTATGCCTTCTAAACCTAATATCAACCAAAAAAATGTTGGTTCACCATATATCCAACATATAGTAACTATTTCAACCATAAAAAGGTACCCTCCTTATGGTAGATTATCTACTGCAATACAATTAGCCTCCAATTTTGGTGTTCCTTCAACCAATATACATATAGTGATCACCAAACTTCAACACTCCTCTAAAATTTAAGATTATTTTCATATCATATATGTTACAATATGACCATTACATGAGTACCAATTCTTTACATCCATGGAATGATCATGGGATCATCATGAAACTCAAAACAGTTAAGGAAAAACTCAAATTTAATACAATGTTAGCAAATTCAGAGAAAAAATAGTCTACAATAGTTTCTTAAATAATTAAAATGGCTTCCATTTACATTTATTAATGTTCATTAACCATTCAAGAACTATGAAATATAGAAAATCAAACTACCATAAGGAAATTATCATAAATTGGTTACTTTTATTGTTTCCAAACAACACAGTTTGTACAAAATGCTTCCTCCTCCATACTGTTCTTTCCTTATGCATTGACCAGGCTATATAAGGTGTATGAAAACTTTTCCAACCAATTTTGGTTAGTTCCCTTTGTTTACAAATTCATTTAAGCCTTTCAACAAGCTTTCCCTTCTAATTGACACTAGTTGTTAGGATTTAAATATTTGAATTTTTTAAACTATATTCAAATAAACTCCTATAGACCTATAACTTTAGCATGGGTCATTTTGTGACCTTATTACATCATCAAAATCTCTAAAGTCCTAACTAGCCAACCTATTCATCATCTTTCCCTATTACATGAATTTAGTCCTATGGTCCTTACCAAGATGATCAAGACATTTTCCAATATTTACTAGAAGAAAGCACAATGCCATTATGTAAATAGCTAGATGCATAATTCATGTCAAGTATGTGTATGTTAAGTTACAAGGAGAAGTGGCTGCCTATTTCATACACATCATCAACTAAATAGTAAATAATGACTTGATTTCTCAAAGGGTGTACTCCATATGAAGGTTTGATGAAAGAAAAGTCAAATATTTCTCATCTCTTAGTGTTCAGATCTGATGCCTAGGCATACATTCCTCATAAAATTCATCACAAGCTAGCATCTAAGTTGGAAGTGCATTCCATCAAATAGAATGATGATTCCAAGGGCTATCATTTATATAATTGTTCATCCAAGTAATCTTTATAAAGAGAGATATTGTCTTCCATGACAATATCTCTCTTATACTTCCACCACGCCATCTAGATTTTCTTTCACCTAAGAATTCTTACACTTATGTGACTTTGTCCTTGTTCCATCCCCTACTTGCAATAGATGCTCCTACCACTCAACTTTGATCATCTTTCCCTATAATCCTAGTTATGTAGATGGAATCTACAATACCTACTTAGGGCCCGTGAGCAATGTGCTAGGGCATCATGTATTGTGTATTTGTTGGCACATTTTTTATCACTGTATAAGTGTTTGAGATTTTGATCTTTGTTTATATACATTGCTGCTATTACATTCATGAGGTACTTATTATGTTCTTCACATTACATGAAGCTAGGGAATCTGCATCATCACACCTCTAAAAATTGATCTAATGGACTGGCAGCATGCTAAATATAAGTAAACATGCTTATTCATATGTTCACTAATACCTTCAAGTTACAATGAAACATCTTCCAACTCTTTTATCTTCTCATTAGATGCTTGTTTTTGTCCAAAAAAAATCAATACTTCTAAACTATCCCAACTTGGTCTTTATACATATAAACCATGTGAAAAACATGCTTTTAAGGTGCTTGGCTTATTAGGATGGCATTGGAGAAAATAAAGGGCATCTATGCCATATTTTTGTATTTTTTAAGAGTGTGCCCTCTCGAATGCCTCTAATATCTTACTCATTAGTGACCATTCATCATACATCTTGACCTATGAAGAATCTTATTTCTATGACACTATCACCAACATTACACTTCATGAAGTCTACAAAGTAATGTACTTGTTATCTCAAAATTTCCTAGTATGATACACATCACATTCCTCACAAAAGAACCTATTGAATTGTCACTTGTTTGGCATTCTTACACTTATGAATCTTAATTTGAACCTCTCCTTGTAACCATTATCCTTTGAATTGACCTGCAACATTATTTATGTTCTTTGCATAGTGACACAAGAGCATGCATATCATCTATATTTGACCATCTCCTTGCATAGCTCTATTAATATGATTTAGAACAATAGAGAGGGGGGGTGAATCAGTTGTTCTCAGGTCCTAATGTATAAAACAAACTTTAAAAACTTTTCTTTAAATCAGATATAACAACCAAAACCAACTTGGTCATCACTGATTCTATAATAGAAACATATAACATTGCAATCCACTACCCAGCTGTATCTAACTTATAAACACATAAATGTTTAAACCAAAACATTCACACAAGCATTGACACTAGGATTTATAGTGGAAACTAAATTTGGGAAAAACCACTTTGTAACATGCTACTATTATTTTCACTCTTCTGAAGTAAGCTCGGTTAAAAGCCAACCTTGTCAAAGGTTACAATACACATTGTTAGGTGTGACCCGCTTAAAGGATTTCAATCACTCTGTTAGAAGTGAGCCTTGTTATAGGACTTACATACATTCCATTCTAGAATGCAACCTTGTTCAAAGGATTTAAATATATGACTGTTAGGTCAACCTCTATTAAAAGGATTTTGACTATTACAATGGTTAGAAAGTAGCATCAATATTGATCTGAAAAACATACAACTCACTTTGCAAATATCAAATCCAATTCTGTACACAAATGCTAGTTTACTTACTTTGAAAATTTGTCATCTCCATCTCTGCTTTCCTTGGAACTTTTCTTCAAGCAATCACCACACTTCTCCTTCAACCTTTTCTACTTATATAGTCAATAAAATCTATTGATCTTCCAGTATCCTCTTTTCACCCATGCATACACATATCTAATGATTAGGTTCCCTTAATACTTCCTTAATTAGGTTAACTCATATTTTGCCACTCAATCTCCTTCGTAGATCTTAGGGTTAGGTTAGATTCATTGAATCTACCCACTTTATGTTCTTCGACTCCTTTTCTAGAAACATTCAAATCTCTTAAAGATTTACAATAAAATGTTTTTCAGTGCATTCAATGCTTTCAAACAATCAATAAATAAAGTCAACACATTTTACATAATCCAAGAATTCAACAATGTCGGCTCCAAATCTGAATTCTTTTCAAATATAAAAATGTTGATGCTTGGTCAATACTGTGATCAACTACTCGGTCTTCATGTAGAAAGCTTGGTCATTACTAAAAATGTTTCCTCGGCTTATACAATCTTCCTCGGTAATTAACTGATGTTCGGTTGACACTAGAATTTTGCTCGGCATATACTAACTCGGTCGACACTAACATTACTCAGCTTAAGCATGATTTCTCCATTTTTTCTCAGTCAAGCCTACTAGTTTAGTCTTCAATCTTACTAAGATAAATAATAGATTGTCTCATCATTGTAAAACATAGTCAAGTACACTTTTTAGTATCAAGATAACTCAACCTTTCCTTAGGTGCTATTGTTACCATCCTTTCTTTCCCTTCTTCACAACAATACAATAGATATAGTACTTTCCTAAGTAGCAATAGTCTTACCAGTTAAGGTTTGACATCAATGACAACACAACAATTGTTTCAATTGCAGTTTCCAACAAGCTCATGATATTTCATTATCTTTGTTGCTTGCATACTCTTTCATTGTGAAATCTATTGCTCATAGTCCTCACTGACATAAGGTCTCATGACTGTGATATCACTTCGTGTTGATCATGCCACATTTTTTTATGAATTTCTACTCATGCTTTGCAATGTCTTCTTTTTCTTAATGAATCTATTTATAAGATAACTAACCACCCTTGCATACCACTTTTACTTAAGACTAACCTTGTCACAATATCTTAAGTCTTTTATATATTCACAAGACTTCTCTAACCCATATGAAGACTATCATCTATGCTTCTTTTAATGACTTCTCTCAAAAATCCTTTGTCACTCAACTGTCAATATGGAAACCTTTGCAATAACAAAATATATTTTTTGTATGCTCTTGTCTTTTATAACCACACCTTCATTACTTACTTTTCCATTGATAGATCTGTCATATCCCTACAATTTATTGTTGTTTACTATCATTGACTACATGCTTGTTTAGGCCATCTCAAATGATAATTCAACAACAACCATGATTGTTCTTTTGTTGTATTCCTTAAGCTATCCTCAATGTATTGTGACCATGACATGGAATATTATCATAGTCAAAATCTTCACAATGATCTTCTTAAACCTCATTATTATTTCTTCTACCATCAAATTCCTTGGGTTTTTGATATGACCACCCCTTCTCTTGTAATTTCTTTCATTATCACTATTATACATCACGACACTTGTTTATTTGATTCTTAGTAGGGGATGTCATGTTGTCTTTTGTTGTCTTTCATGATTGAAAAATTTGACACTTCTTCCTCATGACTATTATTTGCCTTTAATACAATGCCTAAGAATCACGAGACAACCAAACTTAACAAGTGACTAACTGTCAATAGAATCTTCCAATTAGTTGGTGGTTACAACCGGCCTTGAAGAGTCTTATTTGTGGTTGGATGCATATGTTAGAGGTAGAGAAGAGGGAGGACCAAGTTAATGATCAATTCCAGATTAGAACAATGAATGTAAAGTATTTTCAAGTAATGAAAATGTAAATTCATTGGTAATCTGCCAGTCACTTCCCGTGAGGGTAAAGTCTAACTATTCTATTGAAAAATGTTTATTTTTATGGTTGATATGGATCCAAATGATTTCTAGGGTATGGTTTTGCATGTCATTGGAGTTATGAATAGTTTTGTGAAGGTTTGAAAGCATTTTTGGGTCCTCTAGACATGACTACCCCTATACAGTCAGGGTATACACCAGTCAGCATAGATAGATGGAAAGATTGGATTTAATATTGTTTCCTTTTCATGCATAATGAGTATGTTAGAATGGTTTTTTTTTATCACTTTGAATCCATTCATGAGTGTCTAAGGGTGTAGAGGAAGTTGGTGTGTTGAAACACAACCAACAGTGACTGTTCTTGCACAGTGCACAAATGAAATACCATGAGGACAGGGTAATGAGATAGTACTTAATGTTTTCCATAAATGGAAGGGAGTTATGAAGGATGGATTGTCATTATTTTATGTATTACAAATGTTCTTGAATGTAGGGTAGATAGTGAAGTGGAAGAACATTCTTAGATTGCTTGGATAGCCCAGTTTAAGGGTCACTAGAATATGTCGTCAATGATGATAGAATTCATTATAGTTGTAGGAACTCTTGTAATTTCCCAAATTACATTTCATAATTCTCTTATATAATACTATATATGAATACCATTATGCCATTCTTTTAAATGAGAAGTAAGGAATGGAAAAATCAAGGATTAAACTATCTTATTAGCAAATATGGTGATAGCTTAGGCATTCAATACATGTCAACTTTGAAATTATGTGCAATGATTTTTCATAATAAAACTTTATATGGTTTTCATTAAAGAGTCATACTTATTCCTTTTTTATTCTTTCTTCAGCCATCTACACTTTGATATAGCTCTCAGCCTATACCATTCACATTTTATTTTTTTTCCAAGAACATTTTATCTATTGAGCTTGTCAATCCACTGGGTATGCTCTTGGGTCTCAGATTACACATTTGATGTAGCACTTGTACAGAGAAAAGGGAATTTTATACATATGTAAGGCTTCTAAAAACCAATAGGTTTTCAAGAACTTTGACAATCTGTCCCATAATCATGTACTCTCTACAAGGAACTATCTCCTCAACTATTACTCATCAGGTGAAATGAGTAGTTTCTTATTTTGATTTTCATAAGATTTTTGAGAAATTGCCAATGGTTCCCATGATGTTTGACAACTTGTAGAGAAAATCAAAGTGTAACTAGAGGCTTTCTATGGAGTTGTCTCTTACATGTATCTGATTGTATCCTAGAGAAATTTAGAGTGGTTAAAATGATGAAGTCATACTTGAGCTTATCTTCCATATATGAAATATGTCATAGGGGTAAAGATATGTATATCTGTATTACTAAGTACATCCTCTCTTGTATTTATTTTTTTGATCCCATGTAACACTTTAGAAAATAGTGTACAAACTAGTCTACTTTCCTAGGCATGTGATAAATTGGAATTCTGTAGTTTTTAATCTAACTATTGCAACCAGGGTTAATGTACTTATAATGTAGCACATTATGCTTATGGGTGTTTACATGTCTAGAGAAATTTTAAAAATATAGGGCCCGAGTATGGATTCTCTTTTATGATTGGTGTAATAGATACTTATGCAATCATTTTCTCTGTGCAGGTTGTAGCTCCCAGAGAAAGGCCATCTGGAAGCTTTAGAGGAAATAATTTGTAGTAGGTATGGAATCACCTCCACTACAATGCCAAATTCTGATGTTTTATTATCTTCAATTGCAATTTTCTTTTGCAAAAATATATTGTATATCTTTACAGACTAGACAATGTGATTGTACAACTCTAGAATATGTTCTCTATAATCTCTAATTACAAACTGAAGTGTAAATTGAAGTAAAGTCTTCCTTGGATAAAATTCAAATGATTGTTTACTAATTACAATACTTACCTTATAGTTCACGTGACTTCCCTAGGGATCTATTACAACTAAAATAAATTTGTTATATGCTAGTTGGCCAACTATGCCTAGTTAGCCAACTAGGAGACATGTCTTTTGGGAGGTAAAGACTCATATAAATGAAAGATGAAACTCTTCATCCAATGAAAAAGAATAAAATTCAACACAAACATCTATGAATTATATCCAAAAATTAGTGGACTATATATAGGTAGCAATGAATTAGATGTAATTGCTTCAACTTCACATTCTTGATTTACTTCAATATCAAGAATAATATCCACAGATTCAGTAGTCTAGAGAGGAGATTTGTGTAACTCCCAAAATAATAATAACTCGCAAAATACTTATCCTTTTCAATATTTTGTGGTCTAGTGAGCATGATTTGTGTGTGTATTTTTAAATCTTGTATAATCTTATAATTTTGATTTTTTTATTATATACAAGATACTACTAATGTTTGTATGTTTACATTTTGTATATTTATAGCCTGTGAAGAAAGTCCACACTTGGAAATATGGACCCAGAACAAAATAATGAGACAATTGCTAGATTGTGGTTTGAGTTCCAAAGAAAAGACATTGATAAATGTAATTGTCCTTGCAAAAAGTGTAAGGGCTTAAAGAATCAAAGAATTCTAATCAAAACAACCCAAAGTCATTGTAGGCAATATGGTCACATTGAAGGGGGGCATGATTTTCATCGATTGGTGAATGTGGATTTTCAATTGGAGGAACATGGAGGTGTGAATATTCAAGCCAATGATAATGCTCCCATGGAAGAAGATGATCTTGTGGTAGAGAACACAATTGAAGATGATGGTATTGGCGTAGCTGATAATGTGCCAGAGGACATGATTGAAGAAGATGGTATTGGTGTAGTTGATCAAGATGATCATGATGATGGTACTAGCGCATCTGATAATGATGATGAAGATGGTCTTGGTATAGCTATACTTGAGAAGGCATATGAGCCCCTATATCAAGGCTCCCAAACAACTCTTCTATCCACTATAGTGTTGTTGGTGAACTTGAAGGTTATGAATGGTTTATCCAATGTAGAAATGTAATGTATACTAAGGTATGCCATTTTTGTCATCTTTGATATTAGCATACTGATGAAGGGTGCTCCCCTTAATACCACAAACACATAACAGAAATAGAGAAACAACAACAATATGCAAGAACAGAAAATTGGCTTCTTATTATCTCCACAAATGTGGAATTACAAACTTTCAGAATTACAATATGCAAAGCCACATGGGCATTCCCTTACAATATTCTATAGGACAAAGCCTCGAGCTATTACCCAGATCTACTACCCAGAACTATTCTGAACTGCCTAAGACAATAATACAGCCTTCCTTATATAGGCAATTTTCCACCGCCTGGAAGGTTCCAGAATTTTAGCCAATAAGGCCGACCAAACTTAGAATTATTTTATTTTACATTTTATTACATCATAGTCGGCTCAAGATAACCTTTGAAACCCAAACAGAAATTTTGAAGAAAATTATTTTCTGCCATTTCGGGTGGCCCAACTTCCGAAGACCATAAGTCATCACCAGTTGACCCGATCAGCTATTATAACCCCATTTCAGAAATGCCACGAAGCGCTCTACAAGCTTGACCCACGCAAGTGCCCGTCACCCAAATTTTTGACCTCATCCGGGGCCTCTAAAGCCTTCAAAACTGAGTTCAAAGTTTCTGTACCCTGCTGCCAATACCGAAAATCTTCAATATCTTCCAATATACACTTGATCTGGCAATGAAACTTTACTGGAAGGCTTATATGACCAAAATGAACCTCCAAGAAAGAACTCAGATGATTCTGAGCACATACAAAAATTACCAAAAATAGTAACTTTCCATAAATAGCAGCTCTGCACAAAATAGCCCTTATTGAATATAAAAAATAGAAATATGTTTGGGTGATGCAAGATTGCTCTTACACCCAGGATGCTCCTGCATCAGACACCCAGGGTAATTTGAGAAGTGACCCTGTCACGACTCAGGTGTGCAGAGGAAAACCAAGATGGCTAACCTCCTCCTTTGTCAACCATGATGAATCTTCAACAGGTCATCCTTTCCACTTGACCAGATATTCTTCATATGTCATGTTCCTTGTGCTTCTACCAACACGACTATCCAGTATATCTTCGATCTCCTTAGTGGCTGAACTAGTTGCTGGAATACTCCACTGTGCTCTTGTGATCTCATCTTCAACACCTCCTTCATGATACTCTGTCAGATCTGAAATGTTAAAAATTGGTGAAATATTTAGCTCAGTAGGAAATTCTAGCTCATATGCATTTCCTAAATCATGTTTCTTCAGTATCCTACAAGGTCCAAACTTCTTCATTTTCAGCTTGTTATATGTACCAACTGGAAACCGCTCCTTCCACAAATGTACCATGACTTCATCACCAACCTGAAATTCCTTATACCTCCTTTTCTCATCTACCTTAGCCTTATATTGTGCGTTCATCTTGATAATATGCTTCCTCACCTCTTCATGGATGTTCTTCAAGTGTTCTGCAAAATCTTCAGCTTCAGTACTACTTATTTCTCCTTTATCTATCTTCCTCAATTCAGATGCATTTCTTGGACTACTTCCATATACAATCTAGAATGGTGATTTACCAGTGCTCCTATTGACAGAATTATTGTATGCAAATTCCGCCTGTGGTAAAATCAAATCCCATCCTGTTGGCTTATCTCCAACCAAACATCTCAGCAAATTTCCCAAACTCCTATTCACCACCTCTGTCTGTCCATCAGTTTGTGGATGATGTGATGAACTGAACTTCAAATCTATCTTCATTTTCTTCCACAACGTACGCTAGAAATATCCAACAAACTTAGTGTCCCGATCTAAAACTATGGTCTTTGGCAAACCATGAAGTCTCACTACTTCTCTAAAAAACAATTCTGCTACATGAACAGCATCATTAGTGTTCTTGTAGGGAATGAAATGTACCATCTTTGAAAATCTATCAACCACCACAAAAATTGAATCATGTCCCCGCTAAGTCCTCAGTAAACTAAGAACAAAGTCCATGCTGATATCCTCCCAAGGCTTCTCTGGTACGGGTAATGGCTGATACAACCCTGTATTCTGCTTCACTCCTTTCGCCATCTGACATACTCTACAACTCTGTACAAACTTCTTCACATCTTGCTACAACTGTGGCCAATAATAATTCTCACTAACCAGACCAAAGGTTTTATCACGACCAAAATGTCCAGCCAATCCTCCACTATGCTTCTCCTTGATGAGATTCTCCCTCATAGAACTTCATGGAATGCACAACTAATTCCCTCTGAATAGCATATCATCCTGGATGATGAAATCTAACCATTTTGTCCTATCTAGAGTAACAGGTTCTGCACAAGCTTTCCAAGCTTCACCAAAATCAGGATCCTCTAGATACAAATTCTTGAGTTTCTTGAACCCAACCACTTCAATCTGCATTTCTGTTAGCAATAGTTGCCTTCTGCTAAGAGCATCTGCAACCCTATTAGACTTTCCACTCCTGTTTTTCAAAACAAATGTATAACTTTGCAAAAACTCAACCCATTTCAAATGCCTTTGATTCAATTTTCCTTGACTATTCAAATATTGCAAAGCTTGATGATCAGTATACAAAACAAACTCCTTAGGAAGCAGATAATGTCTCTACTTCTTTAATGCCTGAACTATAGCATAAAATTCCTGATCATAAACAGAATATTTCCTCTTGGCATCATTTAACTTCTCACTGAAATAAGCAACAGGTTTACCTTCTTGGCTCATAACAGCTCCTATTGCAGTACCACTAGCATCACAATCTACTTGAAACACCTTATTAAAATTTGGAAGTGCTAAAACAAGTTGTTCTGTAACTTTTTGTTTCAACAACTGAAAACTATTTTCTGCCCCATTAGTCCACTTAAACTCTTTTCTATCCCCTCTCATTGTTTCAGTCAAGGGTCCACAAATACTGCTAAATTTTTTGATAAACTTTCTGTAAAAGCTAGCTAGACCATGAAAAGATCTTACCTCAGTAGCACTCCTTGGAGTAGGCCATTCAAGGATAGCTTGTACCTTCTCTGGGTCCATTTTTAGACCTTCTGCTGAAACTACAAATCCCAAATACACCAACTCTTTCTTCACAAAACTGCACTTCTTCAAATTAATCAACAATTTCTCTTCTCTCAACTTCTCAAATACCATACGAATATGCATCATATGCTCATCCAATGTCTTACTAAAGATCAAAATATCATCTAGGTAAACAATGACAAACTTACCCAGAAATTCTTTCAGAACCTCATTCATGAGCCGCATGAAAGTTCTCAGTGCATTGGTTAGCCCAAAAGACATGACTAACCACTCATACAGTCTTTCCTTTGTCTTGAAGGCAGTCTTCCATTCATCTCCTTCTCTGATCCGAATCTGATGATATCCACTTTTCAGATCTATCTTTGAGAAATACACAGCTCCACTCAAATAGTCCATAATATCATCCATTCGTGGCAATGGAAACCTTACTTGATCATGATCTTGTTTATTGCCCTAGAATCTGTACACATCCTCCATTCTCCATTCTTTGTTTGGTGCTAATACCGCTGGTACAGCACAGGGACTCAGACTCTCACGGATCAATCCTTTCTGTAACAGTTCATGTACTTGTCTGTTCAACTCCTCACTTTCTGTAGGTGTCATTCTGTGTGCTGCCTTATTTGGAAAACTCACTCCTGGGATCAAGTCCATCTGATGACTAATCTTCCTGACTGGTGGTAATCCATCAGGCATGTTATCGGATACAATATCCTGAAACTCATTCAACAAATCTGCAACTTCTACAGGAACATCTTCTACTTCCTCTTTACCAGCTTTTGGAATTAAAGCAAAACATACATGCTCATGCCTCATACCATCTAAGAAATTTCTTCCATCAACAAAAGTTATCCTTGCATTACCACATACCTTTTCTTCAGTCTCCTTCAATGGTTTTAGCTTATGTCGCACTCCATCCTTTGTTAGGGAATAGGTATTCGCACGACCATCATGTACAGCACATCTGTCAAACTGCCATGGTCTACCCAACAACATATGACATGCATCCATAGATATGATATCACACAATACCTCATCTTGGTATCCACCAATCTTGAACTTCACCAGGCATTGTTCATTGACCATGACCTTGTGGTCATCCTGTACCCAGGCAATTCGATATGGATGTGGGTGTTTCTGTCTCTTGAGCTTCAACTTTGTCACCATCTCTTCTGACACCAAATTGTTAGTGCTTCCACTATCAATAATCACATCACAACATTTACCTTCACACTTGCACCTGGTGCGAAACAGGCTCCTCCTTTGCTCAGGTTCATTCTCACCACTCAACAGGACTCTTCTGTTAATCAACATTTCTCCTCTTTCAGCATCTTTAGAATTTGATGATCTGGCATCTTCATCTACATGTGCAACTCTGGCCTGGCCTTCATTTCTCCTATCTATTCTGCCTTGGCGCTGAGGACATTCAAATGCCCTATGACCTTCTTCTCCATAGTGAAAACATGTTCCACGGAAGCCACCTCTTCCAGATCCTTGTCCTCTTCCTCTTCCTCTCTGATCTCTATTATTCTGATCCTGGAAGTGATTGGAATTATTTCCTCGCTGATTCTGACTACTACTAGCCTCATCCTTCTTTTTCAGATCCTCATTTCGGCCACCATATGACCGTCCACCAGATCGTCCACCGTGACCTCTTCCATTTTGTCTGCTCTCAAACTTCTTGTTCAGCTTTTCCTCTACTTTTAGGGCAAACTAGTATGCCTCTTCAATACTGTTCATTCGAACTAGATTTAGCTCCTCCTGAATGCTTGGCCTTAACCCATTAAGGTATCGGGTAACTTTCTCCTTATCAGCTTCTGCGTGGCCTGTTCTGATGAGAAGTCGATAGAACTCCTCTGTATACTCCTGAATAGATCTTCCTGCTTGCTTCAAACTCTGCATTTTCTTTAGTAGGTCAAGCTCATAATCAACAGGAATGAACTGCCACTTTAATTTATCCACCATCCGATCCCATCTCGTGATTTTCTCCTTTCCCCTTCTATTTCGCTCCAACTGAATCTCTTGCCACCATATCTTTGCATGACCTTTCAGTCTGGCTTTCACAAATTTGACCCTATCAGGATCCTCAACATCTTCATACTTAAAATATTCCTCACATTCGTTGATCCAGTCGATCAATTCTTCTGGGTTAAGATTTCTAGAATATGTAGGAACCTCAATCTTAGGTCTTTTCCCAATCTTAGAAATGGCCCGAAAAAGTCTTTCTTCCTCTTGGTTCACAATTTTGACTTCTCCTTCTTGATATTCTTCTTCAGCTTCATCCTCGCTTTCATCTCTGACATTAAGATTCATTCCTCTGTGAATCTCTTCTTGCAATGCTCGCACTTGTCTCTGCAACTCTCTAACCTCAGGTGTTACAATACCAGCTCTTCCGCCATGTTCCCTTCGTGGAGGCATTTTCGCGATGCGCGCTAAAACCCTAGCCATGATCCTAGTGCAAAATACCTCATGATTAGTGATCTGATACCACCTGATGAAGGGTGCTCCCCTTAATACCACAAACACATAACAGAAATAGAGAAACAACAACAATATGCAAGAATAGAAAATTGGCTTCTTATTATCTCCACAAATGTGGAATTACAAACTTTCACAATTACAATATGCAAAGCCACATGGGCATTCCCTTACAATATTCTGTAGGACAAAGCCTCGAGCTATTACCCAGAACTATTCTGAACTGCCTAAGACAATAATACAGCCTTCCTTATATAGGCAATTTTCCACCGCCTGGAAGGTTCTAGAATTTTAGCCAATAAGGCCGACCAAACTTAGAATTATTTTATTTTACATTTTATTACATCATAGTCGGCTCAAGATAACCTTTGAAACCCGAACAGAAATTTTGAAGAAAATTATTTTCTGCCATTTCGGGTGGCCCAACTTCTGAAGACCATAAGTCATCACCAGTTGACCTGATCAGCTATTATAACCCCATTTCAGAAATGCCACGAAGCACTCTACAGGCTTGACCCGCGCAAGCACCTGTCACCCAAATTTTTGACCTCATTCGGGGCCTCTAAAGCCTTCAAAACTAAGTTCAAAGTTTCTGTACCCTGCTGCCAATACCGAAAATCTTCAATATCTTCCAATATACACTTGATCTGGCAATGAAACTTTACTTGCAGGCTTATATGACCAAAATGAACCTCCAAGAAAGAAATCAGATGATTCTGAGCACATACAAAAATTACCAAAAATAGTAACTTTCCATAAATAGCAGCTTTGCACAAAATAGCCCTTATTGAATATAAAAAAATAGAAATATTTTTGGTGATGCAAGATTTCTCTTACACCTAGGATGCTCCTGCATCACATACCATTACGATTCATTATATTAACAATTCATATTTGTTGTTGTAGGTTGATAGGTGATTTTTTATTACCACCATCAAAAATTCTACCTCATTCATACTGAGAATTATCTACCATTATGAATCAAATTAGAATGAAGTATCAAACAATATATGCATGTCCCAATGATCACATTCTATATCATAAACAACATGAATTTGCAATAGAATGCCCTAATTGTCATATTAGTAGATATTGGTTAGATCAAATAACAAAAAATGTGCCTCACAAGATTCTTCGATACATTCCCATTATTCCACGTCTTCAATGATTATTCAGGTGCACTAGCTTGGCACAATTTATAGATTACCATGCACACAATAGAAGTCAAGATGAAATTATGCAAATGCATGTGGATGGTTCTGCATTTAAAGACATAGAAACAACATGGCCACACTTTAAAAAGAATCTTGTAGTCTTAAGATTTTAGTGGTAGCGGACAGTGTCAATCCATTTAGAGATATGAGATCTATTTACTAAGTGTGGCCTATTTTTGTTATTAACAGTAACATTCCTCCTTGGATGTTGATAAAGAGGGAGCACATAATGTTGTCAATGATTGTACCGAGTATTTTTTTCATTTAATAGTTATGTAAATTAGTTTATAAACACCACATCAAGATGGTCATAATAATTATGTAATGTTTTTGTTCATTCAACTAGGTAAATACCAAGTTAAAGATATGAATGTGTATATTGAGCCCCTTATTGACGAGTTGTTGATTTTATGGCATGGGATCACTATGTATGACATCTCTAGACCAATAGAAAAAATAAAATTTCAATTCCATCCAATACTTGTATGAACAATACATGATGCCCCTGGGCTAACTCATTTTTGTGGTATGTTATATATTCATGTTAAGTTCACGTATTTCTAGTATATTATAGTGCTTACACATTTTTGCTATATGTTTAAGTTGTGCATGATAATTGTACATGATCCAATTGTATGATATCTTTTAGGTCTTCAGACAAAGGGTAAATTCTCATGTCCAGTTTGTGGTCCGAAGATGAAATCTCATCATTCAAGAAGTTTAGGAAAGCAGGTGTTTGATGAGTTAGGTACTTTCTCCACAATAATCACAAGTATCAAACTATCAAAAAATATCTTTTTAATGGGAAAGAAGAGACAACATCAAGGTCACAAAAGTAACTCTTTTCTATGTATGCCACATTTCACTCTAGTGTGTGAGACAAGTATAGGATTCCTCATAAGGAGAAATATCTATTTTCCATAATAAACGAAATTAAAAAAATGGCATGTCCTCCCACTTGGACTAGAGGATGAATACAATAGGATACCTTGGTTTATCCTTACATATATAACCAAGGAAAGATTAAATTATAACACCCCCCTTTAATCTTTACTTGGGGTATTACAAAAATCTGCAATTGTATTATCCTTCTTGTAGTAGAGGAGGAAAACTTGTTCTTCTTCACTTTGTGTTGATATGAGGTGATGGTGCAATGATAAATGCTTGTATCTTGAAATATGATTCCTTTGATTTTCATAATGCAAGAGTGTAGGTGTTTGTGGATATAGGCCCAAATATTTAAGTAAACTTTGAGATTGTTTGTTGTTACTTGTCCAAGAAAGATCACCTGAATCTACAAAAAAACAAGAACCATGAAGGGATCTCCCATTATTGGGATTTCCTGCTAAAACTAAATTAGTAGAAGCTGAATGTGAATCATCAAATGTAATTTCATCATAAAGAGGTTTTGTAAACCAAATGGATTCATTACTAGATACATAATAAAGAATAGAAATAGGACAATCACCATCAATAATATCATCAAGAAGATTAGAGTTTAGGGAAGGAGGTTGGTCCTCCATAATAACCATTTGAGTGTCACAAAATTCATGATCTACTTTGGAGTGAATAGGAACATAATCTCCTACAATACATAAGGGAAAGGTGACATTGATAAATGTATTAATAATTGCATCTTCTTGTTCTAAAGTAGATTAAGTATAAGAAACATCATCAAACTATAACATGTTATCTCTATGAGGAAAATTGGAAGTGAGGGGATCATCCCCAAAACAAACATCATCACAAGGGTCATCCCAAATAGGAAAATCATTTAAAGGATACATAATCTCACTATGCAGTGTAGACTTTTGATTTGCTTGATTAATAGGGGGAACAGGTTTCTCGTAAGTTTGAAATATGTTCTCCAAGACATGCCAAGCCTAATGAGCCTAGTACAATCTGAGATAAGATGATAAAAATCTGGATTTAATGAGAATCCAATTAAACCAATTCTTCCTCATCTTTCAACTGCCAGGAATCTTGGTCATCTTGAGGAGTGGTGGATGTCGGTTTCAAATTTGGAGAAGACACAATATCCAAAAGGTGTTTAGATTTTAGAAAATCAGACATGTGTGGCCTCCAAATAGTATAATTGGAACTAGTGAGTTTAAATTTCAGCATAGACATGATGAAACAAAAATTAGAATTGAAATTGAACAAAAAGATATTTAAAAAAAAAAACAAATTCAATTTGATTTTAGATTGAATTCTAATAAAAAAGTTAACAAAGTTAAAAAATAGAAAGTATCCAAAGATGCTTTAGATTCTAAAAAAAACTCTATCTAATACTGTAAATAGATTGTTCAAGCACTAAATTAATAGATATAAGAGCTAAGAAAAGGTGGAACAAATAAACAAGAAGAGTATACCAATAACCCACAACAATCAGACTTTGATCCTATGAAAAAATAGCAAAGGTTAATTCACAAATGCATAAAAAGAGATAAGATGTTCTAATGAAGTCTCATATAGGCAGAGGCGCTAAGATGTAATGAGATACTTGGAAAAGGAAATAAGATGTGGTATCACAAGGAATGGAGCTCTGAACTTCTATTGCATGCAATCAAAGGTATGGTATTACTCCCCAAAATTTCCTATTCTGCAAATTTGGCCAAGTTTCTAGGTCTCTATTTTTATCCCACCCTGCTGCAACTTGTTTTCACTTGCAAAGTAGATCCTTAAAGTTTTATGCTTTGTGCTCTGAACCCCATGTTCTTTGATATGTTCTCAAGCCCTAGTTCATATCGCACATGCTAAATTGCAAAGCCCTCAGAGATTTTCAAGTTTGAATGGTTGCAGGAAATGCTTAGGTCATAGTTTTCCAAATTTTTGAAAGTGTCGAAAACTCAGTGTGTTTTCAACATTCACCCTGGAAGCCCAGTGTGTTTTTGACCTTCAGTTCGGAAACCCTTTGTGTTTTTGACCCCTCATGTTTTGCACTTCTTCCTCTGGCAGCATTCATTTCATAAGTGCGTAATTTTGACAAGTGGGGCCCAGTTGGTTTTCAGCAAGCTGTTATGCGGGTTGTCACATGATCGCATAAGTCCTTTTCCACTTATGCGACCATGCGACTAACCGTTGAAGATCCTGTTGAAGATTGCTAGTGGTTTGTTGCATGGTCGCATAGTCCCTTTTTAGGCTATGCGAACATGCGACTAGTCGTTAACCATACCAACAAGAGCCTACAATTTGGTGATGTGTTCGTGTTTCATTGGCCAGCTGGTGATGAACATTTACTGGTGGGCCCAAAGCTTATGGTGCTAGTGTGGTGAAGATTTGATGATTGTCGCATAATCTCATGGAATCTTTCAATTCCATGAGATCATGTGACAACCACCCGATGTGATCTCAATGGCTCGTGGGTCTGGAGTATCTACAATGGTGCAAGTGTGATGAAGAGCTACTGGTGGGTCCTCTGGAGGTGACGTGTTTGGTCTATAGTGGGCTAGAGGTATAGCATGGCCCCCATAGATGCAATATCTATGGTGGTCACATGTTCGCATGGGGTCTTTCGATCCCATGTGATCATGCGACCACTATTGGATTCTAAGGGCTTATCACATGATCGCGTGAGGCTTTTTGAGCTCATGTGATCATGCAACTGACATTGTTTCAAAATAGTGTGACTCCTTTTGTGGGCTTTTCTTCTACAGAGATGTTTACGAGTGGTGGGTAGCTGAGATTTTATGTCGCTAGGACGGTTGCTAGTTGCGAAGTTGATGAAGAGGATCCAAGTGGCCGTTGCATATTGATCTTTGTCCCAGTAGGGTACTAGTTAGCATTCATGGCCTAGCTTTGGGGCAGTAAGGATGATGAGTCCACGTTGTTTATCTTTAGGTGATGTAGTATAGAGATGTGCACAAGAACAAGATATCTAATCAGACATAGTGTTGTAGATATATATTTATGATCAGTCTTGTTTAACCTAGAGTTTGTTATTATATTGTAAATCTTGTAACCCTAGTTAGGTTTGATTCCTGCCTCCGTGTAGAGGATGTATATATTATTTTTTGGAGCTTGTAGTGCTCAGAGTTTACATTTTGTAAAAAGATTTTTTCTCTTTCTAGGAGTTATATGTGGCATTCTTTCTACCCTCTGACTTTTACAGTTTATAACCTTTCATTGAAGCTACAGGTTTAATAGAGGCTATTTGTGGCATTTGTCCTGCTCCCTGGTCTTTCACTTGTCTGCATTTCTCTTATTGAATGTAATATATTGGCTTTATTGAAGAAGTCTTGGAGTTCTAGAGCCCTTCTTTCTTTTAGCTTATATGTGTACTACTGCGTATGATCTGATTTGAGTGAGTTTGTGGGTATTCTTTAGCCCCTTGTCATTCTGTCTCATTCTTGTGCCCTTTTGCTGAAGAGAATGTTTTCTTGTAGGTCATAGGTTGTGTCTTATGTCCAGGCCCTCCTATGAAATACTTATGCAAGCCTATTTAGGGAGATTGTGTTCTATTAGATCTGAGAGCCATCATGCTAGTTTGGTGAGTGTATTGTATTCATTTCATTTTGATGCATCACCTAGTAGGTAGTTTTCTTTCAGTCATTTCCCTTTCATGCACTCCTTCTAACCCTTTCCCTTCAAAGATTTACTTTTCATGTCAAGAGAAAACTAAGGTGACAATCCAAGAGGAACTAGCCTAGAACCTGGAGGTTTCATCTCAGTTAGCAAAGGTCCCACAACCTTGAGATGATTCCCATGTTATACTCAGTTATCAAGACCAAGAGAGCTTGAAACAAAGGTGCAAACTCAGTGTATAACAATTCTGGCACGCCCGGTGGGACTGAAGTTTAGATTCATGTTCAAGGTATGCTATCTCTAATATACTGATAGCATGCTACAGACCTAGAAGAGGTCATTTTTCTACATATCTGGCAACTCCAAGTTCATGTCTATTGGTTTCAAAGATCAAGTGTTGGTATGATTCAAATCTTCATTTTCAAAATTTCAGTTGAATACATGAGTAGACATGTCAAGTTTCTATGTATAGTCAGGTTACTCACCATCTTATTATGAGAATAATGCTCAACCAGCTAGTTATCAGCCTTATCAAAGCCACCCAAAGCCTCCTTTTACCCCAAATGAGTTCGCCCTTGTGAAAAGTTATGAGAGAGCCCTCCAAAAAGATGGATCATGGGCACAAGAGGCACAACAATGAATGTAAAGCCAGTTGCCCCATCATGTTTACCACCCACCCTCCCCTTCTCAACCTATTCAGCAACAGATGCAGACTCTAAGCTCAGACTTTATGGAGCAAGAAAAGGCAAAGAGTGCGTTTCTTGATTTGATTAAGAAAGCGTCTGAGCTCAAGGAGCAGAGAGAGTTGGAGGCTCAAAGTTATTATGAATAGGAGGTAGTTCCTTACCAAATGACAGAGGCTCTTGTTGATGAGCAACAAGCAAGAGAGTTTCAAGAGGAGATCAGACACTGAGTTGAAATTGTGACAGCAAGGTTAAGATCACAGATTGCTCAACAAGAGGCTCCTAGGCATAAAATTCCAAGTTGGAGGGTCCATCTATCTCAAGAGCCTACACATGAAGAGCCAAAAAAGCACCCATTTCTAAGTTTTAGGACTGGTTTGCCTTTTGTGTCTCCCCCTTCTCCCCCTCAATTTCACATCCCAAGTTTTAAGGCAAAAAATTATTTTCAAGAGCATGTGCTTGAGATGCAGCCCACCACTCTACAAGAGCAGCCTATTCAGAGAAGTGAGTTATCCCAAGAGACCCCCCTGGTCTCTTAGGATGATGAGGTGATTTGGATTCCCCAATGGACTCTGCCCCCTAGTTGTCAAATGCCTAGTCTTTTCAAGGATACTAGTCTAGTGTCTGAGCAAGGGCCTGTGGTGAATGAACTATCATGGGATCAGGAGGAGAAGACATCTGAGGTGGCAGTGTAGAATGATGACTATGGTGAAGTGGAGTAACAAGTTGGGGAGGTGGAGGTTGATGCTCAGCTTGAGCTCTTGGTTGATTTTCTTGATGAGCTCCCTCTCTTTGTTGATGATGAAGAAGAGACCATGCCATTACCTATGGCTAAAGATCAATCAAAACAATAGGTTCATCATCAATAGAAGGTTGATATAGAAGAGGATGCCTTGTGCTTGTTAGATGAGCTGCCTAGTTTTGTTGAGTAGGATGATAAAGATGTGATCATAGCCACCTCTTTGAAGCTACAACAGCTAGAAGAGATTGATCCCAAGGATATGCTGATTCATGAGCTTGATCTCATCTTTGAGGAGGAGACTTCCCAATGTATAGAAGATAACCAGAGCCTTGACAAGGATTATTTGGGAAGCATCATGGATGGCTTGTGTGTGGAGCCTGATTCTGAAGAGTCAGTCATTCCTGGAGATCTTTAGAATTTTGACCACTTTGATGACCTCTTGGCTGGTTTAAAAGAGGAGGATGACAGTCCCCTAACTATGGATGATGAATTGACATGGCTATCCATGATGGAGGGAAACCAAGAAGATAAAAAAGAAGCCATCAAGGAAAGTCCTACCTTCAAACTTTCAAGAGGCTACCCCATCAAATATTTGGCCCAAAAAGAGTTCATTGAGGCACCTCCATATGATCCATTTGAGGTGAGTGAACCTGATCTTGTTTTTGTAGAGGCAGTGCATCCTCATTTGCCAAATTTTTGTGTGCCTCACATCTTTGTAGCTATCCTTATGCTTCCAATGCAAAATACCCTAAGGAGGAAGGGTAGCTATTTCAACAGTCTAGTGAATGGTTTTGTTTAACCAAGTTTCTACACTAGTTAGTTTAGGGTAGGTTAGTTTTTCCTACATTCTTTCCCTATTTTCTATGTTAGTTTTCCTATTTTCCAAGAAGTGCTCATGCACAAGTTTTGTCCCTTTCTTCAGTTTTGTCTTTGTCAAAGTTTTGTGTTCCTAAGATGACTCCTATGCCCAATGGATATATCAAGGTCACTAGTCCAATGTCTAGCAGGATGACATCCCGCAGAAGTCACCAAAATGTTGCCCAAAATTTTCTATTCTACAAATTTAGCCAGGTTTCCAGGTCTCTATTTTTATCCCGCCTTGCTACAACTTGTTTTCACTTGCGAAGTAGATCCTCAAAGTTTTATGCTTTGTGCTTTGAACCCCATGTTCTTTGATATGTTCTCAAGCCCCAGTTTAGATTACACGTGCTAAATCGCAAAGCCCTTAGAGATTTTCAAGTTTGAATGGTTGCAGGAAATGCTTAGGTCGCAGTTTTTCAAATTTTTCAAAGTGTCAAAAACTCAGTGTGTTTTCAACCTTCACCCTGAAAGCCCAGTGTGTTTTTGACCTTCACTCCAGAAACCCTCTGTGTTTTCAACCCCTCATGTTTTGCACTTATTCCTCTGGTGGCATTCATTTCATAAGCGTACAATTCCAACAAGTGGGGCCCAGTTGGTTTTCGGCAAGCCGTTATGTGGGTTTTCGCATGATCGCATAAGTCCTTTTCCCCTTATGTGACCATGTGACTAACTGTTGATGATCCTGTTGAAGATTGCTAGTTGTTTGTCGCATGATCGCATAGTCGCTTTTTAGGCTATGTGAATATGCGACTAGTCGTTAACTACACCGATAAGAGCCTACAGTTTGGTTGATGTGTTCATGTTTCATTGGCCTACTGGTGATGAACATTTGTTGGTGGGCCCGAAGCTTGTGGTGCCAGTGTGGTGAAGATCTGACGGTTGTCCCATAATCTCATGGAATCTTTTGATTCCATGAGATCATGCGACAACAGCCCGATGTGATATTAGTGGCTCGTGGGTCTGGAGTATCTGCAATGGCATAAGTGTGATGAAGAGCTACTAGTGGGTCCTCTGGAGGTAGCGTGTCTAGTCTATGGTGGGCCGAAGGTATAGCATGGCCCCCATAGATGCAAGATCTATTGTGGTCACATGTTCGCATGGGATCTTTTGATCCCATGTGATCATGTGACCACCGTTGGATTCTAAGGGCTTGTTGCATGATCACATGAGGCTTTTTGAGCTCATGCGATCATGCAACGGGCATTGTTTTGAAATAGTGTGACTCCTTTCCTAGGCTTTTCTTCTACAGAGATGTTTGCGAGTGGCAAGTAGCTGAGAGTTTATGTTGCTAGGATAGTTGCAAGTTGTGAAGTTGATGAAGAGGATCCAGGTAGCCATCGCATATTGATATTTGTCTCGGTAGGGTACTAGATAGCATTCATGGCATGGCTTTGGGGCAGTAAGGATGATGAGTCGAGGTTGTTTATCTGCAGGAGATGTAGTACAGAGGTGGGCACAAGAATAAGATATCTGATCGGACACAGTGTTGCAGATATATATTTATGATCAGTCTTGTTTAACCTAGGGTTTGTTATTATATTGTAAATCTTGTAACCCTAGTTAGGTTTGATTCCTGCCTACATGTATAGGATGTATATATTGTTTTTTGGAGCTTGTAGTGCTCAGAGTTTGCATTTTGTAAAAAGAGTTTTTCTCTTTCTAGGAGTTATCTGTGGCATTCTTTCTACCCTCTGACTTTTACAGTCTATAACCTTTCATTGAAGTTGTAGGTTTAATAGAGGCTATTTGTGGCATTTGTTCTACCCCTTGGTCTTTCACTTGTCTACATTTCTCTTATTGAATGTAATATACTGGCTTTATTGGAGAAGTTTTGGAGTTCCAGATCCCTTCTTTCTTTCAGCTTATATGTGTACTACTGTGTATGATTTGATTTGAGTGATTTTTTGGGTATTCTTCAGCCCCCTGTCATTCTATCTCATTCCTGTGCCCTTTTGCTGAAGAGAACATTTTCTTGCAGGTCATAAGTTGTGTCTTATGTCTAGGCCCTCCTATGAAATACTTATGCAAGCCTATTTAGGGAGATTGTGTTCTATTAGATCTGAGAGCCTTAATGCTAGTTTGGTCAGTGTATTATATTCATTTCATTTCAGTGCATCACCTCATAGGTAGTTTTTTTTTAGTCATTTTCCTTTCATGCACCCCTTCTAACCCTTTCCCTTCAAAGATTTACTTTTCATGTCAAGAGAAAACTAAGGTGACAATCCAAGAGGAACCAACCTAGAACCTAGAGGTTTCATCTTGGTTAGCAAAGGTCCCACAACCTTGAGATGATTCTCATGTTATACTGAGTTATCAAGACCAAGAGAGCTTGAAACAAAGGTGCAAACTCAGTGTATAACAGGTATAAAGGGGCGGTGGAGGAGAAGATCATAGAGGGGTAGGGGATAGAATGGTGAAGGTGAAATAAAATGGCTCAAACAAGGTGCGTGATCTATTTAACAGATTGCCACAAATGAGTTGTCATCTCTTAGAGTGGGACGCTTGGATAAAGTGCAAGATAAGGTAAGGCTTTGGAGAACTTTTAGGTTATTGCACATGGTAGGGGGTTTAAAGCATTGTCATGAGTAGTCACCCTTGTATCAGCATTCAGTGACTAGAGATATTAAACATAGATAAAATAGAAATAACTAGGAATAAAAAAAAAAATTGATGCAAATAACCAATACGATAGAACAATTTTAATTTCTTGTCTAAAACATGAAGCAAGTTTAGCAAGCATGGGTAGGAACCTTTCTTCAATTACAAATAACAAGCATAAGATATAAACCGTTAATAAATGGAATCCACTCACTTAGGAAGCCTCAACTTTAGATCATCACTGTAAACTATTACCATTTGGGACTTCAAACAAACAGACACATAAAAAAATAAAAATTCTAGATTATAACTAACTGTGTAGGAGCCATCGCCTTAGCTGACCTAGTATTGGCAATCACCTGTGCATAGATTTAAAGAAGAGAACATGCAAAAGAAAACAATAAACAAAACTAGTCAATTATTAAGAAACTACCATGCCATTTAAAAACCAGAAACTAGCGCTATTAATGATAAAAAGTAAAAAAAAAGGTTGTCACAAGCTATAGCTCTTGGGAGCTCTCATTATGGAGGAGGTGGTGTGTCTGATGGTGGCTGCAATGGAAATAGGAAAGGGTTTCTCCAAGTCAGAGGATTAGGAAAGTGGTGAGCAGAATAAAAGAAATACAATAATCAATCTCAAATAAAAACAATATGAACTGTATTATAGGAATTTAATTTCTATGCAGGAGTTGTCGCGCCGAGCATAAAAAATGGCAACAAAACACAAGGGCCACATAAACATGCAAACTTTAAGCAATACAAGCCCTAATCTAGGTAAAACATGATAGTCTACTCTCTTCATGGGGTTGGGAGTGAGCCAAAAGTCTGAAAGAAAGGGTCGACGACAGAGATAACTTAATGGGAAAAATGACAGAGTTGCAATAAAATGAGCACAATGGATGAGAAGGGCAAGAACCGCAAGGAAGAGATCATGACCATTAATCTACACAAGATATATCTCTATGATAAAAAACTAAATGAACTGCTATATTGAAACAACATGCAACCGAAATATAGAAACAATGCATGCAAAGGAAATGCAATGATTTAAAAAATGTATTATAAGAAATGATAAAAAACACATGCAAGGAAATGCAATGATTAAAAAATCAATATAGAAACTAAATTACAGTGCATGAACTAAATTTACAATGTAAATGATTAGGAAAGAAAAAAAATGCCTGCACATACTAAAAATGAAGTTGCAATGATTAGAAATTAGAAACAAATAATTGCAATTTGAAAAAATATTCTATACATGCATGAACCGATATTAGAACTAAAAAATTTAAACTATTAAACATTAAATTATAATATTAAAAACAAAATTTAATATTATAATCAAAATTTAATATGATAATATTAAGATTTTGATAAATTTAAATTTGCATTATTTTCTTTATCAATAATGTATCCAAACCTGCACAAAACAAATCAATAACGTATCCAATAGATAAACTAGGTTTGGCGGTAAACCAGCCAAACCCCTCAAAAAAATTTGATTTTATCTCTCTTAATCAGATTAGTTAAAAAAATATATACTAGCAATAAACTCTCTCAAGAGTCTCCAATATTGGAGTGCTCCAAGATATGGTAGCTCCTTCACCTATACACTCAATAATGGATTAAACCAACCTGCTCTGATACCATGTTAAAATAATAACAAAATATAGAGAGAGATAGGAAATTGTTTAATCAATGAGCTTAGGAATAAGGAGATTTACCATGAATAATTACAACTCTAGGAGCATTCACCAAAGAAAGAAGCAACAAGGAGACAATATTTTGAAGGGGAAAAAGCATAAAAAACCCCCGTGATATAATGAAAGTGGCAAAAATGCATAAGAATGAGAGAGAGAGAGAGAGAGAGAGAGAGAGAGAGAGCTTAGCTCATACAATGTTCAAGAACAAGAAGAATCTCATACGGAGAGAATGAGAGCCATCTCTTTTAATAGAGATGTGAGAAAAGAGTTATATTGTAACTCCCATTTCTATGTATGCCACATTTCACTAGTGTGTGAGACAAGTGTAGGATTCCTCATAAGGAGGAATATCTATTTTCCTTAATAAAGGAAATTACAAATATTACATGTCCTCCCACTTGGACTAGAGGATAAATACAATAAGATAACCTTGTTTATCCTTACATATATAGCCAAGGAAAGATTAAATTCTAACACCTCATCTATGGAAGTTGGAATACAATAGACTAAATTGTCGAGGTAATATCATTCCATCTGATGATTTGGGTTTGAAATTTATATTTTGATATTGTCTTTTATTTACTAATGATGCTATTGATACTTGTGAAGGTCATCAAGGCATCAATGACCAACTTCCTAGAGGAATAAAAAGTTATCCTAGTCAATTTAGTAGGTTTTCATAGTACAAGGATCTCCCAATAGTGCATTTGTTTGATGCTATGCATATTGGAAAGAATGTAATAGAGACACTATGGAAAATATTGGATGGAAGGCATGACAAAGAAAAAGTTGCCAAAGATTGTAATGACATTCATGAATCCAATCATGTGCTGAAAACTTTCATTGAATCAAATAGCAATGGAGACCACATAAATATGAGTGCCCTTCCTTGGTTATTAACTAAGTAGAAAAGTGATGCATTAAAACAAATCATTAAAAAAACAAAATTTCCAATAGGATTTACTGCAAATATAAGCAGTCTTGTATTAAAGAAAGGTGATTTTGGGCCAAGGTTGAAAACACATGATTGACATACCTTCGTCAAGGTAAGTCATGTTCTCTATTTACAATATATTTATAAAATTGCATGTACTTTTTATTGTATTATTTTACAATATATTAAAAAGATCATTTTTTAATCATTGCAATGTGTCCTACCTCTATCCCTCCCAGACTAGTTTGAGAATAGTTTTAAACAAGTTATATACAATCTTGGAGAATACATGAGGTTAGAAGTGTTATTTCTTAGACTTGTACAGATATTATATTTATGACTTACTTTACTTTTTATGTAATTTATTGTATATTTTTATCTAAAATATTGTTTATATGTTCTTGCAAGTTGAATCTCTTTTAGGTGGTTATCATCTAAAGAAATTGATAAAAAAGATATAAAATATTGGAATAGAAAAATTCCCTAGCTTATGTGTGAAATGCAAAAGTGTCTACCTCCAACTTTTTTCAATCCTCACGAACACTACCTCATACATCAAGTTGAAGAGATTGAATTGTGTAGACCTGTACAAACTAGGTCAATGTGGATGGTTGAAAGACACTTGAAATTTATGAGGGGCTTGGTTCAACAAAGAGAACATCCTGAGGGTTCTATGGTGGAGGGATATATGGTATAGCAGACCATGGTGTACATTAATGAATATCTTCCCAAGTTTGTAGCAAATATCCATGTAGATCACATTTTGGATCCTAACTCTATTAACAAATTCGAAGGGGAGTACTTGATGGGTAAAGGTAGATTGAGGAAAGTGAGAGGTAATTATATGATGTTATTGTATTTTATTAATTCTTATAGATCTTCAAAATAATTTATTTCTAAGCGGTCTATTTGTTTTCTTTATAGTTGCTCGTGAGTGGGATGCATTACATTTGTATATTGCAAACAATCTTGATTGGATGATGGTATGATGGTATGGATTCAACAATCTCAAGAAAATGGTCTCTCATTAACATGGGATGGTGTTGCATCATTGGTTAAAGAAGCTCATCGTAATGGAGATCCCAATGTTACGCCAATGGTACTTGATCTAGCATATGGTTTAAGAGGTAGAAAGGTATGTATAAGTTTACTAACCATGACCCATAAGTTTAATATCAACTCACGGGTCAATGCAAATAATCTTGACATGTTTGAATAATTACAGATCAAACACCACAAAGCTATGTACTACCATGGCCATAAATTTTGCATAAAAAGTTAGACCAAATGAAGAAAACTTGTGATTCAAGGATAAGTGCAGTCTTCAAGGTCACTAATATTTCATCTAGAAATGACATACATCCTCAACAATCTAAAAATCAATACTATGGAATTTTAGATGATATACTTGAGTGCGACTTCAATTCATTCAAATTAGTTCTATTTTCGTCAAATGGTACAGGCTACGGCTGAATGAAAATGATCCTTATAGGACTGTTATTGAACATGATAGTGGATTTAAAATGATTAATGCAAGGTCATTTGAGCCAGTTGGAGATGAGCCCTATGTTCTTCCAAGCCAATGTGAGTCAGTGTTTTACTTTTTCATTCCACATAAACTGGGTTGGTCATTTGTTGTTAGACATGATCCAAGAGGAAGGCTAGTAAAGTATAACATGATAGAGGAAGAAGATACTAAAGAATTAGAAGATGAAGTAAATGATGATCATGGATGACTATTACACAATGAAGAAGAAGAAGAAGAAGAAGAAGAAAATGATCACTAGTACATTTGACCTTATTTTTCTACCAAAATTTGTGACCAACAAATAAAAAGGTTTTGGTTGGTCGAATTATAGAAGGAAAATTTTGATTTTTTTTAAAATTATGCCCGCGTTGGTCAAAATTGTGACCAATATCATCAGGGTTGAAATTTTGATGAACACAGGCTTAACTTTTTAAAAAAAAGGTTTCATTTATCATTTCATTATTCCTGGCACAATGTTCGAAGGGCAGCATGTGAAGGAGGTCCACCTGTTTGATTTAACTAGGGTTTTTGGAGTTTTATATAACATCTTCCTCTCATTGCCAGGATCTGAATCTGTTTGAAAGGGGTGCAACAACTACTTAGCAACCACAGAAGGCTAGATTCAAGCATAGACCTCAACAAAACATCTCAGCCCCACTCAGGAAGCATTAAAATTTGGATCAATTGGATTTTGTGAGGTAGAACTGAAAAATTGTTTAATTTACATTATCATTTTCCTATTTCATTCATACATTTGGAGTTTTATTTAGAGGTAGATAACATAATATTTGTGAAGATTTAGTCACAGGATTTGAGGAATAATCATAGGGAATAGGGTTTCTTCTAAATTTGACAACACCAAACCCTCTTGTTTAGGCTGCAACAATATTCTTTCTTGTAGGTCTATTGACAGGTTCGAGTCATAATTGCTTAGCATGGATTTACTATTTCCCTTTGGTTCTCTTTCGAATCCATAGAGCAATAACAACTAACCTTCTCCAGTGCCTTCAAATGGTCTTAGGGACACTCTAACCTAGTTCATCAAGTTAGGTTAGGGCCGACTGGAATGGTTTGAAGGGGAGTATTGTCTTCGGTGACTCTCAAAGACCCTGAATCAAATAGACTTTGAAACTAATTTACTGTCAAGCCACTGTTGCACACATTCCTCTCTTTCACTGGTTAAATACATGAAATGTAACTTGCTTAGGGCATCAACCTTGAAGAAGCATGTTGGTCTTCCCAATTTTGAATGTTTAGTTTATTACAAAATAATGCCTTAGCCTGCCTTTCACCCAGTGACATATGGTTTCTAGTGGGGAAACGCAAGCTAAGGCCGAGATTCCATGACAGAGCCAAGTAGAATGCATTTCAACGGTCTGTCAGAGAATCGATAGTTTCCTATGGAACAAAACAAAATGTAATCAAAGGAATTTCAAAAAATGTAGATGCATAACAAAACTAGCAGTAGCTTTCAACCTATTTGTTGATTTTGTTATAGACTGTGCACCATAGGAAGATAAAATGAATCAAATGAATACCAAATACCATGCATGTGTAAATGAATCTGCAGTAACATTAAATCTATCTATCCGTTACATTACCGACTGTGCAATAATGGAAAACAAAACTAATCAAAACTGAACTCTGAACACACCATGGATGTATTAAAATGAAATTGTAGTGGTGTTTAATCTCTTCATTCCTTTCACAATAGTCAATGCATGATAGAGACATGCGATCTTAGAATTGTAGTTTTTTTTCATTCAAAATTGCTTCAAAGGTTATCCTATCCCAATCCCGTGATTGGACAAGGTGTTTTAAACAACATCAAAATATCCTTAACTAATCCAACTGAGATGAAACCGGTTGTGGTCGTTGGAGAACTAGATTTACAATCTGTCAATAGTGTTGCAAGAAAAATGGAAATGGAAACATGTTACAATCTTTGCAACTTTGGAGTGTAACTTTTCAAAAATGCACTAAAACTCAATAAAACTTCCCAAAAGAACTAAGAGGGTGATCTAAGGTCTAGATCCCACAAATTGCTTAAAACTAAAGAAAGACAAACTAAAACATACTAAAACTAAGCTAGCCATTCATATGCCAACTAGGATCTACATGGACTAAGGGTCTCCTAGGCTCATAGGCATGCCTTAGAAACCCTTGACCATACAAAATGGATCAAGAAAAATGAGGATATTGATCCTATCAATCCCTCTTTATTACAAGCAAAACTCAACCAAAACATAAACAAAACAAAATTCATCCTACTAGCCTTCGGTGCCCTGCACCAGTCCCTAACTGTGCTCAACCAACTCGCCTAGGACATCATTGCATTCAAACAATGTATTATTCATTATGTTAACATGTTATATAAGAAGCAATAATGAAGCTTGTCATGATCATATAGGTCTTATAGAAATAATGTGAAGAAATACATATAGATCTATCAACTCAAGCCATGTTCAAGGTATAAGAGAAATGTTGTAGCAGGATATAAAATGAAATAAAACTCTGATTCCAAAGCATAATCATGAGTATCAAATATTACAAGACAATAGCAAGACATTTCTATTATAGTACACTAACATCAGTCATCGTGAACCACAATGCTCATAAACAAAGTTTTTAGCCTCAAAATACAAACCTATGTCATAGTGCTATGATGGGAATATATCAAAATATATCAATAATCTCTTTCTTGGTTCATAATTTGTAAGTGTTGTCTTTAAGTTATTTACCATTTCTTACATCTTCTCAATTGTGGATTTTGATCTTCTATGGTATTGTCTTCTCTAGGTCTATTCATTTCCCTTTTTGTTTCAATAGAACCCACAATGGCATGCTCATCGACACTAGTAATGACACACTCATCTCTTCTTCTTTATCTTTCTTCTCTCTCCATTATTTGTTTCATCTTTATTTCTTCTCTTTTAGGGATAACCATCTTTTGTTTCTTAGTTTTTTCATTACTTTCTCTTGATTTATTGACGAACATGACTATAACTTAAAAAAAAAGATTTCATTTCTCATTTCATTTTTATGGGCAAATTAGATCAAGGGTTGCAACATGCGAAGGAGGACTATAGCACGTGAAGGATTTCCATCTTCGAAGAAGGTAAACTTCATAGCATTAGTCTTATATGCCATTTTTTGTTTCAAGCTTAGGGTTTCAATATTTTTAATTAAGAAAATTACTTTACAAGTAATTTTAGAGTTGTTTATCATTTAGGTTTATTTCTATATACATAGCCTACCATGAAATGAACATGTAGCCACCTATCTTAGCAAACTTGGCCATGTAATGAATAAATAGTTTTATGGTTGCAAAAGATTCATTTGTGCATTCTCAAGTTCTGTTATATTTCATTTAATTAAACTTTGCAGTCAGTTTTTTTTTTAAATTGGTGTTGAGAAACCCATCTCTCTATCAGACCAACTCAGACACTCTATAGTCGGCTCTAACATGGAAGTTTGGTCTTGACTTGTATTCTTCCCATTGGGACTCAATATCACTGGACAAGAAGCAGGGAAAGACCATGTATTTTAATTGTTCGAATACTCAAACTATGGAAGTAGTACACTACTTCAAGAGTTGATTCCCTAGATAATACTTCCATGTACTTGGTTAGGGAAAAAGTATATATGTTTGCAGTAGTGAATAATAGGAGATTTGGAATTGAATCATAGAATAGATTTGAGGATGCCAATACATTAAAGATTTCTTGGTAACTATATCCACCATGAATACCTAACATTTATCCATTCCAGATTGTCCATTTCATATAATCCTTTTAGGCAAGTGGAAGGAAGATTGGATGTAAATTTGTTTTTGAATCAATAAAACATAACATTGTCCTACAAACACTCAAATTTCTTGTTCCTCTACAAACTTGCACGACTCATATTGATGGTGAAATTTATGGGACTATGAAGATCCTTGAATCCAATTTCATTTGCAACCAATTTAGAGGTCTAAGGTGTCTGGGGTCGAAAGTTAGAGCATTTTTTCTTAAAACTAGCCTGAAACCCTCATTACTTAGGGTTTCTTCATTCAAGGTTGATTTCCTCTCATGTCCACCATTAGAAAATTCTAATTCTTGGTGGAATGAGGGGCTTCCATGTATATTTATTGGTTTTGAAGTCAATTTTTAGGGAAGAGTGTGGCCATCCATATTTCCATTGAATTAAGGTTGACATCTCCATGTGGCAACTTAGTTTCAGAATGAAGAATTGATGACATTTAGGTGTTGGGTTAAATCAGGGTATAAATTTGAGTTTAGAGTGTATTGAGACCATGTTAATAACATTCCAAGAATTTTTTTCATTCCCTTATTATTCCTTAGGGTACTTCCTTTAGAAAAGTGACCTAATTACACAATTAGGCCTAGTTGACATTGTTAAGGACAGTCCTGTTTGTTGAGTCTCTTGAATTAATTTCTTAGAAGGCTAGAATTACTCCAAAATGGGTATCTAAAACTACATTCTATCCTCAAGGGTCAATGTTGAGTTTGGTAGAAATACCCTAAATTCATATTTGTAGGGCTACAAGGGAATTGAGGCCTAAAGAAGGAAGTATTGTCTATAGAATGCTCTAAAAACTCTTAATAGTTTGGAAATGTTTGATAGGTAATGAAACACTCTTGACAAGTTGATTCAACACCCCATAAGATAGACTTGTCATCCTTCATTATTGGACCAAGATTGGTACCTATCCTAGTAAGTCATTATGAGACACTGCATCATCCATCCTGGAGTAATTGTTGAATCTTGTATTCAGGGTTGGGAATGCTAGTTAGGACATGTTATTAAGTGGACTTTGAAGGTGTGGGGTCTAGGTTCCAGTGGGTTTTTGTCCTGGAGACCTTTTAGAAGGTTTTGAAGGACAAATTGCCCTAATCTCTCACACTTACCCTAGTCCTTGCATCAATAAGGGCCATCATCATATTAAATGAGACATAAAGAAAAAAGTATCATAGAAATTTTTTCTGAAGTATCCTAATTGAACATAAGAATATACTTGTGAATAGAATACAAAAGAGAACCATTTAAGAAATAGACATTTTCACACAAACAAAAGATATTAGTTGTTATGATCATGGTCTTTCCCATTCTAAGAATATATAATTTTTTTATTAGTATAAATATGATATTATATGTTCCTATAAACATCCACAATTTTAACAATATCATTGAACTTATGCAAGTTGCATCATTACCACTATTTTGTGAAACAATCTACAAATTTAAAGTTATATTTGAGTTAAAATATAAGTAATATTAAAATAACACTTGAAATATTTATCAATATCAAATAAGTATTCTCAGTTCACAATTAAATACTTTTCAAACATAATATTGTTTGCATTTAATTTTTATTTTTATGATAATTTATTCATAGTTATTTATTTATTTATTTATCTTCAATCTTTATTTGAGAGGTCACAATACTTAGTCATTGTCCATGTTTAAATGATTATTTGCTTTATGTGACTTCTCTTCAATTCTTATTATAAAGTGTACGAGTTCCAACACTAATGAAATCCATGCATTTGAAGTAGAATTATGTAAAAGTTTGAAGTTAAAATAATGTGAATATAATCTAAAAGGAATGAAATTTATTAGGTAGATATTGCTATGCTTTAAATTTTTATATTTTCTGTTTTTCCACATTTAAGTTAGCAATATATTGTACACACACATATACTATTTTTTGAGTCAATAAATATGTTTCTATTTAAATATGTTTCTTGATTACACCCCCCACTAATCAAACATACTCATTTATTTGTTTTAATTTCCTCACATGCTTTTGGTGGGAGCTAATAGAGAATTTGAAGTCTTTAATTTTTATAAGTAATAGGGGTATTTTTCCTTTGGATTTGACATGCTTATTTTTGTTTTGGCAGTCTCAAATAACACTATCTTAGTCTACTGTCATTCCTAGTCACAATATCAGTTAGTCCAAGTCTAGGTTTCAATAGGTTGTTGTTTCCTTCTGTTGTGAAATTCAAACCCTATAATTAGGAAAATGTCAACCAATGCAAGGAGTGAAACCAAAATTTGGAGAATTAATCAAATGGACACAACTCAAAAATTACAAACATGGCACAATCTTCAGGTAAAGTGATTCTTATCAAGGGCACTGTCCGTCCACATTTGAACATGGTTGTTTACTGGCTGCCCTTCAATAGGACACTTGACTATACCTATTTGAACATAGTTCAAATCCCAAAAGTCTACATTTATAGGACTGTTCAACATTGTCCTAGTCAATCCATGTTTGTATGCTTGCTACCCATACCAACCTGTATCACCTGCCTAAGCAATACTTTCAGTAGTCCTCCTACACATGTACTATTGTGAAAATCATCACAAGTCCATTTGTTAGAGGGCTACTCAAAGTACACATGTTTGGAGGTTTGAAGGAAACAAGAGAATTTGAAGAGTGGCGAGTCTTAAGATTGTACCTAATATAGCCAAGCTTCATTCAATGGTACATTCAAACATGAAACAAACTAGTCTTAAACTAGATTAAACTAGTAAACCAAAGGACATGCTTTTACTATTAAGTCTCTATTTTTTGGGCATACTGATTATAAGTACTTGACATATATCACAAATGTTTCTAATTAAGGTTGGCAGGATGATTACGCCTATCCTGGAAAAAGACTATCAAATCATTATTCTTTCAAATCAATTACCTATCAACGTATCCCATGCAAGGGATATAAGCCAAACACATAAAGAACATGCACATAAACATGACAACTGAAAAACTTAAATGGAATACACCAAGAAGTACCAAATGATGAATGCTTAATTGTTGTAATGGTAAAGCAATATTAGAACCGTCCATTTCTAGAACTTGATTTTTCTATAGTCCAAATGATTTTTCTTATTTCTTGTCTGTGCTTGGTGACAGGATTTTGAACATTGTTGACATACTTAAGTGGAATACACAATACCAAATGATGAATGCTCAATTGTTGTAATGGAAAAGCATCAGAACTATCCATTTCTAAAATTTGATTTTGTATAGTCTTAATTATTTTTCTATAATCCTAATGATTCTAAAAATTGTTGACAAAGAGTGTTTCTTTTTTTTATTATAGTATAAATGATTTTTCTTATTTCTTCTCTTTTGTCCCTTTTTTATTTCCTATGTCTATGCTTTGTGACAGGATTTTGTCACCTTCTTTTGATGGTATATTTCATTCACTCTATGTGGAATACTATTTTGTTCACTATTTTATTTCAGCTTCATATTTATTTCATTTTTCATATACACAGAGACTACACATGTTGATAAAAAAATGAGCTATTTGATTTAGGTTTACTTTTCATTATTGTAAATGGTTAATATTTCTGATGGTACTCCTTGGTCTATTTCGTATAAAAATAATCATATAAAAATAATAAATGTAGTAACGATGGTGCAATGCATTATTGATATAGGCTCGATGACTCTTGTCAATGTGCCAAACTATCAATGTGGTGGTGGGCAGTGTGTGTTGAAGACTTTGCGGACATTGAACAACCCTGGATGACAATTTTGGTGTTGTCCAAGTAGAAAAAAGGTTGCTAATGTGTATATATTTAAAGTTTCTAATGTAAATACTATTCATTATAATATAAGAACTAATGTAGACTAGGTATCACCGGGAAATAATGGCTATGGATGCTTTAGTTGGGTCGATGACAACTCATCTGCATCTATCCACCCATCTCCACTTATCCGTGATGAAGGATTTGAGTGCAAAATGTGTAAGGCTAGGGAAAATTTAGAAATTATATTTTTACGATGCCTTCTCTATATTGTAATTGCATATCTTTGTTGCAACCATATGCAGAGATGAACTCAGGAATTAGTTAGTTTAGTATTTTCATATTGTAACTAATATTTTAATATTGATATGACATAACTTCTCTTTGTCTCAAGTGCGCATATATATGGTTTACATATTTTTTTAGAATAATTCTTCATGTTTATGGCTCAGGTGAGCCCCAATCTAATATCAATCACAATCTTTAACATATAGTGTTTTCTTGGTTATTCCATTTATTCATTGACCTTGACTATGGATTGACTATCATTTTTAAGCTTGAGCAAGGCTTCGTACCATGCACCGTCTGCAGATTTGTATGCAATGCTGATTTATGCTGGAGGTAAACTACATGTGTCATGTAAACAACATGATTGAATGCAATCTCTTTTGTGTGTTTTGAAGAGTTTTCCCACCAATACAAGCATAAATAATGCATTAAATGTAATCTATGGATGCTACGTGGTATGAAGTCTCGCTCAAGTTTGAGCATAGCATGGTATGAAGTCTCCCTTTATTCTAGTGAGGGATTGGAATGAGTTCATTTTGGATTGAAAGGAGAATGGGGATACTTAAAGAGGAATTAAACTAGCAAATGAGAGAAGGTATACACACGAAAGATGAGAAACATAAATGTAGATTTCACAATAGTTGAGAAACATAATTGTAGGCATCACGGTCCATAATTTTTTGGAGACAACGTAATAGATGTATTCAATAGATATTGGAAAGCGATCCTTCCTAGCTGCTGTTGTTCTATAAGGTTTGTCTCAATCCCAATAGGTTGTAGTTTCATTTTCTAGATGTGTAAGTTAGAGGGGGCTTACAATAATAAATCATGTAATGAGGGGGCTTAGAACACTAGTATATGCAAATTTCATTATTTAATAATAAAAATCTATTAAAATGTTTGCAGTAAATGTAAAGAACTCATAACACATGATATGTTCTCGAGGAAACCTTGGCCAAGGGAAAACCCCAGTGGGGATGGTACCCACAAAGATCCACAAATCAAAAGATATCTGGTTAAGGATGTTGACCCTGTTAGGAGCCTGTTACAATCATATAGTGTATCAGTCCTGGTTAAGGGACTATAGGCCTTGTTAGAAGCCTCAACCCTATTAGGAGTTGTAGATACAAAACTTGATTACCAGATGAGCTCACTACCCAAACAAGTAATACAAATGTTTACTGATTACAATATGGTACTACTTACAACTTCACATCAACAACTTTCACTGCTATCACAATTTACATATATTACATGTTACATTTCAAGTATGTTCGGTACATCTTCATTTATACAAGATACAAACATAATATCTTCCTCTTGTCAGCTTGCATATCTTTATCTAAGAGTAAACATCTAGGATGTCATCTCTTTATAATATTAAGTCATTATTTTGACAAGAAAAATAATCCCTTAATTCATTTACTAGTTCTGTCTTCAAAATTGCACTGTCGGCTGTACTCTATCATTGGTAAAATAGTCATAACTTTGTCTGTACTATCTATACTATTTTGCACACTAAGATGGGGTATCCTCAAACACCATAGAGTCTATGTTCAACTGCACAAACTCTGATCATGCTCCAGTGAACGTCACCAAAACAAACTGTATCAGGTGCTATGTCAAAATCACTATTTCATACTTAGACAATTTTAGTCTGTGATCTTCCATACTTACTTTCCAGCTTATGCGCTCTTCATAGGGAACATATGTTTCCATAATGACAACATCTATGTACATACCTCAGCCAAATTTCTAGCACACTCTACTATTTTATTAATAATTTTTTTTGGTAAGTTTATTACTTTCATTTCTCTTTTGATTGCTAAGAATTACTAATCTTTGTCATAGGGTGACATGGATCCACCTCAAGATACAGGTAGGGATGTTCCTCATAGTAAAGCTTCTTCATCAAAGGTAAACCTTAATTAGTGTAATTATACAAATTAGATAGAAATAAATGTCATATTATTATGTTCTTTTCTTGATGGCTTTGGAGTTATTTTGATAGAATTTTACTGATATTGATGTCACAACTTGATACTTATTGATAGAGAAAAGAAAAAATGGAAGCAAATCAATTGCGATCTGAAGTTGAGGCGGCATTTATAGATGACATCGAATCTAACTCTAACTATGTATTCATGGCTATTCAAATAAAAAGTAGATATGGTAAAGAAATTCTTAACCTTATAATGGAACCAATAAAAATGAGGAGATAGAAGAACTCAAAGAAGAATTGATACATAGAGTCAATTATATTAATGTAAGCAGTAATTAATCTTAAGTAATAATTAAAGTTCAATAGATGTTTATATTTTATACTATCTTATGGATCATGATCTAAAATATGATGTGTTCTTCTTACAGGATATTTTGAAACCTATGAATTGTGGTCAATATGGTGAGGGTTGTAGCACCGCATAGCCTTCATGTAAATAATCCTTAAACCTTTAACCATTCATTTAACCTTAATTTGTATGCATTATTGACTCAACTTATGTTTGGGATGCTTCTAGTACCCCATTTAATCTTTATCCATTTCAAATGTCTTTGCTAACAATGTATTCTTCAACTCATGATGAAGTGCAGATGCCTCCCTTGATCAACATTCCATTGGCGACTGCATTGTCTGCAATAAGGTGCTTGTAGACATCTTCCTTTGTACCAGCTACAACTGGTAAAACCTTATTTTTCTATATTTTGTTATGTGCTAATCATGCATTGATTATTTTTCTTATGTGAATTTTATACACTGCATGGACCTATTTTGTTCACTAATACAAGAACAAATCAAACCGGTACTAGTGAAGATCAACCATTTCTAGGATCAGCCCATGTTACTAGTACTAGTTCATTTGTGGGGACATTATTGTTGAATAACTACAATATTTTTTTGGTAAAAGTACCAAAGCTTCCAAGTGCTTGAAAATTGTTATTATTTACAGTGCAATTGTAGTTTACTTATACATAACTTGTTTGGGACTGATAATCCCATGATATTTTTGTAGGAAATGATGTTTTTGATGATCATCTTTTTGAAATGAAATTGAAGCTATTTGGGCCCACCATACATAAAAGGTACGTAGCTTCCTAATATTGGTACAATATTTTTCTTATCTTCCATTTATTGTACTATATTAAAGTAATGATATCCAACAATTTTGTTTTTTCAAAAAAGGTGGAATGAATAGGATGCTAACTTAAGAACTCAGCTCATTAAATCTTTATAGGACCTCTTTGGAAATAAAACTTTTGACAGTGTCATGATTCTTAAAAAAGAATCCAAACATATAAAGAATATGAGGGACCAATATAGAAGGGCTCTAAAGGATAACCCAAAGTACGAGCATCCTCCTATGATTCCACCGATGGAGTGGAATGAAATAATGGAAGATGAAAAAGAGAAAAGGCTAAAGGATAGTGGAATTCAACTAGAAGATGACAAAAGAAGGTATGTGATGATAGTATTAAGTAGAATTTAATGATGCACTAATTAGTGATCTTTGTAAATATATAATCTAACATGTTTCAAACTTTTCATAGACTGTAAGACACATCAAAAACCACACAAGAAAGATTAGCAAAGGTTGGCCAACACAAACTTGGCTCTGGTGTCTATATGAAACTTCACTCTTGACTTGTAAGTAGCAGTATTGGAATTTCATATCAAATTTTTATATATAAGGCTATAAACAATTCTATTTAATCAAATCATACATGTCAAAATGATGATATTAAATAAAAAATATAGGGCACGGAATTCAATGTAGAGCCCATAGATGAAGACAAGAGAATAGCCTTGAAGGAAGGCTATAAAGTCATGGCTGCATGCCTACACCAAGAATTTGAAAGCCACAATGAAGAATCTGCTGCTCTAGATGAGACACAGGTAAATTGGTCAAATGAAAAGTAAATCAAATTGAATAGTTAATTTCAAACATAAATTGACTATTTCATCATAACAATGCACATGACATTTCACTACAGCCTTCAAATCCTATCACAGAACTTGGATGTGAGGAAGGCCATGGTGTGCATCACACTGTTGGAGTTATTAATTTTCTATTTGAAATAAATTACGTAATTATTAATAGAATTTAACATCTTTAATTGCAAATGGTTGTGTAACCATTTTTTGAATATTTTAGAGCATGTTGAGGTGGCGGAAGATCAAAATGTTATTGTAGATGATGATGTAGAATTTTCAAGTAAATAAAAATGCATGTTATGTTCTACTGGTTAATGAAATACATGTAATAGTAAAAAAAATGTATGTGAATTTAACCCATTTATTTGTTATTGCAGGAGACCCCCCTTTAGTGTAGCAGCCTCATCCTCCTTGAGACATGAGGAAGCATCATAATTTGAGATCACAACCACAAGAGGAGGAAGATAATATTGATGTTCCTCTAAGCCTTTACCTAAATAACAAATCTAAGAAAAACCCAAAAAAGAAATGATTTCTTAAAAATGCTCTTTGATAAAACTTATTTGATTAACTTTGTTGGATAATGAAAGAATGTTGTTTTAAGTAATTATCTATGAATGTTGTGTATTAATATTGATTTATATGTCATGTTAATGAATATTTTTATGTGTTAATGAATTCTTGATTAGTGTTGTGTATTAATGAATGTTATATCATATTAATAAATGTTATGTGATTGTATTGATTGAATGTTATAGTTCATAAATGGATGAATGAAGTGTGTAATTATATGTTAATGGGTAATTTAGATTGATGTTAGGGGGAGGGGGGGTGAGGCTAGTTGAGCTTCCACCTTCACGTGGTTGGCCTTGTTAAGTAGAGAATATTAAAGTATTCTCAAAACCAAGTGAAGCTCAAACTAACATACCTTCATTATTTAATCAATTTCATTTGTTCTAGGTCTTTACTCATAAGTGAATTTTGAATGTGTCATTGTCAGGCAACTGTCAAATAAAAAACTAGAAGGGCCAATAGTCAACTTCTCATTGTCATTGTCTAGCATGATTCAACTTCATTTTGTGTAAGTATTCTCGTATTGAATGCATCAACCTCTCTTGGCCTAATGTGGATTATTTCATTGGTTTGTGTTTTTGAGTAGGTGAAGTGTTAAATTAGTTCATATCTTCTATTATTAATTCATTCAAATTGGAGGAGGGCTTGACATATATACTCAACATAGAATTGACTGCTATTCTAGACAATTGAACACACTGAGTCTTTTGCTTGAGGGAAAGAGTTGGGTAATGTTGTTTTTAGAGACCTATGTAATTGTCCTTAGTGGCCTTTTTTTTTTAACAGGTTATTATAGATAATGTCATCGATGAAGGAATTGATGTACCACATGTAAACCAAAATCCATTCTTAATGCCATTTTGTGTAGTTCTCGAGTCATGTTGTTCTAAGCTATGTTGAATGAAAGGGATTTATTTGTAGATATTCTATTTCTAGCATCATGCATCAATCTGTAAAATGGCTCACACTAGAAGAAATCCATAATTTACAAAGAATACAACTGCTCAAATATCAATTGGATCTATAAGTAGCATAGATATTCTATAGCTAATAGCCTAATACACCCACGTGAATAAATTTACTTGTTGTCCCCTTAGGATTTACTTAAGAAAATAGTCCTTATGTGCTAAAAAATTAGTTTTTTTAGTGTTGCTATTGTAGATGATTATATGCATGAATTCAATGACAAGAACTGAACATTAAGAAATAGAGCAATAACACAAGATAATACTGTAGAGAAGCATGATGTGGTGAAAACTCTTGCACAACAAGGTTGTACCTTCCCTTGACACTGTATCCTTATGAAGTTACAAGCTTATTGCCCTTCCCAGCCCTTCAAGGACACTAATCAACAACAACAACATAGTAACACTTATATAACAACTCTGCAACTTGGGGAGTGAACACTCGCTACTGCACTCAACTCACCAATAATCCTTGCCACTACCAAACCTGTTACATATACAAGAATTAAAAAAAAGTTAGCAAAGACAAAACACATAAAACTAAAATACCAAGTGCCTTTGCAAACACTGAATTCCAAATGCTTCAGTACTTTAGAATACTGTGGTATCTATTGTTTGGCTCTTTACTGGAATTTTTTGAGCCTGATCAAACCATTCAAGTCTCATGTTCTATTGAGGGTTTTTTAAACATTGTTAAATATGTCTGATAAGTTAACTATTCAAAAACAATCAAATTCCTCAGCTATATGTATTCTTATAGCTGGCTCTAAACCCTGGGTGTCTGCATTACCTCTAAAACATTTTGTAATTGACTTGTACTTGTAACTTCTGCAACCTTTTTTTCTTTCCTAAATTTACCTTGTAAGGGATACTTGGAGCTATGTTGCTGCTCTGTTATTTGGATCCCTGCCTAAGATGCAAAGTATGTTGGTAGTTTCTCCTTTGGCTCTTGGCTTTCTTCCCATAAATGTTGTACCATATGTAGTTTTACTCCAAGAGAATTGTCATTGATAGCATTTAATGGACTGTTCAGTATGTACCAAATTCTCCACAAGAAGAGATTGCTTCACATGATAGACTCATCTAGCATCTATTCATCATTCTTGTAACCCCACCACTTCTTGCTTGGAAAGGCACTTAAAATTTGTGGTCGCATTCATTTCTTTTAATTATTTTAAAAGATGAAAAGATGCTTTCCATTTCTGTAATTTAGTAGTTACTAAAAAATGTTTTTTATAGTATTAACGAGAAGAAAAATTTGTCAACAATATTATCCATACCTTGGCCTCACCCAAATTCAGAGCCTTAACATGATGTTGTTAAACAATGAAATTTTATAATGACAACTTGTTAGCACTTTTGAGGTGATGAAGATTTATCCATTAATTTATTGATGCAATTTTCTAAAGTAGCAAGTTTTGTTGTCATTGCTATTTTCCTAGTGGTTCTGAGGAGATCAAGAATTATCAAGGAAAGATATTGAAGTGGAAAGGAAAAGTTTCTGAGAGGTTACAAATATTGAGTCATTGATCAGGTATACTTTTTTTAAGTAATCGCTACAGAATTGGTTAAGTTTTTCCTGAATTTTTAAAATAAGTCATAATTATTTAGTATCATATTCTTAGCTACAAGTTGTAGATCTTTGTACCATAAATTTTAGAGTTCAACTCTTACATGGACAAAGTTGTAGGTTATATTGAACCATCTGTTATCTTTTTTGACTCTTTAGTTGTCAGAAAGATTAAATTCACATCCTAGTTGTCATTGTGTTTGGGACATAAATCTTTACTTAACTAAATTAATTCTTTTAATATTGAGATGAAAAATCTACAAATAAAGCCTAGACTAGGGACTGCAAAGAAAACTATCATATGAAGAACTACTGAAATGATAGTATCAAAGTTCCTTACAAGCAATCCACGTATCAAAATCTAGTTTTATGATTGAAAAAAAAGACAAGATAAAAAAGTTCATAGGCCCATACAAGAAACCCACCAAAATATAGACCATCAATTTATAGACCCCTTCCAAGATATCCCAAGGAACGACAGGTAGTGAAAACTAGATAGATAGAAAAAAGAACATAACCATATGTTGCCTCACCTATTTGAGGTAAGCCAAAGTCAATCCAATTCTCTTAAAAATGGTACATATCCATCCAAGTGCAGCAACCTTCAAAGATTTGCAGCGGTAAAGAGAATCCCCATATTTTATCAGCCTAACATAGTCTTTGACCACTTTGGCAATGAGATTGCGAGCAATATTGATCTAGCCAAGGACCAACTTGTAGTGATCTTTATCATATAAAACATTTAGTAGATCTCCATAAAATGGATGCACATCATCTTGGTGGCGGAAATCATCTTGGCAGATCTCCATAAAATGGATGCACACCACACCTATCAGTTGAACTATACTTTCTTTTTTGTAGAATTAATTTAGCATAGAATATTTTCCAGTCGGATTTTTTTTTTAAACAAAGGTTTTTGTAGCATTATCTACCACTTGAGAAAAAGTTTCCATAGCTAAATTTCCTTTCCACAAAGTTAATATTTCTCTAAACACTTACAACTTAGTAAGTCATCGGCTAAAGGGCTGATAAACTAAATAAACTTTCAAACATATGAACAGATAAAACTCATACAAGAAAAAGCTGGAGCCAAATTGAATAGCATTGACTATTTATCAGTAGAAGGTCCATGCTAGAATAGAAACATTTGTCACTTCATTAAGATGAAAATTATGTACTAACTTTCCTAACTGTATAAGTCATCATCATCTTTATTATCTATTGTAGCAAATACATTTGAAGCACCAACAAAAGCACTAGGAGGTCTATCTGGAAATTGAAATTCAGAACCAAAGCCTTGAGATTATTGTAGTTTTTGTGTAAAGGCTTGATACTTCTGAATATCAACATCACTAACACTTTTTGGGCTTATTTCATTGACTCCTCAAAATGAGCAGCCTTTATTTCAGCTACCTCATCACTATCATCCTCATCCATTGCCTCAGGGTTCTCACTTCTTTTTCTTTCACGTTCAATATCCTATAAAAGTGCAAAGGAAAGAGAACATGACAAATTGAAATAAGAAGATTCAAGTTGAGGAAAATTGAATCAAAAAATGTAAAATTCTAACAAACTAGTTCAAAAAAAACCATTAAGAAATTCATAACCAAATCTAGTTTGCAAAAGCCACCACAATTGAAACTCACCTTCTCAATATTTTCTCTAATAGCATACTTGCAAGCCCGATGAAAAATCTCTATAATATCGGCTCCACTGGCTAGTGCCATTAGGGCCACATCCTTTGAGATGGGTGATTTACTAAAGCAAGAACTGAAAAATTGATAACATGAGGACTCATCAGGTAAGGTAATATAAATCATCTAGTCAAGTTGGCCAGGCTTTAGCAATGTAGGATCGATGATATCAGGTCTATTTGTAGCACCAATAATGAAAACTATTTTCTTGGTTGTCGTACCATCGATCTTTGTAAACAACTAGTTAAGGACTCTGTCTGCAGCACCACCAACATCCCCAACACTTTTTCCATGTTTCAAACATGCAAACCAATTATGCATCACTAGTTAGAGCCTATCTCTCAAATAGTTCAATCAAAATGAAAAAACCCATAGTTTCATGTAGAGAAAAGTAGATGGATTGCTAGAGCCCAAAGCAGTATGGAAAATAGAACGATCATGGACCCACTGGAAAAAAGCAATAGAATGAGTGTGGACACTTGAAGATAAATAGCTAGACTAATAACTAATTAGGATGTCATTGGTGATTAGTCTGGATATTTATCTTCAATTTTCTTTAAACATTTCATATTTCATCAAAATTTTGACCTAGTTTGGCCTATAAATCGACCATTCTGTGCCAAAATGTGGCGCCGTGGGTTTGGCATCCTGGTCGGAGTGGCCAAATATTTTTACCAATATTGGTCTAAAGTGCGATGAAATTTGGTCAAAATATGACCGTCGTGAGTTTGGCATCCTAGTCAGAGCTGCCAAATATTTTGACCAATATTGGTCTAAAGTGTGATGAATTTTGGTCAAAAATTGACCATCCTGAGTTTGGCATCCTGGTCGGAGGGGCCAAATATTTCAACTAATATTGGTCTAAATTGTGACCCACTATGGTCGAATGTTTGACCAATATATGGCCACTTTCTAATGTTGTTTTCGACCAAGTTTGGTGTCATTTTTGACCAAGATTAGCTTCAAACATTCTATTATTAAAGAGATATGTCGATATTGCGATAATGAAAATAGCAACCAATTAGTTCGTCAAGTATTTGACCCATTTGGGTAGAAACTTCGACCAATACTCCATCAAAAAAAGGTGCAAAATTTACTAGTTCTTTCTTCATCCCAAGGGACTTCATTTCTCATATAATTTGGAGATGTGCTACGTTGATTTGGTTCTTGTGTACCATTATCATTGGCAATTCCTTCATATTCAATCAGTGGATTTTCATTGTCAATGTCCACACTTCCATTGTCCACATCTACATGTTCATTTTCAAAACCTACATTTTCATCTTCAATTCCTACATTCTCATTTTCAATATTATTGTCATAAATCATTTCAAATTCATGTTATTCACTTGAAACCACATTCAAAGGTGGGTCTATGCTGACATCTACATTAATATTTAACATACCTTGTCTCTTATTCCGATGAGCAACCCTATCCATTTCTCTATACAATTCAATCTCTTCATTTGTGAGTTTCCCCTTCTGTTTATGCTTTCGACAACTACTGCTCCCCATAGTGAGACCAAAAAGGTGATTCAAAAACCTTTGGAAATAGAGAAAATCCAACAAACAAGTGCAAAAAGGGGAATTTTGTCTTCTCTAAAGAAAAAACTATTAGGAATGAATGCTTGACAGTCATTCTATATTAGTTGTTGCATTCATGACTATGATTGTCATCGATGTCAACACAATGATCTTCTGGAGACTTGTAGAGAAGCAGACAGTGTTTGGCTTAGTGCACATGTGATATTGCAATTGGAGCTATGAGATGTTGAGGATATACTATTTGATATGTTATATGTTGATGGTTAAGAGTGTAGATAGTAATTTATATATTCATGGAAGTTATGAGCTTTTTGGTGGAAGCAATATTCAGGCAGTGTTCCTGAGTAGCGGTTTATAGAAATCAGATGATATCTCCTAATTGGGATGGAATCTAGTTTTGTGCAGTTAAAGGGAAGCTAGAGACACATTTATAGTGATTTGGATGATAGCACAAACTTCAAGGTCACACAAGTGGAGAATTATTATATTTGGAAGCCGATAGTTTTGTGTAATTCTAATGTAGCATGTGGAAAATTTTATTTTGTAATTGTGTGTTGACTCATTTGTAATTGTTTGAGTTTAGTATAAAGGAAGGAATTTTTTTCCTTTTTTTAATGAGCAAGTGATTGGTTGATTATGGTTGAATGTGAATGTATGCATGAAGTGAAGAAGAGAGCCAATGAAGTTGTGAAAGGGAAATTGTGAAGCAAGACATGAGAAGTACAAAGATCTGAAATTGAGATCTAGTGTAGCAGTGAGTGCAGTTTGGCATAGTAAGAAAGGAGGTAACATATTTGATATTATTCTATTGAATAATTGTAAGGTCAGTTGGAGAGTGTGTTCAGTAATCTTTCCATTGAAGCTGTTTGGGCAGTGGGTCCTTCTATGTTCCATAACTCTTAATAGGGTTAGAATCTTTTAGTAGGGATTCAAAATCTCCTAACTAGGATTCATATGTACTAAATGTATTTCATAAGACTCCTAATAGAGTCCATCCTTTCACAAGGAATATTCATATTAGTGCATCTTTTGTGGGCATCATTCCCATTGGGGTTTACTCTTTGATCAAGAGGTTCCCTAGTCAACATATCTTGTGTCATTATGTTATTGTGTATGAATATCTTTCTATGGTTGGTAATTATATTTCTTACATGGTTAAATGTTCTTGAAATTAATAAAAGTTATAATTATCTGATAACTAATTCACCCCCCCCTCTCAGTTATCTTGGTGGACTTTACTTTCTAACAATTGGTATCAGAGCACCAGGTCTTTGAAAAAGAAGTTTAAAAGCTTAAGGAGATCCATGGTGAATTTCAGGAAAGAAAGCCCTAAGTTTGATGGAGTAAATTTTGACTGCTGGAAAGAGAAGATGAAGACACATCTACTATTTTTAGGACCAGGTTATTGGTTGATTACAAAGAATGATAAGACTATCATTAAAGAGGATAATCTTGATACATGTTCTAGTGATGAGAGAGATCTATTCATGTGTAACATACTTGCAAGAGAAGCACTTTTGATAGCCCTTTCGGAGAATGAGTACAGTCAGGTAAAATGTTTGAAAAAAATCTCATGAAATTTGGAAAGCTTTACACTTTACTTTTGAAGGTGATGAACATGCAAAGAATGTTAGATTACATAATTGGATATGTGCATTTGAAGATATAAGAATGATGAAAGATGAATCTATTAGAAGCTATATTGGTAGAATGTCAAAAATTGTTGCAAGAATAAAATCTTGTGGAGGAACAAAGACAGAGAATGAAGTGATATGGAAAATTCTAAGGACATTGACTCCTATATTTAAGCAGACAACACAGATGATTGAACAAGTTATACCTTGCATTGTGAACTTTACTAGAGAGACTCTTCTTGGAAGATTGGAAGCATCAACCTAAGATTATCAGGAGACTTACCTAGAATGGAGATAGTATTTAGTGCTCTTAGCATGTACCCTACTTTTTCAAGAAGCATCAGTGTGAGTGGATATTATGTTGGCAACAACAAATCTAGAAATGAAGAAGACAGGAAGATTGAAGAAGGTATTGCCTTGCTTGTGAAGAGAGAACCATATGGTAAGAAAATCTTTAAATGTTGGACTTGTCAAGAATATGGTCATTTTGCATCTAAATGTCCTAAGAGAGTTAAGAAGCACATAAAAAATTTTAAGCCTAGAAGATCTAAGGAATTCTATTATGCTAATGATGAAGATCTTGAAGCTAGTATAGAAAGAACTCTAAGTGAAAGTGATACTAAGAATAATGATGACATAGGATTTGTAGCAATTAAAGAAGAGAATCCTGAAACTGATGTTGAGGAAGAAAAAGCCTTAATTTCCCAAGTTGAAAAGAAAGTTTATTGGATTATAGATAGTGGTTGTTCACATCATATGACTAGAGATATGAAAAAGTTTATAAAGTTTAACAATTATGAAGGAGGAGTTGTGAGAGTTGGAAACAACACACCTTGTTTGATTAAAGGTATAGGATCTATTACTCTTGATGGAAAAATTAATACTGATGATGTTTACTTTGTGGATGGTTTGAAACATAATATTTTGAGTGTTGGGTAGCTAGTTGATAAGGGATATCATGTTTGGTTTACTGAGAAAACTTGTGTGATAAAGGATAAAGATGGGAATATGATTGGAACTGGATCTAGAGCCAGAGGTAATGTATTTCAGTTGAATCCTACTGAGATGACATGTTTGATTACTAAGATTGATGATAGTTGGTTATGGCATATAAGGTTTTGTCACATAAATTTTGATAACATTGTGAAAATGAGTACTACACTTGCAGTAAGGGATTTGCCTAAAATTATGAAGCCTACTAACATGATTTGCAAGGAATGTGTGATGGCTAAGTAGAAGAGAAGTTCATTTCCTAGTAAGAAGTTCACATCTGAAGAGAAGTTGGAGATTGTTCATAAATACTTGAGTGGTCCTACCAGGACTAGAGGATTCTATGGAGAAAGGTATTTTATGATTCTTGTTGATGATTGTACAAGAATGATGTGGATTTCATTTCTTAAAGAAAAGTCTGAAGCATTTGATAATTTTAATATTATTAACAAAAAAGTTGAGAATGAATCTGGAATGAAGATTAAATGTTTGAGATCTAATAGAGGTGGATAATTTACTTCTAGAGAGTTTAACATCTCTTGTGAAGTGAATGGAATTAAGAGAGTTTTCAGCCCCTAGAACACCTGAAAAAAATGGTATTGCAGAAAGAAGAAATAGATCAGGGACTGAAGTAGCAAGAGCTATGTTATTTGAGAATGATTTGGTGAGAAAATTTTGGAGAGAAGCAGTGAACACAACAGTGTATACAATGAATAGAGTACAAATCAGAGCAGACACAGACAAGACACCCTATGAATTATGGTTTGGACATGCACCCTCAGTTAAGTATTTTAGAATTTTTGGAAGAAAATGTTATATAAAGAGAGACGATGACATTGGAAAGTTTGATCCTGGAAGTGGTGAAGGTATTTTTCTTAGATATTATTTGAAGAGCAAAGCATATAGATGTTACAATAAGAGAACTAAGACTATTGTTGAGAGCGTAAATGTTAAAGTTGATGAAAATTTTAAAATTCAGGCAAGAATGCTTGATTATGAATCTGATGAAGGAACTCATCCTAAGCCTAAAATTGAAACTACTAAATTATTCTATGAGACTGATAGTGAATTGTTGAATGAGAGTCATGTTGAAGAAACCAGATAGGAATCTAGAGAAGAATCTATAGTTGAAGCAAGATCTAAGACTATGACACCAAAATGGTATATATCAAGACATCATCTTGTTGAACAAGTTATTAGAAGTTTGGACATAGGATTTCTGATGCGGAATAAGGTATATTTATGTTTAATTTCTCAAATTGAACCTAAATCTACTAGTGAAGCTTGTGAAGATGAACATTGGATTAATACTATGAAAGAGGAACTAGATCAGATTGAAAAGAACAAGACATGGGAATTGGTCCCTAGACCTAAAGACAAGAATGTTATTGGAACTAAATGGGTATTCAGAAACAAGATGAATGAATAAGGAGAAGTAATAAGAAACAAAGCAAGATTGGTATGTAAGGGATACTCATAGAAAGAAGGAATTCACTATGAAGAAACTTTTGCACCAATAGAAAGAATTGAAGTAGTAAGAATGTTTTCGGCCTATGCAACTTTTAAGAAATTCAAAGTATATCAGATGGATGTGAAGTTCACATTTTTGAATGGTGAATTGGAAGAAGAAGTCTACATTGAGAAACCTGAAGGTTTTCCTTTGACTCGAGAAGGAGACATGGTATGTAAACTAAAGAAAGCATTATATGGACTAAAGCAAGCACCTAGAACTTGGTATGCAAGACTAGATAAGTATTTGTTAAAATTGGGATTTACAAAAGGAACAGCTGATAGTAATCTGTACACAAAAGAAATTGAAAATGGTTTGTTAGTTGTGGCTATTTTTGTTGATGACATTATTTTTGGAGGAGAAGATGAAGCTAGTGACAAATTTTCTAATGAAATGAAGACTGAATTTGAAATGAGTATGAATGGTGAGATGAAATACTTTTTGGGATTACAAATAACACATAATAGTGATGGTATTTTTGTAAGTCAGACAAAGTACCTGAATGATTTGTTGAAAATATTTGGCATGGAAAATTGTAAACCAGTTGGAACACCTATGGTAACTGGACATAAACTATATAGCACAAATGAAACACTGGCAGTTGAACAAAAGAAATATAGATCTATGATTTGAGGATTGCAGTACTTGACTCATACAAGACCTGATATAGCACATTCAGTTGGAATTGTAGCAAGATTTCAAGCTAAACCTAGAGAATCACATTATGCAACAGTAAAGAGGATATTGAGATATTTAAGAGGCACAATGGACTATGGATTGTGGTATGAAAAATTTGATGATTTTACCCTATGTGCATATATAGATGCTGATTGGGGAGGCAGTGTTGATGATAAGAAAAGCACCAGTGGTGGAGCATTTTTTCCTAGAGGAAGATTGGTTTCTTGGCTAGAAAGAAGTAGAATTGTATCTCACAAAGCACAATAGAAGCAGAGTATGTAGTAGCAGCAAACAATTGTAACCAGATAATTTGGATGAAGCAAATGCTAAAGGATATTGGAATAAATTTTGTTGAGCCTATTGTCATACATTGTGACAACACCAACATAGTTAGTATGTCTAAGAATCCTATATTACATTCTAAGACAAAGCAAATAGAGATCAAGTATCATGTTGTAAGAGAGAAAGTTGCTGAGAATGGCATCAGATTGAAGTACATAAGCACAAAGGAGCAGATAGTAGACATATTTACAAAGCCTTTGCCTAAGGATACATTTGAGTATCTGAGAGGTATGCTTGGGGTTATGCCCCAGCCTAATCTTGAGTAATGATGCAGTTGGTTGCATCCATCCAATGGTATATAAGCCTTATTTTTCTTTTGGACTGGATGTTGGTACTTCCTCTATGGGGGAGTATGTGTATCTGAGCTAAGTCATGAGGACTCTTGTTAATGTATTTTCTAAATAGTGTCTTTTGACATTGGAGTTATTGACATAATGATGAAACTTCTATCATTGATGTCAATGGGGGAGAAGTGTACATGAAAAACTAGTTGTACCAGTTGTACCATCTATTGGAGAGAACTAAATAAGAAAATGAAGTAAGATTTGATTTGATTGATGCAATAGTATTGTAGTATTGGATTTTTGGAACATTGGATGTTTTTCATCTATGTTACCATCAATGCCAATGGGGGAAATTGTTAGAAATGAATTCTTGGTAGTCATTCTATAGTAGTTGTTTTTGCATTCATGACTATGATTGTTATTGATGTCAACACAATGATCTTCTAGAGAGTTGCAGAGAAGAAAATAGTGTTTGGATTAGCGCACATGTGATATTGTAGTTGGAGCTATGTGATGTTGAGGATATACTCTTTGATATGTTATATGTTGATGGTTAAGAGCACAGATAGTAATTCATTTATTCATGGAAGTTATGAGCATTTTGGTGGAAGCAGTATTCAGGCAGTGTTCCCAAGTAACGGTTTGTGGAAATCAGATGATAAATCCTAATCGGAATGGAATCTAGTTTTGCATAGTTAAAGGGAAGCTAGAGACACATTGATAGTGATGTGGATGACAATGTAAACTTTGAGGTCGCATGAGTGGATAATTATTGTATTTGAAAGCCAACAGTTTTATGTAATTCTGATGTAGTGTGTGGAAACTTTTATTTTGTAATTGTGTGCCGACTCATTTGTAATTGTTTGAGTTTGGTATAAAGGAAGGAATGTTTTTCATTTTTGTAATGATAAAGTAAGTGATTGATTATGGTTGAATGTGAATGTATGCATGAAGTGAAGAAGAGAGCCAATGAAGTTGTGAAAGCGAAATTGTGAAGGAAGACATGCAAAGTACATAGATCTGAAATTGAGATCTGGTGTAGCAGTGACTGTGGTTTGGCACAGGAAGAAAGAAGGTAACATATTTGATATTATTTTGTCAAATAATCTTAAGCTTAGTTGGACAATGTGTTCAATGATCTTTCCATTGAAGTTGTTTGGGCAGTGGGTCCTTCTGTCTTCCATAACTCTTAACAGGGTTAGAATCTTTTAGCAGGGATTCAAAATCTCCTAACCGGGATTCATATGTACTGAATGTATTTCATAAGACTCCTAACAAAGTCCATCCTTTCACAAGGAATATTCATATTAGTGCATCTTTTGTGGGCATCATTCCCACCAGGGTTTACTTTTTGATCAAGAGGTTCCCTAGTCAACATATCTTGTGTCATTGTGTTATTGTGTATGAATATCTTTCTAATGTTGGTAATTATATTGCTTACATGGTTAAATGTTGTTGAAATTAATAAAAGTTATAATTATCTGATAACTGTTTCACCCCCCCCCCCTCTCAGTTATCTTGGTGGACTTTACTTTATAACGAAAATGCCATTCGCTACAACTTGAGTCCCGTGATTCTCTACAGAAAAATGTGCCTGTCTGGAAGGACCCAGAGAATATAGTTTTTTTTTCACCAGTAAAAAGAATCAGATATCTAAAAATATCAAATATCAAAAAATATTGGATATCAGATATTATTGGATATCTGAAATCTCCCACCAAATTTTTTTTGAAATCTCTCTCTCTCTCTCTCTCTCTCTCTCTCTCCCTCTAGTAATATTTTAGTAATTATCTTAAATTAATAAAATAAATAAAATAAATATTTGATTTTAAAGTACAAAATAATAATTTATTTCTTTCAAAAATAATGCAATGCATTTAGAAGTACCAATTTTTATAGATTCACAGAATCACACAACAAGATGGGATGCTTTTTTTACTACAAACCATTTGTCCATTTAATTTAGAAATTGAAATCTACTACAAAGAATTGTTTTAATCCACAAAAGGGAACCAAATCTTTAAAAATGTTATATATATGTGATATGTCTTTGAGTATTTACATTGGAATTTAATAATAACTCAAGAAATAATGAATTCCCATAGAGTTCTAATTAAACTTTGGGTTGGAATGCCTCTAATTCTACCCAAAATTTATATGCCTATGCAATAAAATAGTGTGTTAGGGATTGTAGTAAAAATTTAAAACATTAAACAAACTAAGCTACCACAACATATAGATTAACTACAAAAGAAGGCACAAAAGAGAGTGCAAACCAAATGATGGACACCCAAAAATCTGTCTTGATCTTTTGGATATGCCCAATAGATTGAATGTGTGCTCAAGATCTTTTCTCAAATATTGAAAGTGTGTAGGGAGTTTGGCATTAGGATGTTATGAGTCTTTTTTTTTTATTATCTCAAATAGGCATTATGATATATCCTAAAAGGTGGACAATTTGTGAAGGGGAGAGGGTTCAATTTTTAGGCAAGAGGAGGGTTAATGGATGTTTAAGACTGAAAGATGAGGAAGGGTTGAGGTGCATCCAAGAGAAAGAACATGGATTGTGCTTTCTCAAATGCATAGCATCAAGTGACAAGTGTCACAAGTAGAGAGGTTAAGATGAAATGGGGTTTGAGAACATATGCCATAAAGGAAAATATTGTCTCAAATCCCAAAGGTCAAGTTTAGAGGAATGTGACCATTTTGGGGAGTGGAATGTGGGACACAGATGTAAAAATGTGGTTGAGAGTGTAAGATAATTGAAGGTTGACAAGCTGGATGGAGGTTGTGATTAGAGTTGACAACACATGAAGTTGACTTTGGAGTAGGATAAGATTTCTTAATCCTCATGATTAAAATTGTGTAAATGTTTAGTGGGTGATTAGGCTTAGGTTAGATGACAAGTGGGAGAATTGGGAGGATGTGATGGGAGGAGAGAGAATGAGTGGAGGGGATAATTAGTTAATTAAGTTTAATTAAATAATTAATAGAGGTTAGTATGTTTGGATGGTTTGGGTTGAGTTTGAACTATGGTTTAAGTAGTTGGATGAGGTTAGGTTGGAGATTAAAGTTCTAGGAGCCATGTCCTCAAATTTAATTAAATATATTATTTAATTTTAAGTGGGAGGAAAGGGATTCATGAATTAATTTAAATAGATAAAGGTATTTTTTTAAAATTAATAGAAGAAGGGGATTTAATTAATTAAATGGTTAGGGGTTCCCATTATATTAACTGGACTATAGCAAATAAATTACTAAATTAATTTAGCTAGAAGGATAACATTAATCAATTAAGTAATGCATGATTATTTGATCAATAATACGAGTAAGATGACTAAAATAAACTAAAATTGTTAATAAAAATTAGGTGTCTACATTTTCCCCCTCTTTGAGATGGTGTTACTATTGGAAACTACAATTTAAGCAATTGTTGTATTGTCACTGATGTCACACCTTAACTGGTAAGACTATTGCTACTTAGGAAAGTACTATATCTATTTGATTGTTGTGATGGGGGAAAGAAAGGTTGGTAATAATAACACCTAAGGAAAGGTTGAGTTATGTTGATACTTTAATGAGTACTTGATTATGTTGCACAATGATGCGATAATGTATTGCTTATCTTAATAAGAATGAAGACTAAACTGGTAGGCTTAATTGAGCAAAAGAGAAGAAATTTAGTTTAAGCTGAGTGATGTTAAGTGTTGACCAAGTTAGTACATTCTGAGAAAATTTAGTGTTGACTAGACATCAGTTAATTATTGAGGAAGACAGTGTTAGCTGAGGAAGTAGTTTTAGTATTGACCAAGATTTCTAAGTATAGACCGAGAAGTTGAACACAGTATTGACCGAGCATCAGTATTTTACATTTGAGGGAGAATTCATATTTCCATTTGACATCATTGAATTCTTGGATTATCTAAAACATGTTGACTTTATTTATTGATTGTATGAAAGCATTGAATGCACTATAAAATGTTTTATTATAAATCTTTAAGAGATTTGAGATGTCTCTAAAAAAGAAGACAAAGAACACAAAGTGGGTTTATTCAATGAATCTGACCTAACCCTAAGATCTAAGAAGGAGATTAAGTGGCAAAAGATGTATTAACCTAATTGAGGAAGTATTAATTAAACCTAAGCATGAGGTTGCAACAAAGGGGATAGAGGATGCTATAAGATTAGTAGATGTTATTGACTATACAAGAAGAGAAGGATGAAGGAGAAGTGTTGTGATTTCTTGAAGGAAATTTTTTAGTAGATTAGTGATGGAGATGTCAAAGGTTCATAGTCAATAAACTAGCATATGTGTATGGAATTGGATCTGATATTTGCAAAGTGAGTTGTATGTTTTTCAGATCAATACTACTGTTACTTTTTAACCATTGTAATAGTTAAAATCCTTTTAACAGAGGTTGACCTAATAGTCATATGTATAAATCATTTGAACAAGATTGCATTCTAATGGAGTGTATGTAAGTCCTATAACAAGGCACACTTTTAACATAGTGGTTTAAATCCTTTAATTGGGTCACACCTGATAGTGTGTTTTTAACCTTTGACAAGGTTAGCTTTTCAGTGAGCTCACTTCAGAAGAGTGAAAATAATAGTAGCATGTTACAAAGTGGTTTTTCCCAAATCGGGTTTCCACTATAAATCCCAATGTCAATACTTGTGTGAATGTTTTGGTTTGAACATTTCTATTTTTTACAAGTTAGAAACAGTTGGGTAGTGGACTACAATGTTATATGTTTCTATTATGCAATCAATAGTGACTGAGTAAGTTGTTGGTTGTTAGATCTGATTTGTTAAAGTGTATTAAAGTTTGTTTTATACATCTAGACCTAAGAACAACTGATTCACCGCCCCTTTCTATTTTTCTAAATCATATTAGCAATTGGTATTAGAGCTGTTGGTGCTTATAGAGAAAAATTTTGAAGGTATTTGAAGAAAATGATCAAGTTGTATAAGAAGGAGGTACCAAAGATGAATAACTTCCCTGCATGGCAAAGCTTGATGAAGCTGCATCTAGCCAGTATTGGTGATTCTGCAAAGTACTATGTTGAGAATGACTATGTCTCACCTATTACACCCTTGATTACCAAGGAAATGAGAGCTAAGCAAGAACATAATTAGGCAATGTTGGAAATTACATCTGCCCTAAGCTATCTAGAATTTGAGGACATAAAAGATTACACAAGTGCTAAGGAGATGTGAGACACTCTTGCAAAGATCTATGGCAGTGACATAAAAGTATTGAAAGCTAAAGTCGAGAGCCTTAGAGGTAAATTTGATGAAATGAGAATGCAAGAAGGTGAGAATATTGCACAATATTGTGGTAGAATAAAAGCAGTTATGAATGCTATTAGAGGAGAAAATGGAACTATTGATAATGAAACTATAATTGGAAAAGTATTGAGAACTCTACATCCTATATATGCTATTAAAATTTTAGCTATTTAGGAGTTTAGATGTAACTCTACCAATGTACTTACTTTGGAAAATTTGGTTGGAAAGCTTACTGCTTTTGAACTTTCTAACTATGATAACTTCACTGTTGGTAATGTTGAATCTTCTTTTAAGTCACAAATGGTTCTGAGTAAGTCAAAGAAGGAAAAAGAAAGATGCATGAGTGAAAGTGAAAGTGAAAGTGAAAGTGAAAGTGAAAGTGGTAGTGACACATCTGATGAAGAACATGAGGATCTAGAAGTTCTTATGGCTAGAAGACTGGGAAGGGGAAAAGGAAAGTACAAAGGTAAACTCCCTATTATATGTTTTTTATGTAATAAATTTGGTCATTTAGCTGCTAGATGTTCTGACAGGAATGATAAGGATGAAGAAAGAGATAGCAAGCACAAAGAAAAAAGAAATGACAAAAGTTACCAAAGGTACAAAGACTACAAAGGAAAAGATAAGAAATCTTGCTATATTGCTAAAGAAAAGACTAACACTGATAGTGATGATTTTGAAATTGAAGTAGTCTATGTTGCAATGAAAGATGAGTCTGATGAGGATGAGAAAATTGCATTGATTTCCTATGTGAACAAGAATGATTAATGGATTATTGGCAGTGGATGTTCACATCACATGACTGGTGACAAGAGTAAGTTTGATACCTTAGATCATTATAAAGGTAGAAGTGTGAAATTTGGTAATGATGCACCATGTCTTGTTAGAGGAAAAGGATTGATTAAGCTGACTGATAAGATTACTTGTGAAAATGCATATTGGGTAGAAGGTCTTAACTACAATCTGTTGAGTGTTGCACAACTTAATAGAACTAGTTACTGAGTGGAATTTCATCACAAAAAGGCTAAAATATTTGATGCTACTGGTGAACTTATCAGAAGTGGTGAACAGACTAGAGGTAATTTGTTCTATCTTGACCTATCTAAAGAAAAATGTCTAGTTGCACAACTTGATGATATTTGGTTATGGCATAAGCGGCTATGTCATGTTAACTTTGATAATCTGGTAGAAATTAGTAAAAAGAAGAAATTGAGAGGTCTACTAGATTGAAGAAACTTGAGAATGTGATGTGGAAAGAATGTTAGTTAGGAAAGATGACAAATTCAAGTTTTAAGAGAAAAACCTTTACTTCTGAGAACACTTTAGAATTGGTTCATACTGACCTTTGTGGACCTATGGGGGTACAATGCTATTGTGGTGCTAGATATTTTATTTTATTTGTTGATGATCATACTAGGATGATGCATCTAATGTTTCTAAAAGAAAAATTTGATGCTTTTCAATTGTTTAAGTGGTATTTGGCTAAGGTTGAAAAGGAGACAGGTAGAAACCTAAAGTGTCTGAGATCTGACCGAGGTGGAGAATTTATATGAAATGAATTTAATGTTTTTTTCAATGATAGAGGGATCAAAAGATAGATGTCTGCACCTAGGACTCCTCCATAGAATGGTATAGTAGAAAGAAGGAACATATCTATCTTGGATTGTGTAAGGACATTGTTGATTGAAAAGAATGTGGCACAAAAATACTAGAAAGAAGCTGTAAGTACACCTTTTTACAATCTTAACCGAGTATAGATCAAGAAAGGTACAAATCTGACACCTTATGAGTTATGGCATGGGTATGCACCTAATGTAAAATATTTTAGAATCTTTGGAAGAAAATGCTACATATTAAAGGATAATAGGAATGGAAAGTTTGATGCTAAAAGTGATGAAGGTATATTCCTATGCTATTCCACAAAAAGTAAAGCTTATAAGTGTTTGAACTCTAACACTAACAAAGTTGTGGAAAGTGTGAATGTCAAAATTGATGAGTATGCAAAAAGAAATGAAGCTGATAGTAAAAGAGAACCAGAAGATTACAAATATTTTGTGTACATAGAGGAAGAAGAGGCAAGTGACAGACTTACACCTGATGCTGAGTCTTAGGTAAGCAATGCTGAGCATCAGGAAAATAGTACCGAGAGAGAAGAGGAATGTGTCGAGTGACATAAAGAAGCTATCGAGTATCAGGAAGAGGTTGTCGAGCATTCAGAAGCTAAATCTGAGAATATTTTTGGGGAAACTGAAGAATTAGAAGGAAGAGGAGCAGAACCTATTTTGGCAAAATATGTAAGGAGACATCACAAGCCTAAAAAAATAATTGGAGATAAAGATACTAGAGTTCAGACCAAAAGCAAGACAAGAGATCCAACATGTTTACTATGTGAATTCAAGCCTAAGACAACAAAGGAGGCAGTAGAAAATGAAGACTAGATATAAGCAATGAATGAAGAGATAGACCAGATAGAGAATAATGATACCTGGACTCTAGTGCTGAGACCTAAAAATAAAAATGTCATTGGAACAAAGTGGGTGTTCTAAAATAAGTTGAATGAACATGGTGAAATCACAAGAAACAAAGCTAGGTTGGTATGCAAAGGCTACGCACAAGAAGAAGGAATAGATTATGGGGAGACTTTTGCCCCTATAGCTAGATTGGAAGGAGTAAGAAATCTTCTTGCATATGCTGCATATAAAGATTTCAAGGTATATCAAATGGATGTTAAGTCTACATTTTTAAATGGTATATTAGAAGAAGAAGTTTACATTGAACATCCAAAAGGATTTTTTGATCCAAACAAAAGACACATGGTTTGCAAACTGAACAAAGCACTTTATTGATTAAAGCAAGCTCCCAGAGCATGGTATGAGAGATTGCATAACTACTTAATACAGATTGGATTTTCAAGGACAAATGATACAAGCAATCTGTACATGAAAGATGAAGAAGGTAAAGGAATCTTGTTGGCAAAGATTTTTTTTGATGATATTATTTTTGGTGGACAAGATATCTTGTGTAAGAGATTTTCAAATGAAATGCAAATTGAATTTGAAATGAGCATGTTTGGTGAGATCAAATTTTTTGTTGGTTTACAAGTTTATCAGATGGAGAGAGGAAATTTTCATTACACAGTATAAATATGTTCATGAAATACTGATAACTTTTGGGATAGAAGATTCTAGACCAGTGAGTACTCCTATCGCTACTAGACAAAAGTTGTCTAAGAATGATGATGCTACAGAAGTAAACCAAACTTTATACAGATCTATGATTGGAAAGCTACAATATGTTGTACATAGTAGACCAGACATAGCACTAGTTATTGGGATTGTGGCAAGATTCTCTACCAATCCTAAGGAAACACACATGATGGTAGTTAAAGAATAATGAGATACTTGAAAGGAACTATTGACTATGGGCTATATGTAATGCCCCACCAGGGAACCCAAGAGAACTTAACCTAAACATACTACTAAGTTTGCAAAATAATTTTTTTTTAAAGTGTTAACATTCAACAACATCAAAGTCTTACAATGCAGAAGCAATACAATAAAATGAACAACTCACATAGGTTACAACTCTCAAGGACTCCATGATGAAGATTACATGAATATTAATAAATTAATTTAGATTAGATATACTTAAAAAACTCCTATAAACAAATAAAAGACAAATGCAACATCACATATAAGATAAGATAAATACAACTGGTACCATTAGGTAACCATAATAACCTACATCCACTGCACATGTCGCAGGGTATGTAATACAATAATCCAAGGTAAAATACAACATGATATCCCTAAACAACGGATACAATGATACAAGATCACATAGAAGAAGAAGAATAAGAACACCACTCTAACAAAGAAGATCAAGAAGAATCAACTGCTACAGGGATCATCCAGCACTGGTACATGAACATTAGAATCTCAAATGGTAAAATAATCACTACTACCTGGCCTTGTGAACCTAAATGGTCCACTCCCACCATGCTAAGGAGATAACAATAGATCCCACTAGGATAACAAACAAAAACATAAAAAACTAAGGAAGAGATCCTGAAAGCTTCTAACTCAAAAGGTACAACATACACAACCAAAGGCAACCAGCACACGTAGGAAACCTAAGATGCATAAAGGAAGTGTCATCACACAAGCCAACCCTAAATTTATCCTGGTAGTCCCTTCAGACCCCGGTGTTGTAGTGACTCTATGTGGTATCAGTAACCTCTCTTGTAGACAAGGTACTAACTATGCCATATCTAGTCCACATAGGCAGCAAGCATCTTCTCACTCCCATCCTAGTCATCACTCAATTAGGAACTTAGGCATGGGCGAGGCACATAATATCTTATTAGGTTCATTTTAAATTCTCAATGTCATTAATTATCACTTATTAAGCTACTTGTAATAGGATATCCTGGTAGCCACTTCCAGGCTCTAGCACCAATTACAAGCCACTTTCCGCTATACACTTAGATAACCTACCCTAGGGTTTCACAAGATCAAGTATAACTCTGAGTTAACACAACTCATAAATCTCAATAACTAGCTCCAACATGCAAGACCAGAAATCACCACAAAATAATCTCACATAGGGTTAGAACAACTCAATCAACCCAACAAAGTAGAGTATGCAAGGAAAACAAATGCTAGATAAAACACCAAATCCCACCTCTGGAACTACATTCCCACTGGTTGACAATAAACCCCCTCAAAACCACCACAAAGGGTAATAAAAGACTAAACATGATTTAATTAAAATAGACGAATTACATCCATATTTGACTCAAATTAAAATGATGTCATCACGAAGAAACACTTAACTAATCCAAACAACAGGATTCACATAACACTCACTTGCATGGCTAAACACCCACATTAAAACTTAACACAAAATTAATTTCTTTTATACAAAACTAGTCCTATATTTTATAGCCAATACTCGTGCAAAAATCATTAACATCTAATTACTCCATGCAAGATAATTAGATGTAGAAATAATTTGTAAATAAAATATGTCTAACAAAAATCTTTCAAATAAAAAACTTCAAACACTTACAAGAAAACATGATTCCCTTAAAGAAATCCAGTTAATTATAAAACATAACTAGTTCAACTATATTGCATGTATTTATAACCATGCAAATAATCATATATAATTATAAATTCTAGTTGACTAAAGTCTATTTGACTACAAAAGCATTCATATAAATGTCTCACACATAACTATCTATTTTAAATAAAATCTCATGCATGTATACTTTTTAAATAAGTATTTAACTAAAATCTCCATGTATATCAAAACATGATGCATTTAATAATAAAATAATGTTATTAATTTTCTAAAAACAAATAGAAACATTAATATCAAAACTTGCATATAAAAAAAATCAATTAATATTTATTTATTAATTATTATTTTTTAACAATTATAAATCTAAAATTTAATAATTAAATTTTAAAAAATAATAATAATAATAATTAATTTTTAAATCCAAAAATTAATAAATAATAATATCAATAAATTCAAATAACAAAAGTCCTTTTTAAAAAAATCACATATATATATTCTCAATTGATTCCTTAAATGAAAAACTAGGATAATAGTCAATTAACAAAGAAAACCCAATTACCACAATCTAGCTAGATTTACACAACTTTAAACTCTAATGAAATTTATTCTAAAATTCAACATAATTGAATGCATGCAACAAGGATTTCCATAAATTCTAACTCTAAAATAGAAAGAAAGAGAGAAACACATAGGCAAAGATCCAGACATGCACACAACCAGGCACGAAGAAGACAATCTTTCTGAAATTCACAAAGTAACATACTCATAAGGAAAATATACCCTACCTCAAAACTAAAGGAAATATTCAAACGAAGACCAAATCTGAAGATAAAAACCCAAAACCTCCAAGCTTTCCAAAATCAAATTCTCCACAAAAATCATTTATTCTGCCTGCTAAAAGTTCCTCCACCTATGTCCTCAAAATCCAATCCTTGCCAAAAATATCTCCAAAACCTATCTGTCAAAATTATGGTCAAATCTTTTACATTTATGAATTCCCATTCCACATGCTGGAGTTTGGAACTCCACTCTCTAAAAAGCTTGCATGAATTTAGACTTTTATTTGTAGTTCAATTTCAGTTGAGCTCAAGTCTATTTTCACTATGCTTTTGTTGAAAATACTTTAACCCAAAATTAAATAATGCATTTCATTTAATTTAAATGATTACTGATTGTGCAACTTTAATCCATTCAATAAATTAAAAATAAAACATTTACTCTAAAATAATTTTCACATGCTCAATTAATACTCAAATTAATAAATACATTACAATTGAGCATATGTTAAATTTAAAATTAAATAATTTTAAGGTGAAGGTATTTAGTTAATTCTCATTAATTAAATATTTCAACCACACTTGACAATTGCATTTAATTTAATTTCTATATAAATAAATAAATAATCTCTCATGGCTAAAAATAGCAAAGATCCAATTTATTAAAATTGCACTATTTAATCAAATTAAATAATCTAATTATAGAAAACACACCAACCAAAATTAAAAGCATCACAAGGACCTAAGGACCCACATTCATATGCAAGAACATGGTTTTAAACTCACATCAACTAGACGAGTTTAGGAAGGGTAGGAAAAAACAAAATCTTGTCCACTATTTCGTGACAATAATATGGCTTAGGTTAGGATTTGGACCCGTGTTATCTCTCCTTTCTTACCATTTGAGATATTGCAATAGGGCATGCTCATCTTGACAATTCATGAAAGTCAATGCCTGGTACCTACAAACCTACATACAAAACTTGCATGTACATACATATATAAATATATAAGAGAGAATGGTAGGGATCGGCCAGTCATGTGGATCTCGCAAGAAAGTAACTATGACTCTGTCCCTCAACCACATCAGGCACATAAAATAGAAATATAAATTTTTTCCTAACATATAATCTATCATCCTAAAATACTCATAACATTTATAAAATCGGACTAGGGGCGGGATACTACACTATATTACAAGGAGGGTGAAAGATTTGAACTGAGAGTATATATAGATGTTGATTGGGTAGGAAATGTGGATGACATAAAGAGTACTAGTGGTGGAGCTTTCTTTCTTGGACAAAGATTAGTTTCTTGGACAAGCAAGAAATAAAATTGCATTTCCTAATCTACTGCTGAAGCCAAGTATGTTGCTGTTGTAGTGAACTGTTCAAATTTGGTGTGGATAAAGAAATTGTTGGTAGGAATAAAAGAAGAAATCACTTAACCAGTTGTTATCTTCTGTGATAACATAAGTGCTATCAAAATTTCTAAGAATCTGGGTAATGCATACAAAGACCAAACACATTGCAATCAAGTATCATTACTTGAGAGAACCGGTACAAGATAAATAAGTCCAAATGGAATATTTGAATACAAAAGAACAATTAGTAGACATATTCACTAAAGTTTTACCTAAAGAAGCTCATGAATATCTGAGAAGTCAATTAGGGGTGCTTCCCCTAACTGAGGTTGTCTAGTCAAGCTAGGAGCACTGCATCAAATATGCTACAACAAAATATTTGATAGATTGATGCAGAAGAAGGTCACACTTTAGGACCTGCCTAGAGTTGTGAGAAGAATGAAAAGATAAAGAATCAGTCATAAGCAAGGATGACAGAGGGAGAAATACTATTACTGAACTAAAAAGATGATATCTACATCTAGAGGATGTATGTTTTAGTTGTTCCTTTGGCATTTTTGTCAAAGAGGGAGATGAACAGAGATGATAATAACACATGACACTATAAAAGAAAGTAACCTGAGGGAGATAAACTCTGATGAATAGAAATGAAGGATTAGGAAAAAGGGAGATTTGGAGATTTCTGGATGATCAAAAAAGTGAGGCTAATAGATTCTGAATCAGAATGAAGCTAAGGATATTACAAATATTTTTGATGGACATATAAGTTTTTGGATTGGTTGGTAATCTATGTGTTATTTATGTGATATCATATGGTGTTTCCATCAATGCCAAAGAGGGATATTGTTGGAAATTGCAATTGAAGCAATTGTTGTATTGTCATTGATGTCAAACCTTAACTGGTAAGACTGTTGCTACTTAGGAAAGTACTATATCTATCTAATTATTGTGATGGGTGAAAGCAAGGTTGGTAACAATAGCAACTAAGGAAAGGTTGAGTTATCTTGATACTTCAATGAGTACTTGATTATGTTGCACAATGATGAGATAATGTATTGCTTATCTTTGTAAAAATGAAGACTAAATTGGTAGGCTTAACTAAGCAAAAGAGAAGAAATTTAGTTTAAGCCGAGTGATGTTAAGTGTCAACTGAGTTAGTATATGCTGAGAAAATTTAGTGTTGACCAGACATCAATTAATTGCCAAGGAAGATAGTGTTAGTTGAGGAAACAGTTTTATATTGACCAAGCTTTCTAAGTATAGACTGAGAAGTTGAACACAGTATTGACCAAGCATCAGTATTTTACATTTGAGTGAGAATTCAGATTTCCAGTCGACATCGTTGAATTCTTGGATTATCTAAAATGTGTTGACTTTATTTATTGATTGTATGAAAGCATTGAATGCACTATAAAATGTTTTATTGTAAATCATTAAGAGATTTGAGATGTTTCTAGAAAAGAAGATGAAGAACAAAAAGTGGGTAGATTCAATGAATCTAACCTAACCCTAAGATCTGTGAAGGAGATTAAGCAGCAAAAGATGTATTAACCTAATTGAGGAAGTATTAAGTAAACCTAAGCATGAGGTTGAAACAAAGGGGATAGAGGATGCTGGAAGATCAGTAGATGTTATTGACTGTACAAGAAGAGAATGTTGAAGGAGAAGTGTTTTCATTGCTTGAAGGAAAGTTTTGAGTAGATCAGTGATGGAGATGGAAAAGGTTCACAGTCAATAAATCAGCATATGTGTGTGGAATTGGATCTGATATTTTCAAAGTGAGTTGTATGTTTTCCAAATCAATACTACTGCTACTTTCTAACCATTGTAATAGTCAAAATCCTTTTAATAGAGGTTGACCTAAAAATCATATGTATAAATCCTTTAAACAAGGTTGCATTATAATGGAGTTTATGTAAGTCCTATGACGAGGTGCACTTTTAATAGAGTGGTTTAAATCCTTTAACCAGGTGACACCTGACAATGTGTTTGTAACCTTTGACAGGGTTGGCTTTTCACCAAGCTCACTTCAGAAGAGTGAAAATAATAGTAGCATGTTACAAAGTGGTTTTTCCCAAATCAAGTTTCCAAATAAATCCCAGTGTCAATACTTGTGTGAATGTTTTGGTTTGAACATTTTTTTTTTACACATTGGAAACGGTTGGGTAGTGGACTACAATGTTATATGTTTCTATTATGCAATCAGTAATGACGGAGTAAGCTTTTGGTTGCTAGATCTGATTTGTTAAAGTGTATTAAAGTTTGTTTTATACATCTAGACCTAAGAACAACTGATTCACCCCCCCTCTTTGTTGTTCTAAATCATATTAACAGTACATAGTACCATCATTTCAAAGAAAAGTAAAACATAGAGCTAGGAAGAAAATGGTTGAATTAGAAAAGGTGTTTTAGTCAATCAAAAGAGTAACTAGGAGGAAGGATTATAGGAGATGAGGATGAGGATGACCCCTCGAGAAGATAGATAGGTTGAAAATAATATAGGTGTACTCTTGATATGGTTGAGAGGATTCATGTAGGATGAGTGAATGATAAGCGGATGGGGAGTTAAGAAACTTGAGATGACACCTCCCAAATGGGAGATGACATGTAGTGAGCACTATCCAAGACCTATCAAGGTAATGTAGAAATAAGTACTTATCATAGATGTTGCATGGGATTGACTCAAAAATCATGAAAGGATTTCCCCAACATCACACATGAGTCTTGAAAGATTCAAGGTAGAAATGATGCTAGGTAACCCACAAGAAAATGATGTTTCCCAAGTACATTATGAAACCAATTAAGGATCACATTATGTAAGGGTAATGTATAAATGACTCACAAGAATAAAAAGAGATTGAGACCTTGTGTCAAGTGTGTCCATTCGCAACATACCATAATATACAGGCTTGTGGAAACATTGAGGAGGAGAACCACTGAGAATTATGGAAATGACAAATCAAGAACCAAAAAAATAATTCAAAATCAAGATAAAAATCCAAAAGACACCCTTTTCCAAAAGAGATCGAATGGGTAAGATGTTTTGATTGACCTGTGAGACATGAGGAAGGATACATCTAGCGAGGACCTATTTGATGGGGTAGACTACAAATTGGGGTTTGAATGACAAAATATGTATCAAGGATAACCACATGATTTTGAATCACTTTGAGGGAACCTATTGAAACACTTAACAGGAGGAACAAAGAGTCTTGATCACTTTTCTATAGGATGACTAACCAAGAATGGGGGTATGTACATCAGGAACTGAATAGAGGGATGGACTGATGCTAGAATACAATTTAATGATGAATATATACAATTGAATGTGAAAATCTTAGGAATTGGGTTAGGATATAATATACAACTAATTGACATGAGGCTAAGGGCTTAGGATAGTAGTACAATTATTAATGTGTGCATGTGATATTGGAACACCCAAATAATTTGGGTTTGGGATAGGGAATTTTAGTGGGTTTGGGGATGAGTGGATAAGAGTGGATCAGAATGAGAGTTTGATAGATAATGATATGGTCCACTATGTTTCATACCTATTGCAGGGTTTTAACTGCACATACTTGGCTAAGGTGCCTAATTTCCATGTTTTCACCATTGGATGAAATTTTTTCTTCTTATTATCGTAGTACCTGGTTGCCACATTTGCACCATGATAATGATTTTTTTTAGTTATTTTTCTATTTTTTATGATTTTATCAGATAAGTGGGGTACACTGTATGAATTGAGCATAAAATTTCTTTAGGTGAATAATATTGGTGAGATCATTTAGAGGTTCTCCTTTTTGTGTAGACAATTGATATTCCCCTAGACCAAAACACATTGTGAAAATGTAGGGACCCAACCAAGTAGGTTCAAACTTTCCTTTCTTCTCTTGAACTACATGTACTTTTTGATTTTCTTTCTAGACCAGGTCTCCTACTTGAAACTTTCATAGGTGAATCTTCTTGTTGTAGCTTCCCTTAAGTATGTTATGATATACAAATAGGTGATCATATGCTTGTTGCCTCTTCTTATATAAAAAATTTAGTAGTGTGAGGTGTTCTATGTAGTAGTCCTCATCAATGACCACTTTTTTTAGTGACACTTGCAATAATGGCCATTCAAACTCAATTGGTAAGAAAGCCTTTGCACCATATACGAGAGAGTATAGAGTAGTGCTTGGGTGAGTGTGGTAAGAAGTACCATAGGCCTAAAGGGTGGGATTGATTTGGAGATGCTAGTCATGACCAAAATCATTCACAACCTTTTTGAGGATTTTTACAAGGGTTTTATTGGTTGCCTTAGCTTGGTCATTCCCTTGGGGAAAATATGGATTGGAGAAAAAATAGTGGATATTTAATTGGTCACACAAATCCTTGATATTTTGGTTCCTAAATGGTGTTTTGTGATCCATGAATATGGTGGAGGGGATTCCAAAGTAGTAGATGATATGGTATAGGCTGAATTTGGATATCTAGATACCTATCATGAGGGTGATTAGGATTGCTTCAACCTATTTTGTAAACTATATTTAGTGGTAGTTACGATTTACTTATGTATGATTGAGGAAAGGGGAGTTATCTTACCAATGAGATTGAAGACCTAGTATGAGAAGGGCCATGGAAGTGGACTAGGATGTAGATCTTATGTGGGTGCATGAATCAGGTTCACATGTTGCTAACATGGTAGACATTTCTTCATAAAATAACATACATCATGCTCTGGATTATTGGCTAATAATATCCCACCCATATAATTTTCTTAGCTAAGATCATGCTACTTGTGTGGGCACTTTGAATCCTAGCTTGAACCTCTCATAAAGCTTGGGTGGCCAGATTTGAGTCCAAACACATAGAAATGACATTATGATAACCTCAACAATATAGGGTGTTGGCTACAAGGGTGTAGCATGAATCTCTATCGATAATATTTTGGCATTGGGTGTTTTTGAGATGAGGGGATATGATATACCATCATTTAGATAAGCGTGGATTTTGTGAGTACCGTGGAGACTAAGGAACAACCAAAACACACACCGTCTCAGAACTAGTATTCTCATAAATAGGTGTGTGGATCTACTTGACTAATAAATCATATAGTCTTGCATCTCAATGGATTTCTATAAGAGATCCAATGGTAGCCATTGCATCTACTTTGTTCTATAATATAGACAATTGTGTGATTTTTAAGCTCAAGAATTGTTCTTTCATTTTGTCTACTGGAGCTATTTGTAGGGTAGAATATTTTTGTCTCTTTTTCTAGAGCTCATCAAGGACTTTCTTTATGATGGGTTGTGAGTCACCAAATACCTATAGCTTTTTGATGTTCTATTGAATTGTCATTTTTTATCCTGAAAAAGTGATCCATACTCCACAATGTTATTGGTATAAAGAAACCCAATTTGAATGACTTGGGGATATAGTATCCTTGAGGAGTGATGAAGAGGATTCCTACTCCTGACCCATGAGTTGTGTAGGATCCATCAAAATAAAGTTTCCAAGTGGGTTGTTCTTCGATGAAGCACATATGTTCATCTAGAAATTCCATAACAAAGGGATATGCATCCACTAGTGGTGCTTCCACCAATTGATCTTTGGTGACTTTTCCTTTTATTTATTTTATGTCTACATACTAAATGTTGAATTCACTAATGAGAATCACCCATTTATCTATGAAACTTGTAAGTATTTTGTGTGAAATTAGATTCTTGAGAGGATCTATTTTGGAAATGTGTTTCATAATGTGACTAAGCATATAGTGTCAAAGTTTCTAAGTGGACTAAATAACTACTAGTGATTCTTTCTCCATTGGTGTATAATTTACCTCATAGACAACAAGTGTATGACTGATATAATATATAACTATTCCTTTTCCATTGGCGTCAAGATGAACCAAGAGTTTCCCCAGTATTGTAGTAGTTGCTGATATATAAAAAATGTGAGGGTCTTTTGGAGTGGGTGGTACAAGGATCAATGGATTCACTAGCTATTATTTTATCTTTTCAAAACATTTTTGACATAAAGGATCCTATTTGAAACTGGTACCTTTGCGTATTAGGTGGGTGAATGGTTGACACTTTTCATCAATTTGTGAGATCAACCTTTTGATAGACTATACATTTCCTTGTAGACTACATAAATACTTTAGTGTCCTAGGGGAGGCATTTCCATTATATATTTGACTTTCTTTGGATCAATTTTTATGCCTCTTCTAGATATAATTAATCCTAGGAACTTACCTGATGTAATTCTAAAGACACATTTTTGGATTTAGATTCAAAATTTAATGATGAAGGTGATCAAATACACATTCTAGCACATTGAGGTGATCTAACCTTGTTTTTAATTTGGCTAGGATATCAGCTATAGTCTTCAAGGATATTATGGATCATGTCATGGAAAATGACTGTCATGGCTCATCGATATATAGAACTTGCATTCTTCAAACCAAAAGGTATTATTTTTTAGCAGAAGGTAACCGATGGGGTTGTGAATAATTTATCTCATGTTGATCTTCTTTAGCAATACATATCTGATTATAGCCAAAGAAACTATCCATGAGTGACAACATCTCATGCCCAAAAATTAGGTCAACAATCATATCAATGTTTGGTAGAGGGAAATCATCCTTTAGACATTTATTTTTGAGGTCTAAAAAATATATGCATATTTTGATTTCTCCTCATGGTTTGGAAACTGGTACCATGTTGGAAATCAATTATGAATTGTCAATGGTACACACAATTTTAGCTTGTAGGAGCTTTTCCAATTCTTCTTTGACTAGTAAGGCCACCTTACATGACATTTTTTGAAGCTTTTTATTGACTGGTTTTGCATTTGGATCCACTGGAAGATGATGTACAAATAGGTTGGGGTCTAATCCAGACATATGAGCATAAGAGAATGCAAATTTTATTGTAGCATCCTGGAGAAGTACAATGAAAGCTTCTTATTTGACCTCTAATAATGATGCTACAATATATGTGACTCTCAAATATTATTCAATTCCTACATTAATGGGCTTGGTTTCTTTAATAAGAATAGATTATTACTTTGGTATGTAATCATGAGTCAGAGGAAGAGGTGATTCTTCATCTTTCAATGCCTGAGATAGGTTTCCACCAAAAGATAAACCCTTTGTTTTTACTTTGTTAGAATTAGAAAGTGCCCCATAGGGGTTTTCACCAAAAGACTCATGTTTTTCTTTTTCAAGATCATTTTTATGGCTAAAGACTTCCTCTTCCTCAAACTATGCCTTGGGGTCTAGTTTGTAGATATGTGTTGATGTTTGCCCCCTATTTTGTTGTTTTTTTGTGTTTCTACCATGAATTTTAGGATCACATCCTTTCCTTGCAACTCATCGATATGTGAAAAGTTTGGTTGGTCCAAATCTATGAGTTTAGAATGAATGACTAGAATTTCAATGAGATATATGGAGATTTAACAAAGGAAAACATTTCCTAATAAATTTTCATGGATTTCTTTGACCTCATGATTTCACCCAAGGTATTATGACATGAGTAGCTAGTTTCTTAGGTGCTCCCATTCATGTCTAGGCCAAATACAAGCCATTGAATCCTTGGACAAAGTGAGGTTTCAAGTGCAGCCTTCATGCCACTTTATTTTTAGCCTAGACCACCTCTTTGGTAGTTGCATTGTTCACTGGCCAATTTGTGAGATTTTGGGTATTTATCTTTAAAGTAACTAAGGAGTTTATCATCAAGAGATGGATCATCTTGATACAACCATTTTTTGATATCCGGCTTTCTTTGTTAGTTTTTTATAATGTCATTGGAGAGGAATGTAGAAGAACCTATTTGTTGAGGTTGTGTCTATTTTTTTTGTGATAGACCTTGGTGGGATGGACATCCTTGAGTGTGTGGATCCAATGGAAGGGCCCCAACTACAAAAGCATATGATAAGATATATCCCCCACAACCCCTATTATTGGTCTTTACGAAGCAGAGGGTGGATGCAAGAATGGTTTCCAAATCCAAGTGAGTTCTAGAGGAACTAGTAATAAAAGTACCAATCTCAATTTTTGGACAATGAGATAAATGTGGGAATAAATATTCTAACACAAAATAATATGTGAAAGGTTGGGGATTAGTGTGGATGATGATTTCAATGTTATTATGTGGGAATTTGATGCAATGGTAGAATATGGAGGGTATGACATCCATGGAATGGATCCAGGAGAATGTTGTATGGAAGGTCAAGATCAACAACATGGCATATGGTATCTTGTACTATTGGTTTGAACTTGATGGATATAGAGATGGTACCTTTAGAGGTACATTATAATGTGTTGGGGAATGCAATAAAAATGTAAAGTATTGAAAAAACTAAGCTACCACAATATCTAGATTAGACAAAAGAAGACACAAAAGAGAGTGCAAACCAAATGATGAATACCCAAAAATCCTTTTTGATCTTTTGGATATGTCCAATAGATCGAAAGTGTTCTCAAGATCTTTTCTCAAAGCTTAAAAGTGTGTAGGATTTTGGCATTATGATTTTATGAGTCTTTCTTTTAAATCTCAAATGGGCATTATGATATTTCATAAAAAGGTGGATGATTTATGAGGGGAAGAAGGTTCAATTTATAGGCAAGAGGAGGGTTGAATGGATGGTCAAGATTGAAATATGGGGAAGGGTTGAAATGTATCCAAGAGATAGCACATTGATTGTGCTTTCTCAAATGCATATCACTTTGAAAAATATCAAAATGAGATAGGTTGAGAGGACATGGGGAGTTGGGAAGATATGCCATAAAGGAAAATCTTGTCTCAAATCCCAAAGGTCAAGTTTGGAGGAATATGACTATTTTGGGAAGTGGGGTAAAAATGTACAAAATAAAATAGTGTCTTAGGGAATGCAATAAAAAGTTAAAACATTTAATAAAATAAGATCCCACAACATCTAGATTAGACAAAAGAAGACACAAAAGATAGTGCAAACCAAATGATGAATACCCCAAAAAGCCCTCTTCATATTTTGGATATCTCCAATAGATTGGATGTGTTCTCAAGATCCTTGATCAAAGATTCAAAGTGTGTATTGAATTAGGATTTTATGAGTCTTTCTTTTGAATCTAAAATGGAAATGATGCAATCTTCATTGAGGTCAATGGATATTTCAACAAATTTTGGACAAGATCTTGACTTGATTGGAGTGGTGTGAATAGTGTGATGGGGGATGTAGGGATGGACTCTTCAGATGGAGGGGATGGAAGGATGGGAGATTCTTTAATTTTGATAGAGGGAAGCAGGGTTGACTAATTAGGTTCATTGTATGGGGTTTGGATAATTCTAGGGAGAGGAGATGTGGATGGGAACTGGATGGAGTCAATGGATGGAAGAGATTCGATGGTTTTAGGAGATGGAAGAGGATAAATAAGTGGGATAGATAGAAAAATGATAATTTTGATGAAAAATGAATGATGGGTGTGGGAGGTGGATGGGCCCCATCACTAGTGTCTTTATATGAGGAATTGAGATGACATGACTAATCAAATTTAGGAGAGGGAATTTTTATTGGATTCCTTGTGAAAATCCTTGGAGACTTGTGTGTTCGAGGTCAAAGTGGGGTATATACATGGGGAGAAGGTGGGAGGAAAATGTATTCCATGTATGAAGGCTGGGTTGTGGATTATAAAATTGGTTGAATGAATGATGGTTTGGAAATGGGTGTAGGAGATGGCATGGCTAGATAGTTCAAATAAGTAGGTGTGGAGGTAAATTTTGAAATAGATTGATTAATTGATGGGGTAGGGGTGATGGATTGATACATAACATACTATTTGGATTGAAGGATGTAGGTGGATTATGGAAGGATATTTGTGGTAATGTAGGTAGGAATATAAGATAGTGGATTGATTGTTAGAAAGTAAAGTCCACCAAGATAACTGAGGGGGGGGGGGTGAATCAGTTATCAGATAAATACAAATTTTATCAACTTTAATAGATTTTAACCATGTAAGAAATCTAATCAACAACCATAGAAAGATATACATACACAATAACACAATGACACAAGACATGTTGACTAGGGAACCTCTTGATCAAAGAGTAAAACCCGATGGGAATGATTTCCACAAAAGATGCACTAATATGAAAATTCCTTATCAGAGGATGGACTCTATTAGGAGTCCTATGAAATACATTTAGTACATATGGGTCCCTATTAGGAAACTTTGAATCCTTGCTAAAAGATTCTAACACTATTAGGAGTTATGGCAGACAAAAGGACCCACAACCCAAACAACTTTAGGTTTAAGATCATTGAACACGCTGTCTAACTAATCTTTGTATTACTTAATAGAATAATACCAAAAGATTACTGATCTCAACAACTCAATGCTCCTTCTCTATCTATGCCAAACTGTACCAACTGCTTCAACAGATCTCAATACCAAATCTTTGTATTCGCATATCCTCTTTCAACAAGTATTGCATAATTCTGCAATTCACTTTCACAATCTTAAAATTCAATTCCTCATCATAAATTACAATATGGAAAACATTCCTTCCTTTATACCACACTCAATTAATTACAAATGAGTTGGTATACATACTAAAAAATAAAAGTTTCCACATGTTACATAAAAATTACACAAAATTATCGGCTTCCAATTAAGATAATTCTTCACTCATGTGACCTCAGACCTTACGATCATGTCCACATTACTAACATCATGTCTTCAACTTATGTTCAACTTCGCATGATCAGATTCAATCCTGATTGGGAGATATCATCCAATTTCCTCAAACTACTACTTAGGAACACTAACTAAACTCTGCTTCCACTAAAATGCTCATAACTTCCATGAATAAATGAATTTATGTATGCGCTCTTAACCAAAATCTCATAGAACATCATAGAGTAAGTCCTCAACTCTTCATATTTTGATATTCAATATCCCACATGTGCTAACTTAAACACTATTTTCTTCTCTGCTAATATTGAGTAGATCATTGTCTTGACATCAATGACAATCACAGTCATGAATGCTACAACAACTACTACAGAATGGCTATGAATACTCATCCATAGGATATATTCAGCATTCATTCCTAATAATCTCCCCCATTGGCATTGATGGCAACATAGATGAAAAAACATCCAAGTTCCATGAATACCAACCATTGTTGCACTGCTACTATGAAATGCTTCAAATTCTCTTCATCAATCAAATCTTGCTTTGTTTTCCTATTCAATTCTCTCCAATAGATGTTTTTTCATGTATACTTCTCCCCCATTGACATCAATGACAAATGCTTCATCATTATGTCAACAACAACTTCAATGTCAAAAGACACTATTTAGAAAATACATTTACTAGAGTCCTCATGACTCAGATCTGAAACACATACTCCCCTATAGAGGAAGTACCAACATCCAGTCCAAATGAAAGATAAGGATCATCTACCACTAGATGGATGCAACAATCTACATCACTTCTCAAAAGTAGGTTGGGGCATAACCCCAAGCATACCTCTTAGATACTCAAATGTATCCTTCAGCAAAGGCTTTGTAAATATGTCTGCAATCTACTCCTTTGTGCTTATATACTAAAGTCTAACTTCTTTCTCTAGAACTTTCTCTCTCACTACATGATAATTTATTTCTATATGCTTTGGCTTAGAATGTAGTACATGATTATTAGAGATACTAATTGTGTTGGTGTCATCACAATGTATAAAAATAGGCTCGACAAATTTTATTCCAATATCCTTCAACATTTGTTTCATCCAAATTATCTGATTATAATTGTTTGCGACTACCACATATTCTACTTCTATTGTTCTCTATGAAATATAGTTTTTCTTCTTGCTTAGCCAAGAAACTAATCTTCCTCCAAGGAAAAATGCTCCTCCACTGGTGCTCTTTTTTTCATCAACAATACCTCCCCAATCTGCATCTGTGTATGCACATAAGGTAAAGTCATCATATTTTTCATACCATAATCCATACTCAATTGTACCTCTTAAATACTTTAGTATCCTCTTTACTACTACATAATTTGATTCTATGGGTTCATCTTGAAATCTTGCTACAATTCCAACAGCATGTGATATATCTAGTCTTGTATGAGTCAAATACTGCAATCCTCCAATCATAGATCTGTACTTCTTCTGTTCGACTATAGGAGTCTCATCTATGCTAGATAACTTGTGTCTGGTTACCATAGGTGTTCCAACTAGTTTACAATTCTCCATTCCAAATCTCTTCAATAAATCATTCAAGTACTTTGTCTGACTTACAAAGATACCATCACTATTTTGTGTTATCTGCAATCCTAAAAAGTATTTCATTTTACCTATCATACTTATTTCAAATTCAATCTTCATTTCATCTGCAAATTTATCACTAGCTTCATCTTCTCCTCCAAAGATAATATCATCAACAAAAATAACTACAACCAACAAACCATTTTCAATTTCTTTTGTGTACAAGTTGCTATCAGTTGTTCCTTTAGCAAATCCTAATTCTATCAAATACTTATCCAATCTTGTATACCAAGTTCTAGGTGGTTGTTTCAAACCATATAAAGCTTTCTTCAATTTACATACCATATCTCCTTCATTAGTCAAGGGAAAAACTTCAGGCTACTCAATGTAGACTTCTTCTTCTAACTCTCCATTCAAAAATGCTGAATTCAGATCCATCTGATACACTTTGAATTTCTTGTAAGCTGCATAGGCCAAAAATATTCTTACTGCTTCAATTCTTTCTACTAGTGAAAAATTTTCTTCATAGTCAATTCCTTTTTGCTATGAGTATCCTTTACATACCAATATTGTTTTATTCCTTACAACTTCTCCATCTTGTTTTTGAATACCCATCTAGTTCCTATAACATTCTTATCTTTAGGCCTAGGGACCAGTTCCCAAGTCTTGTTCTTTTCAATTTGATCTAGTTATTCTTTCATAGCTTTAATCCAATTTTCATCTTCATAGGCTTCACTAGTAGATTTAGGTTCAATTTGATAAATTAAACATAACTATTCTTGTACCTTATTTCCTATCAGAACTCCTTTGTTTATGCTTCCAATAATATGATCAAAAGGGTGATTCATTGATAGATTCCTATTCAGTGTCACTATCTTAGTTCTCACTTTAGGTGTAGGTTCTTCAATGATTTCTTCAACATATCTTCCATTATGCAATTCACTATTAGTTTCATAGAATAATTGTGCATTCTCGGGATTAGTTCTATGATGAGTTCCTTCATCTGATTCATAATCAAGCATTCTTTTTTGAATTTTGAACTTTTCATCAACTTTAACATTTGTGCTCTCAACAATAGTCTTAGTTATTTTACAATAACATCTATAAGCTTTTATCTTCAATGAATTTCCAATAAATATACCTTCATCACTTCTAGGATCAAACTTTCCAATGTCATCATCTCTCTTAATATAACATTTGCTTCCAAAAATTCTAAAATACTTAACTAATGGTGCATGTCCAAACCATAGTTCATAAGGTGTCTTGTCTGTATCTACTCTAATTCGTACTCTATTCATTGCATACAATATTGTGTTCACTACTTCTCTCCAGAATATCTTTGCCAAGTCATTCTAAAATAGCATGGATCTTGTTGCTTCAGTTACTAACACGTTTCTTCTTTTTGCAATACCATTTTTTTAGGTGTCCTAGGGGCTAAAAACTATCTCTTAATACCATTCACTTCACAAAAAATGTTAAATTATTTTGAAGTAAATTCTCCACCTCTATCTGATCTCAAACATTTAATCTTCATTCCAGATTCATTTTCAACTTTTCTCTTAACAATTTTAAACTTATCAAATGCTTCATATATTTCTTTAAGAAATGCAATCCAGATCATTCTTGTAAAATCATCAACAAGAATCATAAAATACCTTTCTCCATAGAATCCTCTAGTCCTTGTGGGACTGCTCAAATCTGTATAAACAATTTCCAACTTCTTTGATGTTGTGAACTTCTTGTTGGGAAATGAGCTTCTCTTCTATTTTGCCATCACACATTCCTTGTAAATCATGTTAGTAGGCTTCATAATCTTAGGCAAATCTCTTACTACAAGAGTAGTACTCACTTTCACAATGTTATCAAAGTTTGTATAACAAAATCTTCTATGCCATAACCAACTGTTATCAATCTTAGTAATCAAGAATGTCATCTCAGTAGGATTCAACTGAAATACATTACCTCTGGTTCTAGATCCAGTACCAATCAAATTACCATCCTTGTCTTTGATCACACAATTTTTCTCAGTAAACCAAACTTGATATCCCTTATCAAATAGTTGTCCAACACTCAAAATATTATGTTTCAAACCATCCACAAAGTAAAAATCATCAGTATTAGTCTTTCCATCAAGAGTACTAGATCCTATACCTTTAATCAAACAAGGTGCATTGTTTCCAACTCTAAAAACTCCTCCATCATAATTGTTAAACTTTATGAATTTCTTCATGTCTCCAGTCATATGATGTGAACAACCACTGTCTATAATCCAATCAGCTTTCTTTTCTACTTGAGAAACTAGACATTTTTCTTCCTTAATTTTTGTTTCAAAATTTTCTTCTTTAATTGCTACAAATCCTATATCATCATTCTCAATATCACTTTCCCTTAAAGATTTCTCCATACTAGCTTCTAATTCTTCATCATTAGCATAATAAAATTATTTAGATATTCTAGGTTTAAATTTCTTTCTATACTTCTTAACTCTCTTAGGACATTTAGATGCAAAATGACCATATTCTTGACAAGTCCACCATTTAAAGATTTTCTTACCGTCTGGTTGTCTTTTCACAAGTAAAGCAATTCCTTCTTCAATCTTTCTATATTCTTCATTTCTAGTTCTACTGTTGCTAGTGTAATCTCCACTCACAGTTATGCTTCTTGACAAAGTAGGGTGAATACTAAGTGCACTGAATGCTATCTCCATTCTAGGTAAATCTCCAGCTTGGCTCAAGTTCATTTCTGCTGCTTCTAATCTTCCAAAAAGGGTTTATCTAGTGAAGTTCTCAGTAAAAGGTATAACTTGCTCAATCATATGTGTTGTCTACTTCAATGCAAGAGTCAATGTCCTCAGAATTTTCCATATCACTTCATTCTTTGTCTTGGTTCCTTCACAAGCTTTTATACCTGCAACAATCTCTAACAATCTACCAATATAGCTTCTAACAAATTCATCTTCCATCATTCTTATATCTTCAAATGCACATATCCAGTTATGTAATTTGACTTTCTTTGCATGTTCATCACCTTCAAAGTTAGATTGTAAAGCTAACCAAATTTCATGAGATGTCTTAAGATATTTTACCTGACTGTACTCATTTTCTGGAAGGGCTGACAAAAGTGCTTCTTTGGCAAGTATGTTACACATGAATAGATCTCTTTCCTCATTATTAGAATCTTCAAACTTTTCTTCATCAATGATAGGCTTCAAATTCTTTGTGATTAACCAATATCCTAGTCCTAAACAAAGTAAATGTTTCTTCATCTTTTCTTTCCAGCTGTCAAAATTTACTCCATCAAACTTAGGGCTTTCTTTCCTAAAATGACTTGCCATGGATCTCCTTAAGCTGTTAAAATTTTCCTTCAAGGACCTACTTCTCTGATATGAATTTTTAGAAAGTAAAGTCCACCAAGATAACTAAGAGGGGGGGGGGGGTGTGAATCAGTTATCAAATAAATACAACTTTTATCAACTTCAATAGATTTTAACCATGTAAGTAATGTAATTGTTACCCAAATTTTCCTATACATGCAAATTTGGCTAAAACCTACTCCAGGGCATCTTTTTTTACCATGTCTACCATCCTTGAAATTTTCATGAATTTATACCCTCTTCTCTGGCCTCTACAATTTATTTTTACTCCCTGGTCTGCAGTTGAAAAGTTTGAAAAACTAGCCGTTACCCTAAAAAACCCTTTGGCCATGTTATATTATCATGTTACCTTTTTCTTGGTCACTTAAGTCATTCCAATTTACATGTGTGAAAAATAATCCCTAAAGTCTGGTAGTTTAATTTTTCCTAAGTCTTAGCGCATAATTATTTCTCCCTGAGGATAAGTGTTAGTTTCATCTGACGGTCTTCGCTATCCCACAAGCCAAAGATGCACGTATCTTACGATCATGGTATAGCGAGAACCATCAATCTTTTTTTTCCTCCATTGCTACAGTGTGTCAGTGGGTCCAGTGCAACATTTTCCATTTGGCAGCTTGCGATTGGCCGAGAGTAATAAGGTCAAAGGTTTCTAGTGGGGTCCCAGTTGCTGAGATCAATGTTTGAAGTAAGATCTCATAAGGTCTGTCAAAGGCATGTGATCTTACGACAACCGCCGATCTTGGTTTGTGTTAGAGCTTCCTTCGGTGGGTCCTTATATGCTGACATTCTTGGATTTGATTAGTCTACATGTTGATGAGTAGATTTGCAGATGTGTCAGAAAGACTAGGATCTATGGCTACCTTAAAGGCGCAAGGAATATTCTAGGGCTATGAGATCATGCACCCACCGTTAGATTAGAATCTTAGAAGGTAGTGGGTTTGATGTCAGAAGGAAGGTGACATGTATCTGAGGGGGTAGCATTTGATTGGTTGGTAAGTGTGCTACATGGCTGATGTCAGTGGGCCCGTGGGGTCTAGGGTTTCTAAAGAGGTTAAAACATGATCAGATCTCACGGTTGCCATTATACCGTTGATCCAAAGCACTTGATTGTTAATCTCAGTGGTATAGCGAAAGCCATTAGGTGGTGTTCTCAGGATCGTGGATCCGTCTCTATCAGAGATGCCGATGTGCTTAATTTTCATTTGTTGCTCACTTCCAGGGTGGCATTTGACTTGTCAGGAAGGATTTTAAAGTTGTTTTCTTAGCGCATCATAGTCGTTCATCTGCCAGGAAGGGTTTTTTATCAAAGGTTACATTTTAAAATTTTCCGCTACCTGCTACATTTAAAAATTTGAATGTTTTCTATTGGTTTTGCTAGGGTTTTACTTTCTTTCAGCCATGCACGATGTCAGTTAGCTCAGGAATTGATTTCTTAGGATAGTGGTGGTTGAGAGGGTGATAAAAGTGACTGTTGGCCAGTTTTGCAGAGTCCTTTGTCATGTTTTCACAACAGGAAGTGCTAGAAAGAGTTGGCACCACCTTTTGAGCAGTACCTCTTCTAGGGAAATATGATCAAATTTGAAGCTTTCATGGCTTAGTGGAGTTGTAGGTGTGTAGATGAGTTGAGGTTGTTGTGTCTACAGGTATTTTTCAGTTCAAAGGGATCAGCACGTAAAGAGAAGAAAAGATTTGATCATCGATTCTCAGAGATTTTCATTAATAGGTGATCAGTACCCTAGGGTTTGCTACTATTGTGAATCTATAACCCTAGTTAGGTTAGTTTTGACTCCTGCCTGTGTGCAGTTGAGTATGTATATATTATTTTTGGAGCCTTTTGAGGTGGGAGAGTTAGATAATTTGAAGAAGAAATTCATCTTTTCTTAAGGGTCATCTGTGATATCATCTCTACCCTCTGGCATATACAATTGTATTTCTCCCATTGATGATTCAGATATTGTAGAGGTATTTTGTGACAATTCTTCATGTCCTTATGCTTCTTTGTTTGAGTCTTCTCTTATCGAATCAAATTATATGATGTTTTTAGTGGTATCTTAGGGTTCCCGATCCCCCTTAATTTTTGTAATTATGTGTTTTATTGTGTTTGATCTGATTTAGATGCTTTTTTGGGTATACTTCAGCCCCCTGACAATCTTGTCTCAATCCTACACCGAGTTGCAGAAGTGAATGTCTGCTTGTAGGTCATAAATTATGTCTTATGTTCAAACCCTTCTATGAAATACTTATGCAAGCCTATTCAGTAAGTTGTGACCTAGTAGACCTTAGTCTCTCATTGATTCCATTCTTCTAGACTGAGATCCAAACCCTAGTTTCAGTGCATCACCTAGTAGGTAGTTTTCTTTCAAGTCATTTCCCTTACAAGTATTCCTTCTATCCCTTTCCCTCAAAGTTTTACTTTCATGTCTAAGAGAAAATGAAGGTGATTATCCAAGAGGAACCAGCCTAGAACTTGGAGGTCTCATCTTAGTTAGCATAGGTCCCACACCTAGAGATGATTCCCATGTTATAATGAGTTATCAAGACTACGTGAGCTTGAGAAAAAGGTGCAAACTTAGTGTATAACAATTCTGGCACACCCGGTGGGACAGTAAATGAATCAGAAATTCATGTTTTGTTATGCTATCTCTGATATATAGATTGCATAGTATAGGCTTTTAGAACTCATTCTATCAAGTATATCTGGTGACTCCACTGATTTCAAGGATCCAGGCTACCTTGTTCAAAGTTTTATGAGAAAGATTGAGACTAGAAGCTGAAAGCCTACCCAATTTTCAGAGTTGCCCTCAAGAAGAAGTCACAAAGGCGGGTCAACTCAAAGAACATCTCCTGCAAGAAGAGTTCAATCAACACCTCCTGATACTTTAGAAAGAAGACCTTTTCCCTTTCATTCTAGAAGAAGAGGCAGATTTCTAACCAGAGATCTAGAAGAGGATTGAAATCCAACAACAAATAAAACTCATATAGTTGTTAATCTTTAGATTCCAACTCCTGTAATGGCTAGATAGTTTACTTTTGCACCATTCAACCAAGGTAGTCCATTGGCCTTTGCTCAACATCATGATGTGCCTTTGGTGGCACTAAAAAGTATACCTGATTTCACAGGTGAAGGGTAGACAACTACTTTTGAACACATAAGAGATGTGACCACCATTTGCAGCATACACAACATTACTCAAGAAGATGTGGCCACAAAGTTATTAGCAGCCTCTTTAAAAGATAAGGCTCTACAATGGTTTAGAACTCTAACGGTTGGTTCTATTACTGTTATACACTAAGTTTGCACCTTTGTCTCAAGCTCTCATAGTCTTGATAACCTAGTATAACATGGGAATCATCTCCAGGTGTGGGACCTATGCTAACTAAGATGAGACCTCCAGGTTCTAGGCTAGTTCTTCTTAGATAATCACCTTAATTTTCTTCTAGACATGAAAGTAAACTTTGAGGGAAAAGGGATAGAAGGAATGCTTGTAAGGGAAATGACTGAAAGAAAACTACCTACTAGGTGATGCACCAAAACTAGGGTTTAGATCTCAGTATAGAGGAATGGAATCAATAAAAGGCTTAGGTCTAATAGGTCACAACTTACTGAATAGGCTTGCATAAGTATTTCATAGAAGGGGCTAAACATAAGACACAATCTATGACCTGCAAGAAGACATTCACTTCTACTCAGTGTAGGATTGAGACAAGACTATTATGGGTGCTAAAGTATACCCACAAAAGCATCTAAATTATATCAACCACAATAACACACAAAATTACAAAAAGTAAGAGGGATCAAGAACCCTAAGTTATCACTGAAAAACATCATATACTTCAATCCAATAAGAGATAAACTCAAACAAGGAAGCATAGGGACATGAAGAATTGTCTCAAAATACCTCTGCAATGTTTGAATTCATCAATGGGAGAAATACAACTGCATAAGTCAGAGGGTAGAGATGATACCACAAATGACCCCTAAGAAAAGATGAATTTCCTTCTACAAATTGTCCAACTCTCTCCCAACTTCTAAAAGCTCAAAAATAATATATACATACTCAACTGCACATAGGCACAAGTCAAAACTAACCTAACTAGGGTTTCATATATTTTACATTAGAATAATATTAAAACCCTAACTACCATCAAATTTGATCATAAATGCATCTCTATAATACCATGGCCAATCAAATATTATGTGCCCATCTCTGTACTGCATCAACTCGTGGACAAGCAACCTAGATTCATCTACTTTCCTGCAAAAGGTCTTGCCATGAATGTTCAAGTTGGTACTTTTCTAAGACAAGAAATGACCCATGACAGCCACCCAGACTTGCTCATCATTTTCATTTAACTGCAAATGTCCTGGAGACATAAATTCTTTGAGCTACCTCGCCACTTGTGGCCTGCAAATCAGATATTGGCAAAAACCCTCTTAGGCACATTTGAATTTGAAAACTAATGGCTAGCCAGTCATTTAAAATGTGCCCATCGATATTCTTTTCTTCCTGGAAAATGGATGGCTCAGATCGACTTTACAATAGTCATAAACCCCTTGGAAAAGTCCAAGTCCACATCAGGAAGTCTCAACCAATGAGCATCGAGCATGTCAGCATATTTGGACCCACCTTGACCTTTTCTCTTTTAAATCACTTGGCGACTATGCGACTGAAGAAATCTAAGTCATGAAATACATTTCTTAACTTCAATTGGGTCAAGCGATTTAGTGAACACTGCAGTCGTTGAATAGCAAAACCTTTTTGCTGACCCTGATTTTATTAACTGAACAAGAGAAACCCCTTTATTCACTGATTTGCAGAATACCTTTAACCGCTTATGAGAATCCGACCTACATTTTGGCAAACTGGCAATCCAAGACAATCTCTAGGTCACTGAGAACTTTAGGGCCTCACTAACTTATCCTATGATTCTGTGAATACACACATTCACACACTCGCCAGATCATTTAGAGCACTGCTATCTTATCATGAGAATGGGCGACCAAAGAGAAGTTATCAGAGCTACCAAATTCTTTGTTAACCCTGGGCCCATCTCCACATGTCAGTTTTCTATTTGTTCTTGACTGCCCCATCAGTAGACACCTCAGCAAGCCTTTTGACGATGGACCCACTAAAGATAAGATTCTAATCCAATAGCGGGCACATGATCTTATAGCCCTAGAATATTCCTTACGCTTTTATGCCAACCGCCAATCTCTTCAAGCCGGAACCCCTTCTGACAAATGGACCCACTTGAAAATCCTTGTCAACACCTGGCAACCAATTATATTTGAGCAAGTTAGCACACTTGACAGACTCAGACCCATGATCTGCAGAAAGAACATCAGACAGTTGTCACTAAACCACTGACTTAAATAGCGTGCATCTTATCCTAGCGGAGTAGTGACAACCACAAGATCTTGCTATACTTTAACTTCTCAAAAAGATCAGGACCCACTAACATATGCCTAATCACCATTATGTGGACCAATCAGAAGCTGCCAAATCCCTATATGTAGCATTGGACCCACAATACACTACAATGCTGAGCAAAAGGAGAAAATCAATGGTCATTTAAAGATCTCATGCTTTGACAACAACCTATGTGAAGATACGCCAGCCGCTAGATCTTCCTAATCGGGACCCCACTCTGACATTACCCTGATACCAAATCTATGCCTAGTCTCATCTCCTTATGACCTTGAAATATTTCTTTAGATCATGAGACAACCGTCCAATGCAAAATCTTACCGCTACCTGCAGAAGTAATCCCCACCTTGACCTAGTGATTTAGTGACCAAAGGCTTCTTATTCGTGAGATACTTTGATAAACCATGGTTAGACTTAGAGAATACATGAACAAAGGTCCTTGCTGGATCACTGAACCAAAAGCTTAACCTTGAGTAATATTGAGCAATTGCCCGACTAAAGAAAGTGACCATTCGCTGATTCGCAAGATACTTAGACCTAACCACCAACCACTTAGTGATTATGAGAACCACTGCAGTCGCCTGATCCCTGAAACATTTGGATAACCTCCAAAAGACTTAGAGAACCTATGACTGAGGAAAGGTAAACTACTTCACTAGGTCATAGGATGTTAAGAGCTTAACCACCTGGATTAAGAGATTATGCAAACCACTGCAGTCACATAGTCGAAGAATGAAAGGTCTAACCCACCAGGGATTAGGAGAACTTGCGATCGAAAGGAAATCTTACGCACATGGGTTTTGAAGACTTAAGTGGTCATGATAAAGTAATGACTAGATAGAACATGGTCTAGGGTCTCTTAGGGCTTTTGAACACCAATGGCTAGTTTATGAAATTTTTAAAGGGTTTTGCACCTAGCTAGAGACCTAGAAATAGTTGCAGAGACCAAGGGAAAATAGATAAAGCCATGAAATTTTGTAGGGTTCCCGGCAAGGTGAAAATAAAGACCTGAGGATAGGTTTTAACCAAATTTGCATGCATAGGAAAATTTGGGTAACAATTACATCATGGGATTAACTAGGGGATGCATTAAGTAAGCATTTTGAGGATAAATTAGATAATTTGTCTCTGGTTGAGCAGTTGACAACCATTAAGAGAGACCCTCAAGAACAAATGATAGATTATAATAGTAGATTCCTTAAAACATGGAATAGAATTCCAGTCTCTGTGAGACCATCAATAGACCATGCTTTCCTTTACTATTTACAAAGTTTGAATGGTCAAATTTTTGTTATGATCCAGTCTATGGGTGGTACTTCTCTACCCCAAGCTTTTGACATAGCTATTAGGGCTGAAAATTGTTTAATCCAAGCAGGCATGATTGCTAGAAGGCCTCCAATGCCCATTTTTCCTAGCCTTCAACCCATTGCACCTACACAAGTACCCCCATTTACTCCCACCCTACCATATTGGCCTCCCAAGCTAGTACCAGTGGTCAAGAACATACTAAGGCAAGTTTCTCTCAAGAGTTGCAAGAAATCAAAAGTAGCCAAGAAACTAGCATACAAGAGATGACAAATTTGTTGCAGACCTTGACTAAAGAGGTCATAAATTTGAAGAAGCAAGGTTAAGGAATCAGACCACCATTTCAGCCATAAGGCCAAGGTCCTAATCAATAATATCAAAATCAAGGACAACTTTATCAATAGAACAGGCCACCATACCAAGTGGGGTATCAAGGACAAAGACAAAGTTTTAATCAGAGACCATTCCAACCATATAACCCTGCACCTCTAAATTTTGCAAATCTAGTGAGGGATATGGTTCCTAGTCAAAATAATATGGATATGGAGAATGAATGGTGTTTTCCTTGCAATTAGCCTCACAATCAAGCTACTTGTTCAAATGGATGGATGAACCAAGCTCTAATGGTTCAAAATGCCTCACAAGCTCAATCAGAGGCTTCATCTAGAGGCTCAGTGCCTCAACAAGAATCACAAGAGAATGAGACTACTCTTTTCAATTGGGAGCAACCAGACTTCAATGGAGTCAATGATGAGGTTTCTTTTGTCACCTATACAAGAGCAAAGAGAAGAGCCCAAGACATGGAGAGAGTAGATTCCAATGCCAAAGCCACTGCATCTATAGAGCCACTGCAGCAAGCTACTCCCATCACACCTAAGGAGGTTCCTATCATTAAGGGAAAGGAGGGCCAGCATTCCAAAGAGGTGGAGCCCATCATGCCAAAGACACAACAAAGAGTACACACTGTGACACCATTTAATATTGTAGACAACATGAAGAAGGTGAATGTCACCATGTCCATGTGGGACTCCTTGGCTCTTCCTAGATAACCTAAAATTTTGAAGAAGGCCATGACAAAAGTGACAACTCCTCCACCTGTAAAAGAAGCTACAAAGCTAGTGTTGGTTAACATTGATCAAGAAAAAGAGGCTCCAAGTAGCAACTCCAAGACTAATGCCACACAAGGTAGGAACTCAAAGCCACCTCCCTTTTATGTATCTTTAATTATTGGAAAATCTTTAGTACATAATTGTATGGTAGATAGTGGAGCTACTAGCATTGTAATGCCCAAGAAAGTAGCTGACCAATTAGGACTAAAATATGAGCCCTTCCAAAAGAAGGTCACCCAACTTGATGGATCCTCAGTCAATACTATAGGTGTGGCCAAGGATACCAATTTAATCCTTCATGCTAGTCCTAATTTTTCAATCCTCCTTGATATATATATCATAGATCTCCCTACATTATTTTCTATATGTCTTTCAAGGGAGTTTACAACCAAGATAGGAGGCTACCTATCTTTTGACCGGTCTCACATGTTATTTCATACAAGATATGGGACCAAGGTCACCATCAAATCAAAACCATTAGCAGAACACCATATAGAGCCATATGTGTCCAATACCACCAATGTAAACTACCCCATATTTGGTGGCAGTGACTTCCAAACCATTAGTGAAGCAGACACAAAGATAGAGAGTATCCCTGATATTTTTCTAGATGAAAGAGCTTCAGAGACCCAAGAAAATATTGTTTGGGATTTTGGTTTGGGAAGTTATTTAATACAAGAAATTGGAGTCATAGAGCCAAGCCTTCTCAAAGAGGACATTGATTCAGAGGATTAAAATAATCAGGTTTGGGAACTATTTTTTGATGGAGCTAGAAGTAGACATGGTTCTAGTGGTGGTTCCATGCTAGTGTCCCCAAAAGGAGAAAGGTATTATACTACCTCTAGATTTAGTTTCTCCTACACTAGCAATATTGCAGAGAATGAAAGTTTAGTCAATGGACTAGAATGGGCTAGAAAAAGAGGGCTTAAGGCCTTAAAAGTTTATGGTGATAGTGAAGTAGTTGCCAGCCAAGTGAGAGGGATAAGTGCAACCAAAAATGACACCATGAAAGCATAAAAACATAGATTTTGGGATGCAATTGAAGATTTCCATGCTTTCAATATTGTTTCTATCCCTAGAAAGCTAAATCAAAATGCAGATAGGTTAGCTGCTATTGGATCTCAGTATGATATTCCAAATAGCATTTCAAAAGAAGTAGATCAACAGCATATCAAAGTCATTGTCAGACCTTCTAGTCCTGATAATAATGTCAATTGGCAGGTGTTTGACAATGATGAACAAATTTTGCAATTCTTGTTTTAAGAAGATGTTTTTTCAGAACATAATCAAGATAGGCTATCACAAAGCTATGGTGATCAAGTGATACAACTCAAGTCTAATAAGATGCCTAGGGGTCTTGTTACCTTAGAGACTATCTTCAACAAGGATGATGAAGTCAAGAAAAATAAAGCTGGCCTAGTAATCCAATAAGAACATTGTGTCAAACTAGAGTTGGAACTAGGTAGGAGTCTATAATTTGGAAAGATAAACACTGAATTGGAAAAGCAAGCTTACACTCAGTTATTCAAAGAATTCAATTATGTATTTGCATGGAAATATGAGGACCTCAAGGGTTTTGATCCTGCCCTTTCTCAGCACACCATTGAATTAGAACCAAATGCCAAACTAGTGAGGTAGAAGCTAAAAGTTGTTAATCCTAAGCTTGAGCCACTTATGCATAAAGAAGTACTCAAACTAATAGAAAGTGGTATCATCTACCCCATTAAGCATACTATTTGGGTTTCTAACCTTGTTCCTATTAGGAAGAAGAATGGGGAGTTGAGGTTGTGTGTTGACTTCAGGGATCTTAATAGAGCCTCATTAAAAGACCGCCATCCACTGCCCTCCATGGAACAAATCTTACAATGTGTCACTGGATCTGAGAGATTTTCATTATTGGATGGCTATTTAGGATAAAATTAGATCCTAGTTAATGAAGAGGATCAATATAAGATTGCATTCACAACCAAGTGGGGAACCATGGCTTATCAAAAGATGCCCTTTGGTTTGTCAAATGCAGGAGCTACATTTCAAAAGGCAATGGATATGGCCTTTAAAAGCCTCATGTATAAATTTGTGTTGGTCTACTTGGATGACATAACTATCTATTCTAAACATGTAGTAGACCATATCAAACATCTAAGGAAGATTTTTGAAAGTTGTAGAGAGTTTGGGATATCCCTTAATCCCAAGAAATGTGTGTTTGCAATTCATGAAGGAAAGCTGTTGGGATATTTAGTATCCAAAGAAGGAATTACAGTGGATCCTAAAAGAATTGTAGTTATCTTAGAGCTACCCCTACCACATCAAAAGAAAAGTCTCCAATCTTTCATAGGAAAGATTAATTTTGTTAGGAGGTTCTTGCCTAACATTGCAAATTTGTTAAAGCCTTTGACAACCATGTTAAAAAAGAGTTCAGCTTTTAGTTGGACTAAGGAAAGGAAAGCTAATTTCAAGGCTATCAAAGAGGCCCTAACAGAAGCCCCTACCCTCTTAAACCCAAATTTCAATAAGGATTTCATCCTTTATGCTTATGGAGGTCATGATGCCATATCTGCAATGTTGACCCAAGAAAATTCAGATGGATTAGAGCAGCCTATTGCTTTCTTTAGCAAAGGTTTAGAAGAGTATGAACATAGATACTCTTTTTTAGAAAAACATGTACTTGCCAGGGTAAAGAGCCTTAAAAAGTTTTGATATCTATTGACTCATAGCAAGGTACATTTAAAAGTTACTCATCCAAGTGTCAAAGAGTTTTTTCTTTCTAAGGACCTAAATGAGAAAGCTGGTTGGATCACCAAGGTGATGGAATATGACATAGATATTAAAACTACCAAGCTCATTAGGGGAAGAGGTCTTTGTGAGAATTTGGCAAAGGATGAAAGTTCAAAGAAAGTAGAACAAATGGATACATCTTTGGTGGTGCATTCTATAAAAGAACAATACAAGGCAACAAGCTAGTTGCCTAATATGATCAATTATTTGAAGACAGGACAATGTCCTACAGGTTTGGATTCAGCAAAAAGAAGGTATTATAGGTTACAATCTATCCCTTTTGTGTTGATTGATGATGTTCTTTTCAGAAAGGATCACAATGGTGTCCTTTTAAGATGCATAGATTCAGAAAAGGTAGCAAACATCCTATTTGAGTTTCATGATGGACCTTCTAGTGGTCATTTTTCTCCTGGGACTACTACTTTTAAGATCATGAGGGCTAGATACTATTGGCCATCTATCTTTAACAATAGTCATGATTATGTCAGAAAATGCATCAAGTGTGCCATGTTTGCAAGAAAAGAGAGGTTTGCTGCTCTTCCTCTCCAACCAATTAGAACAGATCAGCCCTTCATGAAGTGGGGTATAGATTTTATAGGAATGATTAATCCTCCATCTAGTGCAGGACATAAATGGATAATTACTACAATGGATTACTTCACTAGATGGATAGAAGCAATTGCATTAAAGGAGGCCAATGAGAGTGTTGTCCTAAGTTTTTATGATGATATAGTTCATAGATTTGGCACTCCTAATTCCATAATTTTAGATAATGCCTTAGCATTCATAGGCCTCAAAGTCTCAGAGTGGGCAGTCAAGAATGGCATCTATCTGAATACTAGCTCCAATTACAACCCCCAAGGCAATGGCTTGCTAGAATTCACCAATAAGAACTTGATTAGGATAATCAAGAAGACTCTACAAGAAAATTAGAGAGATTGGCATACCAAACTAAGGTCTGCATTATGGTTAGATAGAATTACCCCAAAGAAAATCATTGGTAATTCTCCTTATGTGCTAGTGTATGGTAAGGAAGCCAAGTTGTCCATTTCAAATGAATTACTAGCTTTGGACCTAGCTACTCAGTATACGCTATTTGATGAAGGAGATCTCTTGCAGATCAGGTATGCTTAGTTGATGGAATTAGAAGAAATTAGAAACAAATCAATGCAAGATATGGAGCTCCATTAGATTTAGACAAAGAGGAGCTTTGATAGAAGAGCCAGTGTTAGAGACTTCAAGGTTGGAGACATAGTCCTCAAGTGGGATGAGTTCAAGTCAACACCTGGTAGGCACACAAAATTTGACTCCTTTTGGGGTGGTCCATTTGTAATCATAGAGTGTAGGGGCTCCAATGATTTTCAACTATCAAATATGGAGGAAGTCCCCGTACCTATCTCTATGAATGGTTTCCACTTGAAACCTTGTTTTGAGGTTAACCCCTCTCTATAAATTTTGTAAAAGTTTCCTTGTTTTCTTTCCTTGCTTTCTAGGATAGTTCCCTTTTTCTTTTCCATGAAGTGCTCTAAGCACAGTTCCAGTTTTGCCTCTTTGAGAGAATTTTGAGTTTTCATGACCCCATGCCTAATGGATTGTCAAGGTCACTGGTTTCCATGTCTAGCAGGCTAACATCCAGCAAAAATCACCAAAATATTACCCAAATTTTCCTATGTATGCAAATTTAGCTAAAACCTACTCCAGGGCCTCTATTTTTACCATGTCTACCATCCCTAAAATTTTCATGAATTTACACCCTATTCTCTGGCCTCTACAATTTATTTTTAATCCCTGGTCTGTAGTTGAAAAGTTTGAAAAACTATCTGTTACCCTAAAAAACCCTTTGGCCGCATTATATTTTCATGTTACCTTTTTCCCAGTCACTTAAGTCATTCCAATTTGCATGTGCACAAAATAATCCCTAAAGTCTGGCAATTTAATTTTTCCTAAGTCTTGACACATAATTATTTCTCCCTCAGGATAAGTGTCAGTTTCATCTGATGATCTTCGCTATCCTGCAAGCCAAAGATGCACGCATCTTACGACCACGGTATAGCGAGAACCATCGATCTTGTTTTTCCTCCAGCACTGCAGTGTGTCAGTGGGTCTGGTGCCATGTTTTCCATTTGGCGGCTTGTGATTGGCCAAGGGTAATAAGGTGGAAGGTTCTTAGTGGGTTCCTAGTTGTTGAGATCAATGTTTGTTGTAAGATCTCATAAGGTCTGTTAGAGGCATGCAATCTTACGACAACCATCGATCTTGGTTTGTGTCAGAGTTTCCTTTAGTGGGTCCTTATATGTTGTCATGCTTGGATTTGATTGGTCCATGTGGTGATAAATAGATTTGTAGTGGGACCATGTTAGAGGGTCTATGGATGTGTGAGAAAGACTAGGATCTATGGCTGCTGTAAAGGCAAAAGGAATATTCTGGGGCTATGAGATCATGCACCCACCGTTAGATTAGAATCTTAGAAGGCAGTGGATTCGATGTCAGAAAGAATGCGACATGTATTTGAGGGGCCGACATTTGATTGGTTGGTAAGTGTGCTACGTGGCCAATGTTAGTCGGCCCATGGGGTCCATGGTTTCTAAAGAGGTTAAAACACAATAAGATCTCATGGTTGTCATTATACCATGGATCCAAAGCGCTCGATCGTTAATCTTGGTGGTATAGAGACAGTCGCTAGATGGTGTTCTCAAGATCATGGATCTGTGTCTATTAGAGATGCCAATGTGCTCAATTTTCATTGGTTGTTGACTTCCACGGTGGCATTTGACTTGTTAGGAAGGGTTTTAAAGTTGTTTTCTCAGAGCATCACGACTATTCATTTGTCGAGAAAGGTTTTTTATCAATGGTTATGTTTTAAAATTTGCCACTAGCCATTATATTTAAAAATTTGAATGTTTTCTACTGGTTTTGCTAGGGTTTTACATTCTTACAGCCATGCACAACGTCAGTTAGCTCAGGAATTGATTTCTCAAGATAGTTGTGGTTGACAGGGTGATAGAAGTGACTGTTGGCCAGCATTGCAGAGTCCTTTACCACATTTTCACGATAGGAAGTGCTAGAAAGAGTTGGTACCATCTGTTTAGCAATACCTCTTCCAGGGAAATATGATTAGATTTGAAGCCTTCATGGCTTAGTGGTGTTGTAGGTGGGTAGATAAGTCAAGGTTGTTGTGTCTATAGGTATTTTTAGTTTAGAGGGATCAACACATAAAGAGAAGAAAAGATTTGATCATCGGTTCTCAAAGAGTTTCATTAATAGGTGATCAGTACCCTAGGGTTTGATAGTATTGTGAATCTGTAACCCTAGTTAGGTTAGTTTTGACTCCTACCTATATGCAGTTGAGTATGTATATATTGTTTTTGGAGCCTTTTGAGGTGGGAGAGTTAAAAAAATTGAAGAAGAAATTCATCTTTTCTTAAGGGTCATCTGTGGTATCATCTCTACCCTCTGGCTTATACAGTTGCATTTCTCCCATTGATGATTCAGATATTGCAGAGGTATTTTGTGACAATTCTTTATGTCCCTATGCTTCCTTGTTTGAGTCTTCTCTTATTGAATCAAATTATATGATTTTTTCAGTGGTATCTTAGGGTTCCTGATCCCCCTTACTTTTTGTAATTGTGTGTGTTATTGTGTTTGATCTAATTTAGATGCTTTTATGGGTATACTTCAGCCCCCTAACAATCTTGTCTCAGTCCTACACTGAGTTGTAGAAGTGAATGTTTGTTTGCAAGTCATAAATTGTATCTTATGTTCATACCCTTCTATGAAATACTTATGCAAGCCTATTCAGTAAGTTGTGACCTACTAGACCTCAATCTCTCATTGATTCCATTCCTTTATACTGAGATCCAAACCCTAGGTTCGGTGCATCACCTAGTAGGTAGTTTGCTTTCAAGTCATTTCCCTTACAAGCATTCCTTCTATCCCTTTCCCTCAAAGTTTTACTTTCATGTCTAAGAGAAACTTAAGGTGATTATCCAAGAGGAACCAACCTAGAACCTTGAGGTCTCATCTTAGTTAGCATAGGTCCCACACCTGGAGATGATTCCCATGTTATATTGAGTTATCAAGACTATGAGAGCTTGAGACAAAGGTGAAAACTTAGTGTATAACAGTAATCAACAACCATAGAAAGATATACATACACAACAACATAATGACACAAGATATGTTGACTACAGAACCTCTTGATCAAAGAGTAAACCCCCATGGGAATGATGCCCACAAAAGATGCACTAATATGAAAATTCCTTGTGAGAGGATGGACTCTATTAGGAGTCTTATGAAATACACTCAATACATATGAGTCCCTATTAGGAGACTTTGAATCCCTACTAAAAGATTCTAACTCTGTTAGGAGTTATGGAAGACAAAAGTACCCACTGCCCAAACAACTTTAGGTGTAAAATCAAGAGTTATGGAAGACAAAAGGACCCACTCCCCAAACAACTTTAGGTGTAAAATCACTAAACACACTATCCAACTAATCTTTGTATTTCTCACCAAAATAATACCAAAAGATTACTGATCTCAACAACTCAATACTTCTTCTCTTACTATGCCAAACCGCACCAACTACATCAACAGATCTCAATACCAGATCTCTGTACTTCGCATATCTTCTTTCAACAAGTATTGCACAATTCCACAATTCTCTTTCACAATCTTATAATTCAATTCCTCATGATACATTACAATAAGGAAAACATTCCTTCCTTTATAACACACTCAAGTTATTACAAAGGAATTGGCATACATATTACAAAATAAAATTTTCCACACATTACATAAAAATTACACAAACCCGTCAGCTTCTAATTAAGATAAATCTTCACTCATGTGACCTTGGACCTTACAATAACGTCCACATTACTAAAATCATGTCTTCAACTCCTGTTCAACTTTGCATGATTAGATTTAATCCCGATTAGGAGATATCATCTAATTTCCTCAAACCACTACTCAGGAACACTACCCCAATACTACTTCCACTAAAATACTCATAACTTCCATGAATAAATTAATTTCTGTATGCACTCTTAACCATGATCTCATAGAACATCATAGAGTAATTCCTCAACTCTACATAGCTTGATCTTCAATATCCCACGTGCGCTAACTCAAACATTTTCTGCTTCTCTCCTAATCTGTAGTAGATCACTGTGTTGACATCAATGACAATCACAGTCATGAATGCTACAACAACTACTACAAAATGGCTACAAATACTCCCTCATAGGATATATTCAACATTCATTCCTAACATTGATATAGGATGGAGGAGATAGAGGGAGAATTTTTGATAGAGTAGATGGTGGATTAGAAATACTAGAGGGATTATGGTGATTGATTAGAGGAACTAGAGGAGTAATATTATAGATTGTAATATAGGTTGGACGATAAGGAGGTGGTGGGTTTGGATTAGGGATGTAGGTGGTAGGGTCATTGTGGAAAGATGGTGTTTGGGATATGAATATGGGATAATATGGAGGCATGAAATATGTATGATGGGATATGTTGTACTCATCACGATCAACAAAACTCTCATCTTAATTAGAATATGATAAAATGGAAGAAAAGGTGGGATGAAAAAAATCATCATAATAGAATTGTGACATTATAATTTTTTGATGAGTTGGATAGGGATGAATGATGAATATGGATGAAACACTAAAGATTAGATTAACATAAACACTAAGCTTAGACTGGGTTTTGGATAATTCCAAGGATAGGAGGAAGGACCAACTCTAAAGAAGATGGAAAGGGGATGAGGGATGACCAAGATGACTTTGCTAGCCTAGGATTTAGTGAGAAAAGGAGGACCTAGTGGTAGATGGTAGTAACAATACTAGAAGAAAATGACATGGGAAGATAGAAAGGAAACATTTATGAACCCAAGATGGAAATATTTTGGTGGCTTCATTGATTTTTGGACTAGAGAATTAGGAATAAGTTTGGATTAATTTGGAAAAATCTTTTTCTTTATAACTCTTCATTTGTGTATGTTAAAAAAAAAATCACTAGTTTTGTAACATTGAAAATACGTACAAGCACTTCTACCTTATGGAATTGGCGTAGGTTTGAAAACCTTTTCTTTTAAACTTAGGCACACACCCATGAGATAATCAAAATATGACAGCTAAAGACAACACAATGGGTTAATTAGTGTTATATTATTTGACTCCAAGGACTCAAAGATGGCACAAACTTGGTAGTGTTGTAGATCAACAAGAAAATGTGGAAGAAATAGCTCAAAATTATCAAAGTGAGCCCTACCAACAAATGATGGTAGATAATGATGATATTATGGAAATTATTGAGTATCTTAATGAAGATGTGAGGAGGGTTTACAAGGAGTTTATTAGTTATGATTAATTTATTAAAACTTTTCAATTCAAGATGTTTTTTTATTTACAAAATAAAAGAAAAATATTTAATAATTAAGATTGTCTTAAGGATAAAAGGGATGAAGCCACAAAGTTTTTCTGGCAAGAGGTTAGAATAGAGATGCAAATAATAACCCTAGAAAAGGGTAGGCAAATTGTTGGCAAGTTGACTATACTATTATATATGAATAAATATAGTATTGTCATTATGGAAACAAAGTCATATGATGTTTTGGAGTCAGTGCACTTAATCACAAGATCAAAATTTGGTTAAGTATAAAAGACTGGATAGTTAGCAGTGCACTAGGTGAATAGAGCATCAGTGCACATGTGTATGACCTAGTTATGGTATTAGCCCTTGAAGATAATATTTTTGATATGTAATCATGATAATTATAAGAACACATGATGATATGAGTCAATATGATGAAGTTACAGTCAGATGAAGTGACACAGACAAGGAGTGGCAGAACATAATAGAGTACAGGGCCGACTATTTGTATTTTGATTAGTGCTTATAATATTGTTTTGTAAAGGCTATGCACCTATTTTATTTAGGTCATAGACATGTTAATGATTAAATGTAAACATTTTTGAACCAATTCAATTGGAAGCATTGTATGTAATAGGTTAAAGGGTTGTTCTAGTAAATAATTTTGTTATTGCATATAAATATGACAGATGCTTTTGTAATTGAGGAGGTGAGAAGAGATAGAATTGTGAATAGTAGAGAAGAATTATGAAAAGAGAAGTTAGTATGTTGTAGTGCTTTACAAGAGGCTAAAGCATCACCACATCAAAGGAACTTATCTAATAAGCAGTGTCACAACAATAGTTCACCTTGCAGATATAGTATGTATCTAAGATCCAGAAGGTTGTAGCCTTCACCACTTGAGTAGTGAGCTCTAGGAAAGTGTGTCCACACCCCTAATAGGATTATTGTAAAATAATCCTAGTAGGGTCTGACCTTTGACCGGGTCACTATACTAAAAACATTGTAAAGAACAACTCCTAACAGGGTTGCAAGATCTTCTAACAGGGATCATAAAACACTAGTATAGTTCTTAGTGGGTGTCAATTCTCACCGGGGCTTTTACCTATTTGGGTTTCCCTATAATCATATTTTTTTTGTGTTATGGTTACGTTTCTCACTTTCATTAATATTCAGTTCAGTAATTAATCAATAAGGTTAAAGATTTAAGAGTTTAGAAAAAGTAATAATATATAGAACACTAATTTACCCCCCCTTCTCAGTGTTCCCAATCCTAAAAATTGGTATCAGAGATCAAGTCCTCTGAATAAAATTTTAACCACTTGAGGAGATCATGGGTTCAGAAAAAATAAAACATCTGAAGAACAATCTTGGAGCAGCTCTTGAAGACCTAGACAGATCAAAGAAAGAAATTGAAGAACTAAAAAACAAAGTTAGTGGTTCATAAGAAATCATCAAAATATTAAAAAAGGACTTGAAAGATTATTCTACAAGTGACTTAGGGATAATGATCAAAAAGATGAATGAAGAAAACACATCTTCGAAGGATCAGATTGAAGAGCTAGATGAAAAACTATGCAACAATCAAGAATCCTATGAAGAACGGGTTAAAGAAAACAAGCAGTTGGATGAAGAACTCAGGCAATAAAACATGTAGATCTTGGAGTTAGAAAACAACAAGAAAAAGGTAGAATCTAAATTGACTGAAATAAAGAATCACATTGAAAAGTTGCACACAAGTAAGGATTTGATTGAATCCTAGTTGTATGTACAAAAGCTTAAAGGAGACACCAACGGTATTGGATATAATGAAGCACAAATTCAGATTGATGTCATGCGAGATAGAGTGAAATCTCCTACATAAGCCAAGAAGACTAATGATCATACTAAAGCTCAAGCAGAACCATCTAAAGATGAGCGCAAGCCAATAATCAAAACTTGTTATGCCTACAACAAGCATGGACACATAGCAAGAGATTGTAAAGAGGTAAGACCTTTCAATGGTTCCTATTATTCATGCAATAGGTTTGGACACAGAGCTATGAATTGTAGATCAAACAAAAGAAAGCAGAATCAACAAAATTAGAGAAGTCATCCACAACAAAATGTAAGAAGTCCTAAGAGAATTACATGTTATATATGTAATTATAATGGTCACTCAGCCAGATAGTGCAGAATGGTGACTCACATAAATGAACCAAAGAATATAAGGCCTCCAGTCATTTGTCACTCATGTAACAAGGTTGGACACATCTCAAAGTTTTGTAGATCAAAAGTGCAGAGCTAGGAAAGCCCTAAAAATTCAGAAGGATCAATATTGGATGAAGCAAGAGAAGTCAAGTTTATGAAAGCTACAAAAGATGCGAGCTTGATTTGGAAGGAAGAAAAATCAGACAATGTTGGTGAAATAGTTTAGGATGCATCCGCAATGGACGCACCTCCTATTTATGGTTAAATGACCTTCATGTTCATAGGGGAGCTAGATTAGCTCTAGACCCCTATGTAGCTAGTATACTCACCCTCAGAGTATGTGCCTTGGAATACAATCATTTGGAGACTATGTGATGCAGTATGAAAGAGCACACTGCCTAATTGTTAGCAGAAATAAAGAATGAAATTTCCTGTCGCATTTTGTGTTTACGCAACAAGCACTAATGGTAGAAAAGTTCTTTGTAGCCATCAGAGCTTCATTATTCACACATTTCATTCTAATTTGAGTGTTTGGAGAGCACTGAAGATCAATCAGTTGAGTGAAGAAATGTTGTAGTTGAATCAATCAACAAAGAAGGAAAACTATTTTTTACGAAGCCCTAGATCAATGTGATGTCTTAGAAACCCTTGAAAACCATTCAGAAGCATTTAAACAAGACTCTCAAACTCAAGCACCATTCTTCCAATTGGAAAAGATGTAAGGAAACTAGTAGAATAGGCATGTAAATCCCATAGTGATAGGTGCGGCATGACTATTAAGCCAATTGAGGAGAAAAACATCAAATTGATGTCTATGATACTTGGGTATAGATTTCAACATCCAAACAGGGTTAATAGTGTGTCCGCAGCCACTATTCTAGCAACTATCAGATTGGTAAGAGAGAATGGAGAATTCAATTTGTGTGAGATCTTGCATGCACAATTGATATATAACATAATGGCAATTAAGCATGATAAGAGTCAAATTTTTAGATTTGGATCACTTATCATATATATGTACTTCCACATAGTCGGTAAAGTATCAGACTTGTATCTTGACAAGAGTCTTCCTATTATGCCACAAATCTCATTCAAGGCATCTACTGAAAGAACCTTGAAGGATTACATAGAGTTAGAACTCAAAACATTCAGGATAAAAATGTAGATGACATATAGGATTCCTGAAAGTATAGTTGAGAAGTACAAAGATAGTATATGTTTCATGGTGGAAAAAGACACCACTTGTATGGAAGTAGTGGAACCAAGGACCAAATGGATTCATCCACTTGGATATGAAATGAAGGAAAAAATCTTAGAGGCATATGCACAAGTCCTCCTCATAGCGCCAAAGGATCCCAATGAATCTAGATGGGGTACCTATGAAGAAAAGACAAGGGAAGTTGATGTAGTTCTTAACAGTGCTGCGACTAAGAGGAAAGCCACCAAAATCACCTCTGAGATTTTGAAGATCCATGGTGTGACACAAGAAGACCTGGATAAAGCTAGAGAAGAAAAGATAGTTATGCAGATTGAAAGTGCATCCTCTATGGAAGCCAAGACAAAGAAGACAGATGATCCCAAGATGAAGAAGGTAAAAATTGAGAAAACTGATGATCCTAAGGAAAAAGAGAGTAAGAGAGATGATATCAGTCCTACACCCATAGATGCAGTTGATGTGGAGTCCACTAAAGCATCTCCTAAGATGCCTAAAAGGAAGAAGCAAACTACCACAGGCCACCCTTCAGCAAGAGCCACAAGAAGTAGAGTCAAGAATGTTCAATCACCCCTTGAGGTAGGATTTCTACCAAGATTACAAGTGTTAAGATCCCAAGTGGTAGATGAAGGAAGACTTGATTAGATATCAAAGTATTATGATATATATCATGAGATTAACAAGTCTAAGATCCATGAGAAGTTGATCAAACATATGATCAAATTCAAGAAGACTATGCTAGAAGTGAAGACAGTGATTCTAGATAAAGTTTAGGAAATATTGGATACCTTGAAAAGACAAGCTATAGAGGAAGACTTCAGAATAAAAGAGAAGACACATGATGACAATCTACCAGTTTGTTCAATTGATGAGAAAACACTGGTGCTAGGTTTGGTGAAGCCACAACTTAGAACTAAGATGAGGACATTTCACATAATGAACAAGGATTATGTCATGCCCATAATTCTACGAGAAAAAAAACACACCATCTTTTTTTTTTATTTAAAAGGATTATGTTCTACTAATACTAGAAGGCTGACTAACTTGATAAGTTAAAGGTAAAAGATTTGATTAAAGGGTTAATGATTCTCGACCTTCCATGATTAATAAAATTATTTTAAGTATAAAACAATTACGGGTGTGACCAACTTCCTAGTATGCATTTTTGTAGTTTTCTTCTTGGAGACAGCTTGATTCCGATTAACCTTAATTATTGAATTAATTTAATCCTCCAATATGAAATTTTCACAATATAATGTTGTAAAGAGGCCTAAGAATTTCAATAACACACAAGACCAAAGTCTTGAAATAAATTACATTATAAATTTCACTAGCAAGTAATAAATAAAATTATTTGATAAATTAACATCCTACCCTAGTTTTTTTATTTTTTTTATTTAAATTGGGTATCCTAACTGAATGGACATCGAAAAAATATACCATATTAGTATCTTAGAAATAACTTTGTTAATTTTAGAATTTACTCCCCCTTTTAATAGTCACATCCTAAAAATTTTGTTGGGAAAATTTAAATAAAATTATCTTTCTCTCCAAGTATTAAAGAACTATTTAATAATAACTTAATGGATAAAAAATAAAACTAAACCATTAAGCTACTAAATAAATTTCATAACATTATGTTCTTAAATGTCTTGACAAAAAAAAACACTTCCTTAACACCATTAAAACTCTTAATAAAGACACATCATAAGGAAATGAAATCAATAAAGTATTAAAAAGGAATTTTGGGGAAAAGGAGATGAGGAAGTAGTTTAAATGGGTTTGACTTTTTTTATTTTTATTTTCCCAAGCCCTAACTGTAATCTCGAAATTAGGGTTAGAGGGAAAAATAAAAGTTCTAAAAAGTTCTTCATTCTCTTCATTTTCCTTCAAAAAGACCACCCAAACCCTAATGGTTATGGCCTCTTTTTTGTAGGTTTATGGAGATGACAAATAAAATGGGGGGAAGAACTCTTATGAGATATGTATATTGGTGAGCATATACATTGTATATATGCCCACAAATATTTTCTCTCATAATAGGTTTCTCACAGCCCAAATCGGCATTTAGAGAGAGCAGATTTGAGTATACTGAGTGTGCACACAACAAGGAAAGGTATAAATTTCTTCTTCACTCGCTTTACAAAGTTTCATGTTTTCATGTTTTTTTATTTTAAAAAAATTGTTGATACCCTAGTTTTATTTCACAGGGTTTATGGATTCTTTGTTTTTAAGGTTTTATTTTTAAAAAAAAATTAAATTAATAATGGACGGGGGGAGATGAGGGGTCTACCCAGCCCCCTGCCATGCCCCCACAATTGTGGGTCACAACCCCCATGCGGCTGCGACACCACAGCTACATCTCTGATGTCGCAGGTCGTGGGTCATAGACCCACGGGTCCTGCGGCATCACAATCGTAGCTATGATGTCACAGGGCCATGGGAGATGGCCCCATGAGACCTGCAAAAAATAGGGAAGGGGAAGAGGGGGGTGTGGCTAAGGCCAACCACCTACTATAATATTATTTGTTTTTTTTTATAATTTTTTTTTAAAACATGTTTATTATTTTTTTAATATATATAATATGAAAAATAATCCTTTTCCTTTTTTATTTTCTTTCTGTATTTATTATTATTATTATTTTTAAAGAGACAAATGAACAACATAACAAGAAGAATCTATTTTTTTTAAAGAGCAACAATTGTTTTTTCTTGAAAAATTTCGTATATATTTCTTTAAAGGAAAAAGGGTTTGTAGCAAAAGTAAAAAAAAAACATGTGCATTTGAAAAGCATTTTTTTTTTGCAAATTTATTTTTGTAACTAATACTAGTGATAAATAAATAGAATATTCTCTATTTTAATAATAATTTTCTATAATAAATAACTAGGCATTGATATACTTTTTCAACCAGACATCTATTTAATGTTCAATATTTATTTCTTTGCTCAATTGGGACAGATTTATTTTATGTTTATCTTCTAAAAGAAAATAACATATCACCTTTATTCATGGGCTACATATATTATAAATTTACTTTTCATAATTTTTTTGAAAAGAAAACTAACTGTACAATGAATACATGTCTTGTATTAGAACAAATTTTCTTGATATAAATGAAACTTTACAAAAGTATACTTTTTCAAAATAAGGCATCTAACTAAAGGAAGGATTGTTCTAAAATGAAGCCAATATTATTTCAATAGCAATTAAAAATGACAGAAATCTGAAATATATATACAACAATATAAAGTTGCTCTTGAACTTTATATATCTAAAGATCGAACAATTTGAATCTTTCAACACAACATACAACTTTCAAAAAAATAAAGGTAATCCATTTTTCTGTTTTCTTCCTCATTTAAAAATAGATTTCATTACAGCTAAAACAGGGATCTATTAACATACTATAACTCTCTTATATTCCATTTTTTTTTTACATGATTTCATAAACAAGAGTTGTTGCAGCTTCCAAATAACAAAATAAAATACCATATGTAAAACTTGGGTTCAAGCTTGTACATTTACAAAACTTACAAGGGGATCCTTATGATTCCCTTTACATATAAAGAAAATTTCACAACAAAAGGGTGATCCAATTCATCTTGTGTACATCCACTAGCTTCCTTCAACAAGCATCAAGGCTCCAAATCCTGCAATACAACATGGATGGACCATGGGGAATCTCACCTCCCAACCTAGGCTTCTAAGAAGCCACCCCTGAGCTAGGGGAACCAACACATAGATGAGATTACATTCATGCATATCCAACAAAAACATCAACACAACAAACACATAAAACTCCCAACTGAGGATGAAACAATGGGCCTCACATTGACCCTATTCTTGGGGTGAAGGTGGACTAAATACAAAGGGGAGAAAGCTCATTTCTAAAACATGAAACAAGCCTACACTTGGCTTTCCCAAAAACACATCTTAAACACATTCTCATAAGCCCAAAAAAATCCCTTATGTCTCCCAAGGCATCAAGCCATACAAAGCCCTTATGACCCCCATTAGAAAAAGAGAAATGGCTACATGGAGCCCATACTTCCATGTTTTCTTCATTCTCCTTGCCAAGGAGAGACTCTACACCCATGACTATCCAAGAAGAAAAACCCTTAACCCCAAGGCTACTCTTCCCCCCATGGGTGAGTGTGGCCTTGAGACTCCCATAACATCTCACAAAAACAAGAAATCTACAACACAAAATTTCACATTGACAACCCAAAAGACTTGCACAAAACAAGCACAAGATTTACATACTTATCTAATAACATATAAACAACAAGATCTTCAACATCTAGCAACATAAAGAAACAAGCTTCCAAGTTTCTCATACACACAAGAAAAGAAACTACATGAGAATTTCAAGTGGAGCCACCAACCTAGGTCCAAGCTTATGGAAGATATTTGATGAAGAGCCTCCTCTTTTCCTAAGTCTCCTTCAAAATTAGCAATGTCTCTAAGTTAAAGAGTGGGTGTTCAAACTCTTCCAAAAGAAGAGTCCCCTGTAAAAAGGCCTCCACACATCTCCCCAAAAAATCCTAGGGATAAGGTTACATTTCCATTGGGTGGTCTTCCCTAAGTCCCTTACAAGATTTCTAGAAATGGTCTCTTACAAAGGTAAGCTTAAAATGTGGGAAAAGGAAATCCTTTCTAATGGGTGGTGTTCTTACCAAAGCATGGTCCCAAAAGTTGATTTTCGGCCATCTTGGAAAACCATCTTTTGGATGGGTCATTTGGTCAACTAAGGGTTGTCCTATGGTGAAAAATGACCCTTACCCATAGGTATACCAAGTGGGCTAACTAAAAATGGCCTAAACACTCCCCTAGGCACCTTTTTAACCCTCCAAAAGTTCATGTTAAGTTCAAATTCGAAATCCCTAAGTTGACACTACCTCAAGCTCCCTAACCAAGGGATTTCACATGGGGATCTGCATGGTACTATCCTAGTTTGATGGGCATCCAATCCTCAAGTGGACATGTCATGGCCACAAGTACACATAGAAGTATCAAGTGACACAACAAGAAGGACACATCACAAGCCATGTGGCATATCCACTTGGGCATTCTAAAAAACAATTAAGATTAACACTTTAAACATATTAATTAGATACACATGCACATAATGTTCACAAATAAAATACTTTACAATGAGGTTTTGTCTCTTATTAGATGCAACCTTGGCTAATTGAATTAACAAATGTCTATGCTTTGGTTCTCTAATTTATTACCATGGCCTTATTCCCTACACACTAAATCCAACATTAGTAGTCCAAGAAATAATATTTTCCACAATATATGTGAAATAAAATCTATTCAACTTTTACAAATTATTTACAATATTACATAACAAATTGGAATTCACTTCGTATAATCAATTAGCTTTTTATCTCATGGCATCATATGCACTCATAGACTCCATTTATGTAACCAACTTTCAATTCACAGTAGAAATCTCATAGTATCATAATTGAATCAAATATCCATTTTCTAGTTACTTACGTAAGCATATAAAATCCATCACATCATCACAACATTCATAATTCAAAATAACCATACATTAAAATTCATATTTATATCATAAAATAGTCATCAATAATTCTTCACCTAACAATTAACCCTAAATGAAATTCACAACTCATCATAATTTAAATCCCAATTGTCATTTTTCCAAATAACTCAAATTAGTATATATATACCCAAATTGCAACATCTCAGTAATTATCTAAATTAGTCATCATAATGCAAATCCATAATGTATCATTAAATTGACATCATGCGAATGGAAAGCATCATAGACTATAATATACATCATTCAATGAAAACAATTCCCTATTCACAGGGTAAAATCTCTTATTTCATCAAAACATTAAGCCAATTACTAGGTCTATCCTAATGATCAGTTGACAAAGCTATGTTGGCTTAGGGTGAGGCCTCATAGATTATGAGATGATAACCAAGGAGACAAAAAGATTCTTTGAGAACGTGTTCCTTGAAGGGCGCATGCAACCTTATCTACGCCCATCACTCAAGCACCTGTTGAGAAAGATAAAGAAACTGAGGTCATAAATGCACCAATAACATGTTCGCAGGAATCAATACCCTTAGTGACAGTATCTACAGATGAAGTAAAGTGTATGACCATGCTCGTAACACAAGAAGATGACACAATAATGATTGAAAATGTGGAGATATCAATGGCGGCCACTGACAAAGACTTGGAAAAATTTGAGGAATTATTTGTGAGTACACAAGAGGTTGAAATACTATGTAGTGATAATTCACATAAGTAGAAAGAAGAAGTGCAGATTGAGGATCTAACAGGTGAAGAAGATGAGAAAAAAGAAGAAGAGGAGAAAGAAAAAGAACCCATAGATAAACCCTCTGTTGAAATGCAAATAAGGACAAAGACAAAAGTGATGGACAACACACCTATCACTCCTTTGTCATTAACATTATTGTTGTCAAGTTTGACCCCTGATACTACAAGCTTGGATTCATAGGGAGAAGAAGACCTAATCAAGATCAGTGTCCTAGCAATGGATAAGGCTAAGGAGAAACAAGTGATGAGAAACCCTCTATTTGTTGAATCAGTCAATATTCTGAATAGTCTACTACCAGAAGAGAAAAATGTGACAAAGGTACATTCTATGGATGATGTCAGTACCATTTTGACAAGTTTCAAAGAAAACTTTTCTAGCCTAGAAGAATATGCAGCCAAAGTAGTAGAAGGAAAGTATCTAAAAAGGATGGTGAATGAGCTAATAAGTAACTTAACACTTGAACTCAGCTCTCTTAAGGTTGGTCAAGCTTCACTGAAGGAGATTGCATCTAAAGGAAGAAAAATCATAGCTGATTGCATGAATCAAGACAAGCTGACTACAAACCTCTATAAGAAGATTCAAGAAGCAAAAGATATGATAGAAGAAGTGAGGAAATTAGTAGAAGATCCTTCCTCTGATATAAACATGTGCAATAATGTATACCAGGGACAAGTGGACAAAATAGAGAAGGTAGAGAAGGAAATGTCCAAAATAAGGGCAAGGCAAACACAACTAAGAAATGCTATTGCGCCATCACTAGATGTGCTAAATCAGAACATCAAGGAGATCGATGCAACTATGGCGACATATGATCAAGGACTGAGTATAGATTTGGATAAGATGGATAAATTAACATATGTGATGTGCACCCATCTACAAACTATAAATGCACTTACAACATTTGGTAGCAAGAGATCCAAAACTTAAAGATAGCATATCCAGATGTACTCACATTGTAAGTACTTAATGATACACCATTTTTTAGCACCATTTTCATTGATGTAAAAGGAGGAGTATAGTATGTAGAAGAATATGGAGTGTGTATATGATGTAAATGAGTATAGTATATAGTAAAAATGGAGATATAAGTTAGACTATATATCAGTAAAATTTTGTATAAGGATACAGAGAGTAACTTTTCCATATTCCTTTGTTACCATTAATGAAAAAGGGGGAGATTGTTGGCAAGTTGACTAGACTATTATATATGACTAAATATAGTATTTTCATTATGGAAACAAAGTCATATGATGTTTTGGAGTCAGTGCACTTAACCACAAGATCAAAATTTGGTTAAGTATAAAAGACCAGATAGTTAGCAGTGCACCAGGTGAACATAGCATCAACGCATGTGTGTATGACCTAGTTATGGCATGTTCCCTTGAAGATAAGCTTGGTGATATGTAATAATGATAAGTATAAGACCACATGATGATATGAGTCACTATGAGGAAGTTACAGTCAGATGAAGTGACACAGACAGTGAGAGGTAGAATAGAACAGAGTACAGGGCCAACTGTTTGTATTTTGATTAGTGCTTGCAATATTATTTTGTAAAGGATATGTGCCTATTGTATTTAGATCATAGACATGTTAATATGATTATATGTAAACATGCTTGAACCAATTCAATTGGAAGCGTTGTATGTAATAGGTTAAAGGGTTGACCTACTAAATAATTTTGTTAGTGCATATAAATATGACATGCACTTTTGTAATTGAGGAGGTGAGAAGACATAGAATTGTGAATAGTAGAGTAGAAGTATGTGAAGAGAAGTCATTATGTTGTAGTGCTTTACAAGAGGCTAAAGCATCAACACATCAAAGGAACTTATCTGACAAGCAGTGTCACAACAATAGTTCACCTTGATGATATAGTGTGTATCTGATATCCAAAAGGTTGTAGCCTTCACCACTTGAGCAGTGAGCTCTAGGATAGTGTGTCCACACCCCTAATAGGGTTATTGTAAATGAATCCTAACAAGGTTTGACCTTTGACCAGGTCACTGTACTAAAAGCATTGTAAAGAACAACTCCAAACATGGTTGCAAGATCTTCTAACAAAGATCATAAAACACTAGTACAATTCTTAGTGGGTGTTAATTCCCTCTGAGGTTTTTACCTATTTGGGTTTCCCCATAATCATATTGTGTGTTATGTGTTATGGTTACTTATCTCACTTGCATTGATATTTAACTCAATAATTAATCAATAAGGTTAAAGATTCAAGTGTTTAGGAAAAGTAATAATATATAGAACACTGATTCACCCCTCCCCCCCCTTCTCAGTGTTCCCAATCCTAACACAAATATTGAGTGGTTCTGATTGCATATTGTTTCCAAGTGTGGATATATCCACATCTATTGAATTTGATAATTTAACGAGATATTACGATATGATTTTAGAATTGGTGATGAAGGAATGGAAAATTTTTGTTATGGGACTGAGTTTAACCCAAATGATAACACATTGGCATTATGGATCTTGTATCTACCAAATAAGAGGAGAATTACAATAGAGTACCTTTAGGAAATCCTTGGTCAATTTATGATGTGTAGGTTGAAGGATGTCTTTTCAAAGAAAGTAGAAGATTTAACATTATAGAGTGCAGTGTTAAACAAAGAAAAAGTTCATGATGATTCTCATTTGGTAAGGAATTAAATGAGAAAATCAATTAATTGAAAAGGAAACTTGATATATCTCTTAGATAGGGAATATTATTGGAGGAAAATATTTTAAAATTGAAAATTAATATTTCTATGGGAAGTAAGAGGAGGACCAAGGAAAAGAAACAACTCCTGATTGCCTTGCAAGAAAATCTAGCCATGAAGAAGGAATTGAAATTGTCAAAACATAAATTGGTGAGCAAAATAATTGAATCTAAATGCTAATAAATGATACCCTTTTTGCTTATTTTTTGGAATACATACAAGGATGTGGTCAAAGTGGAAAAGAAAAAAAGGAAGAAAAATTTTGATCATAAAATGATAAATAAAGCTTTGAATGGAAAGTGAACATTTCTATAGAGTTTAACAAAGCATACTGAGGATGGACGCTAGTTGAATGAAGTGTTGGAAGAGAAAAATACTAATTTAGAAATGGTTGATAAGATATTGGATAATAAGTTTTTTTTATCATAAGAGGTTGATCAAGAGATATACCAAATTCATTAGCTTATATGTGAGACATCACCCCCCCCCCCCCATTCTACAAGGACACTAAAAAAGGAAATACAAAAGAAGAATGGAAATCATAATTTTGTTGTATCTTTTGATCCTTGTTGTGGATATGGTCATTAACAATGAAAATGATCTAGTAAAGAATTTTCACATTCATCTTGATTGAATTTATCTTGTGGAATTTCAAATAAAGGCAATTAATAGGCTAAATCAACATCAACAACAATAGATTATTATAAGCACATCAAGTAGTGAATTGAGTTTATGTAAAAAGAAATGTGACACGTGGAGGGAGAAGAAAAAAAGGAAATTTAAGTGGTCCCTATTTCTTTCATTTAGGTTTTTGAACTATTTCATGAAGAACAAATTAAATATTCCTTTTGTTCTAATTGTTAAGATACAACTGATTTAGGTAGTCTCTTGCTTACATTTATTTAACTAATGAAAATATCAACATGATTTGTTTTCCCATTCATTCTCTTTGTACTATATGATATGGTCTTTTAACATTGTCATTGTGAATTTATCATAGTTGTGTGATGTGTGTAATTGGTTCTTTTCTAGGAATTCCTTTCACATCAAATCTGGGTTCATTGTACAAATAATAGCTAATTTTTAAATGGCTGAAAAGTGTAATTTGAAATTATAATCATAGTGGGAAGTGGGAATTCTTCATAACCAAAAACATAACTAGAGAATAAATTAATGAAATTATAAGAATACTCTGATAACATAATCTGCAAATGGATAAAATCTGAATTATTTTATATTAACTTATTCTATGATCCTTGCAACACCTATTTCATGAATTCTTTCCAAACACTCTACAGAGGACTATCTCCAAACCCTTTATTGTAAAAATAACCTTGAAGCTAAATTATAAACTATAAGAGATGACTAATCTAATAGACTACTAGTCTACCAGTAAGAAAAAAATAAAAAATATAGACCAAACATAGAGAGTGGCTTAGTGCCCTATTATTCAAGTTGTTTAGGCCTACTTGAGCCTTTTCCTTTCTAAAATCATAGCCTCTAGCTCTGGCTAGGCTAGCCTTTACTTGACTTGGTTAGAAAGGAGAATGACTAGGTGGTCCTCTTTGTAGTTAGCTTGTGCCTCACCTCTTCTAATGTCTCTTATGTCATGTGTGTCTTCAAAAATTCACTCCTCTTAACTCACCATCCTTAGCTTCCTAGTAATATCCTCAATATCATCTTCATTAAATTCAAATTCATCAAGAATGACTTCATCAATTACATAGTCCCGCTGCAAATAATCTACTTTGGGTTCCTTTATTTTGGCTAAACAAAGGATAAAATTGATGTGAATGCGTATGTTACCCCACTAACCCTATAGAAATTGTAATTGTTCTATTTACACAATTGGTTTTTACCACCTTATGTCTGAAAACATAGTATTTATCTAGTAAGGGAATGGTGAGTTCCCTAGGATCCCCATCTACATGGTCAAGTGGAGAATTAGTGTCCTTCAGATACTTATGCTAAAACAACATCTAGGTGAGTGTTAGGAATGGGAACACTGAGAGGGGGGGGGGGGGGCAAATCAGTGTTCTATAGATTATTACTTTTTCCTATCTCTTGAATCTTTAACCTTATTGCTTACTTATAGAATTGGATATTAAAATAAGTAAAATAAACAACCATAACACATGACACACAATATGATTATAGGGAAACCCAAATAGGTAAAAACCTCGATGGGAATTGACACCCACTAAGAACTGCACTAGTTTTTTATGATCCTTGTTAGAAGATCTTGTAACCTTGTTAGGAGTTTTACTTTACAATACTTTTAGTACAGTGACCTGGTCAAAGCTCAGACCCTGTTAGGATTCTTTTACAATAACCCTGTTAGGGGTGGGGACATATTGTCCTAGAGCTCACTACTCAATTTGTGAAGGCTACAACCTTCTCGATCTTAGATACACACTATATCTATACGGTAAACTATTGCTATGACACTGCTTGTCAGATCAGTTCATTTGATGCATTGATGCTTTAACCTCTTATAAAGCACTACAACATAGTGACTGCTCTTTGCAACTTCTTGTATCATCTTAAAATGGAAGCACTTCCATGTTAAGATCATTTATCCCTCTGAGAAAGTAGTCTAGGTTCATGTCAAGCACCTTGATTGAGTCTTTGCATAAATCTAGCTATTCCCCCATGTTTTGCTTCTCTCTCCCTATTTCCAGCCTCTTTCTGGCAACTTTTTTTGAGAATTTAGAGATTTTGACTATCTGGGTCAAGGATGACTTGGTGGGTCAAGGACAACCTCAACCTTGACCTAGGATAGAGTCAACCTCGACCTTGACCCTAGGTCCAAATTTTAGATTCTGGAAGTTTCAGGATGTAGGGCTTTAGAAAGTTTCTTTTCCCCACTTTTGGGTTTGTTGTTTCAGGTTTCAGAATGGTAAATCTTTAAATTGCATTTAATCTAGGTCCATTTCTAGGGGTTAAGGTTAATTGGGATTTAATTCTCCAATTTAGGCCTCTCTAGAATTTTTTGCCCTAGATCACTATAAAAGGAAGCCTTCCTCTCTCATTTTCACATCCACAATAAAGCAAATTTCATGAGCACTCAAGCAAGATCAAGTAAGCATTCTATCAAGCATTTTCAAGGAAGAATTCAAGCCCTCTTCTACATTCAAGTTCTTCTTTAAAGATCAAGAATTCAAGCATTCAAGCCTTTAAAGGGATTTGGTTCAAGCATTCAAGATTCATCATTCAAACCCTAGATCTATCCATCATGATGGTGTGATCTTCCTTCAAGATCCTTTGTTCATCTTCAAGATCCTATTCATTCTTCCCTCAAGGTGGATTCCAAGTATACAATCATGGAGGTTTTGGATTTACATTTATGGTTTTGATTTACATTTGCTAATTTTATGTTCAAGCTTTCATATCAATATACTTTTTTACATTTGAAATAGAATTGTATATCTATTGAATATCATAGCTTCATTGTTAGATCTACTTCTACTACTTGCTAGCATTCCCTATTTCAATTTCATTATTAAGGTTGATTCCAAATCAAGGTTTGAGAAAAACAAACCCCTCATCCAAAAAAAAAAAAAGCATTTTTCCTACAGGTACAAGTACATGACAGTGAATTGATGTTCAGATCTGGATACCCTTTTCGGTGAACTTTTGAGATCCGCAAACATAATTTCTATCGAAGCAGTTTCATATTAGGGATGACCTTTAGTGGGGGGTAAGATTGTGCCCCGCCATCTGGGTCAAGGTCGACCTACCTTCAGAAAGATAAAACTTTTCTAGGTTTTCTCTGTCTTGGCATTTCTAGTTCAGAACAGGTTGCAAAATTTCTCGAAACTGTGCACAGACATAAAAAATCAGCATTTTTCAGATTTTCCCTATTTTGAGGTTAGTATTTGCATTTTTTTTATTTAGTTTATATGTCCACAACATTTTCCATCACATACACCCATTCCCATGTTTATCCTATTCATTTTGGTGAGCCCGACAAGCTTACCCCTTTTCTTTTGTGGATTTAGATGCCCTATTGTTTTTAGTGTTAGGCATTTTCTTGCATTAAGATTAGATTTAGTTTATTCTCTTGCTTTTTAAATTCAAAAATAAAAAAAAATCTATATATTCCATAAAATACATAAATATTTCTTGCATCTCATTTACTATGAAGATTCTTAAGATGTTTTTGTGTGTGGTTATGTTCTTTATTACCCTTCTTTTAGCATCTCTTTACCATACCTATGATTTTTATTAGAGTATCATTCACTTCATTATGTTGATGACACTTCATTTTTCTCTCACCTATGCTTTTTTGAAATTGACCAATACTAGTCTTCCTACATTCAAGACTTTCATTAAAGATTCATGTGGTAGACTTATTATCCTCTTGGATTATGTGAAGAATTTGGTAGATGATACACCATCCCCTAATCTTCCTCATCCTAATCCTATTATTCCTAATTTGATTCCTAAAATTACTATTCCTAATCTAATGCCTAATTCTCCATCTATTAATCCTCGTTCTTCCCATACTTATGATGGAATTCAAGCAATAGTTCAGGATGCAGATGTGCAAGACTTCTTTGATTTACCTTCTCCTCTGATTCATGATGATATTAAAGGAAAGGGTAAAGAAACTTCTTCAAAACCTATCATTCTTCCTTATACAACCTTTACTCATGAACATGAAAAACAATCACCTCCTATAGAAGGTTTACATGATATGTACACTACCAGATATAATATGATGACTAAACAAGGTTATAAAGGTTTAGTGCTTGGAGTTAATGAGCATGGTATCAAGTATCCGATTCATATACCCCCTAAACAGGAGCTTCATGGTGTTGGTTGTTCACAATCTCAAGACAAGGTAGGTGATGTTGATCATTGTCCTCCTCTTCATATTCTTCTCCCTACACCTAAAATAGATAATCCTGATACACATCAAGATGTAGCTAAGAAGGTGTATGTTTAGTTGATGAATACCAAGAAAGAAATCTTTAAAGCTATACCAAATGATGCTTTATCCAAGTACAAATATCCTTTTCATTATAGTAATACACATTTACTTGTTGATTGTAAACATTTCAAATTATATGTTAGAGAAAGAGTTGCTTTAGGAATTATATCTCACTCTCGTCCAGTTTTACAATTCCTTCATAATTTTGATATAGTGGATTCCCCTCATTCTGATATAATATAGATTTCTTCTCCTCTTGTCTTTGGACTGGGAGGCAAGAAGTGTATTTCTATCCAATCTCCTAGGATCCATTAGGATTTTTATTGGGCTTAATTGGTATTCTTTCTTCCTATCTTTCTATGATAGATTATATTCAAGATATCTTTTCTAAGACATTTTATTTGCAAAGGTATCCCTTTCTTTCATCCCTGGGGGGAAAGGTTCTTCCTTCTTTCTCTTTGTCTAGGGAACTGTTTTCCTTAGCTTAGTGGTATTTATTTATATTGAAATACTATTTCATCACATTGATAGATATTTTGACTATGGATAACCTTTTATGAGAGGTTATTGTCCTAGGTCATCACCTCTTCTCTATGTTGAAAATTATGTTCTTTATAAACTCTTACCCTTTCTTTGGTGTTAAATTTATTTACCTCATTCCAAAGATTCCTCTTCCTCTTATTTGCAGGGGGCTTGATGATTGAATCTTTGTTCCCACCTTTTGAAAGATGATATTTCATCTAAAAGAACTCCTTTATGGTGGGGTTCATGTTGATAAGATCTCTTTCTTTGAGGATCCTTTTTCCATACGTGACATATTCTATTCACAATTATCTATACTCTTGGATGTAGGGGTCAATATCCCTTGCTAAGAATATAGTGTACATTGTTGTTAAATAGGATATCTCCTTACATTGTGAAGTAGGCATCCTCTTCCTCTTCCTTATCATGTCTAGCAGACAGCCATGATAAGGAGGGAGGCATATATAGGGTCTCCCTTGTACTATAGTTTTTTATTTATTTACATGCTAAATCTTGGAAGGTAACACACATAAGTTGCTAAATCCTGAAGAGACACACATTTTTCAATTTTCAATATGCTAAATCTTGGAAGGTAACACACATAAGTTGCTAAATCTTGAAGAGACATGAATTTTTCTAATTTTCAACATGATAAATCTCGGAAGGGAAGGCACATAAGTTTCTAAATTCTAAAGAGAAATGCATTTTCAATATGCTAAATCTTTGAAAGGTAACACACATAAGTTGCTAAATCCTGGGGAGACACACATTTTATATTCATAGTGATACAAGGTGGATCTATGCATATTCCAGAAGACATCAAAAGATGCATTACAATTGCAAGCACAATTTATGGGTGAACTACCAGGTTTGGCCACTTGTTTGGCTCTCCCTCCCTTGGTGATTCACGGTAAGATGGGCATCTTACTAGGTGAGGTAATCACTTTCTCTTTTCTCTCTTATCGCTTTCATGCTAGTAGGAATGGATCATGAAGCTATGTTATTTATACTTTTTCTATTGTCTTTCTTATGTAATCATTTATTCTTTTATGGTAGCTTTCAAAATATGATATTAGTATGGGAAATATTTCTTAGAAAGGTTTCTTGTGCTAGTTGATTTTGGTTTGTTTAGTACTAACCCCTCTTTTGTGTCTTTTTCCTTTTTGTTTTCACACCCTTGTGTGTGTATGTTGAGTTAGAATCCTTAGCCTGGGGGCTTATGTCCTTAGCTAAGTGTTATTTTATCTCATTGTGAATCCACTTGGATCTCTTCTTTCTTCTCCTTTACCAAGAGTTTTCATTGAATCCATACTCTTGCTAAAGTGGGGGCTTAATGTATCATCTTAAAATGGAAGCAATTCCATGTTAAGAGCATTTAGCCCTCTAAGTAAGTAGTCTAGAGTCATGTCAAGCACCTTGATTGGGCCTTTGCATGGATCTGGTTGTTCCCCCCTATTTTGCTTCTCTCTCCTTGTTTCCAGCCTCTTTCGAGCAACTTTTTCTAAGAATCTAGAGATTTTCACAGTCTAGGCCAAGGATGACCTTGTGGGTCAAGGATGACCTTGACCTTGACCTAGGTCAAGGAGGACCTCAATCCTACCCTATGGTAGAGTTGACCTCAACCTTGACCCCAGGTCCAAATTTTAGATTCTAGAAGTTTCAGGATGTAGGGCTTCGTAAAGTTTCTTTTTCCCATTTCTAGGTCGGCTATTTCGGGTTTCAGAATGGTAAATCCTAAAATTGCATTTAATCTAGGTCCATTTCTAGGGGTTAAGGTTAATTGGGATTTAATTCTCCAATGTAGGCCTCTCTAGAAGTTTATGCCCTAGATCACTATAAAGGGAAGCCTTCCTCTCTCATTTGCACATCCACAATCAAGAAAAATTCATGAGCACTCAAGAAAGATCAAGTAAGCATTCTATCAAGCATTTTCAACAAAGCATTCAAGCCCTCTTCTCCATTCAAGTTCTCCTTTGAAGATCAAGGATTCAAACATTCAAGCCTTTGAAGGCATTTAGTTCAAGCATTCAAGATTCATCATTCAAACCCTAGATCTATCCATCATGATGGTGTGATCTTCCTTCAAGATCCTTTGTTCATCTTCAAGATCCTATTCATTCTTCCCCCAAGGTGGATTCCAAACATACAGTCATGGAGGTTTTGGATTTAGGTTTATGGTTTATTTTTATATTTTCTAATGTTATGTTCAAGCTTTCATATCAATATACTTGTTTACATTTGAAATACAATTGCATGTCTATTGAATATCATAGCTTTATTGTTAGATCAACTTCTACTACTTGCTAGCATTCCCTATTTCAATTTTATTATTAAGGTTGATTCCAAAATGAGGTTTGACCAAGGCAAACCCCTCATCCAAACAAAAAAAACCATTTTTCTTCCAGGTATAGATACACAACATCAAATTGAATTTCAGATCTGGATACCCTTTTCAGAAAACTTTCGAGATTCGCGAACATAATTTTTGTTGGAGCAGTTTCAGGTTAGGGATGAACTTCAGTGGGGGGTAAGATTGTGCCCCACTATCTAGGTGAAGGTTGAACTACCTTTAGAAAGACAAAATTTTTCTGAGTTTTCTCTATCTGGGCATTTCCAGTCTGGAGTAGGTTGCCAAATTTCCCAAAACTGTACACAAACATCATAAATCAGCATTTTGCAGATTTTCCCTATTTCAAGGTTAGTATTTGCATTTCTATTTTATTTATTTTATATGTCCACAAAATTTTCCATCACATACACCCATCCCCATATTTATCCTATTCACTTCTACTTTGCTCTACTTTGGTCAACTCTCTTTCATATTGCATCCAAATTACCAAGGCGTATTTCATATTTATATGTGCTAACAAAACAATTAACTAGGTCAGCCCTTTAATCTATTACTTACAATTCTGCCAAATGAATTAGCTCAACTATGTTTACATACAATCATAATTACATGTCTATGACCTAAATACAATAGGCACATAGTCTTTACAAAATAGTATTACAAGCGCTAACCAAAATACAAATAGTCGACCTCATGCTCTGTTCTATTTTGTCGCTCATTGTCTGTGCCACTTCATCTAAATTTAACTTCCTCATACTAATTCATATCATCATGTGCTCTTAGACTTAGCATTAATACATATTAAAAAGCTTATCTTCAAGGGTGCATGTCATAACTTTGTCATACACATGTGCACTGATGCTCTGATCACCGGTGCTCTACTATCTGTCTAGTTTTTCATACTTAGCCATATTTCTGGTCTTCTTCAATATGTGCTAACTCCAAAACTTCATATGATTTTTTTTCTATAATGACAACACTAAATATAGTCATATACTTTAGTATAGTCAACTTTCCAATAATCTCCCCCTTTGTCATTAATGGCAACAAAGGAATATGGTGAAGTCACCAACTGTATCCAAATACAAAATTTTCTAATACATACTCTAACTTATATCTCCCCTTATGTTCTATAATTTTTCTTTATATCATTTAAAAGGCTCCATATTCTTCCTTCTAGATACTATACTCCCCCTTTGACATTAATGAGAAAGGTGCTCAAAAAATGTATTCACAAATACTTACAAAGTGAAGACATCTGGATATGCTATCATTAGATTAGCAATCTCATTCTGCAAAAATTTATTCAGTGTGTCTATTGTTTGGAGATGGGCGCATAAAGCATATGTTAACTTTTCCATCTTCTCCATTTCTATAGATGGACCTTGATCATCTGTCACCATAGTGGCATTGATCTCCTTGATGTTCTAATTCAAGACATCTAGTGAGGGTGCAAGAGCATTTGTCAACTTTGTTTGCCTTGCCCTTATCTTGGATATTTCTTTTTCTATCTTTTCTATTTTGTCCACTTGTTCCTAGTATATATTTTTACACATGTTTACATCTATAGTGGGATCTTCTACTGATTTCCTCACTTGATCTATCAAAGCCTCTGCCTCCTGAATTTTCTTATAGAGATCTATAGTCAGCTTGTCTTGGTTCATGTAGTCTGCTATGAGTTTCCTTCCTTTGGCTGCAAATTCTTTTAGTGAAGCTTGACCAATATTTAAAGAGTTGAGGTCAAGTGAAAATTTTTCATTTATCTCATCCAATCTCTTCTTAATATACTTCTCTTCTTCTACCTTAGCTGTTGATTCTTCTAGGTAGGAGAATTTTGCCTTAAAGCTTGTTAGGATGTTGCTGACATCCTCCATTGAGTGCACTTTTTGTACCTTTTTCTCTGCTAGCAGTAGATTGTTCAAGATGTCTATTGACTCAAAAAATATAGGATTTCTCATAACTTGTTTCTCTTTGGCCTTCTCCATTGCTAGAACACTGATCTTGATTAGGTCTTCTTCTCCCCATGAATCCAAGCTTGTAGTATCAAGGGTCAAACTTGACAACATTTATGTTGATGGAATAGGAGTGATAGGTGTGTTGTCCATCACTTTTTTCTTAACCTCCGTAGGTATTTCAACCGAGGGTTCATCTATTGTTTCCTATTCTACCTCCTCTTCTCCTCTCTCCTTTTCATTTTCTTTCTCCTCTTATTCTTCTTCTTGACCTGTTATATCTTCTATCAATTCTTCCTCTTGGTGCTTAGGTGAATTATGACCACATAGTATTTCAACCTCTTGTGTACTTACAAAGGTTTCCTCAAATTTGTTCAAGTCTTTGTTAGTGGCCGCCATTGATATCTCCATATTATCAATCATTATTGTGTCATCCTTCTGAGTTGCGGTCATGGGTGCAGACTTTATTTCAACTACAAGCACTGTTACTAAGGGTGCTGAGTCTTGTGGACCTATCATAGGTGTTTTTGTGACCTCAACAACTTTATCTTTCTCAATAGGTGCTTGAGTTATGGGCGCAGATGGAGGTTGCATGCGCTGTTCTATGAACACCTTCTCAAATGCTTTTTTTGTTTCATTGGTTATCAACTCATAATCCTTGTTCATTATGTGAAATGTTCTCATATTTTTCCTTAAGTGTAGCTTCACCAAACTCATTAATAGTACTTTTTATTCCACTGAACATACTAGTAGATTGTCATCTAGTGTTTTCTCTCTAATTATGAAGTCTTCTTTAGCTGCTTGTCTTTTCAAAGTGTCAAGAATATCCCATACTTTATATGGGATGACTGTCTTCAATTCTAGAACTGTCTTCTTAAACTTGATCATATGTTTGATCAGCATCTCATGGATCTTAGACTTGTCAATTTCATGATATTTTTCATAGAACTTATATATCTGATCTAACCTTCCTTCCTCTACCACTCTAGTCCTTAATACTTGAAGACTTGGTAGGAATCCTACCTTAGGAGGTGGTTGTACATTTTTGCCTCTGTTTCTTGTGGCATTTTGCTTCTTCCTCTTAGGCATCTTAGGAGATTATTTAGTGAACTCCACATCAACTATATCTATGGGAAGAGGACTAATATCATCTATTTTACTTTCCTTTTCTTTTAAATCATCATTTTTCTCAACTTTTATTTTCTTTGTCTTGGGATCATTTGTATTCTCTTTCTTAGCTTCCATAGAGGATGCACTCTTAATCTGCATAGCTATCTTAGCCTCTTTAGGTTTATCCAGGTCTTCTTGGGTCACACCATGGATCTTAAAAATCTCAGAGGTGATTTTAGTGGCTTTCCTCTTGGTTTTAGCACTGTTAAGAATTGCATCAACTTCCCTTATCTTTTCTTCATATGTTCCCCATCTAGGCTCACTTGGATCTTTGGGCACTGACAATAGGAATTGTGCATAAGATTCCAAGAATTGCTCCTCCACTTCATAGTGAGTGGATGAATCCACTTGGTTCTAGGCTCAATAGCCTCCATACAAGTTGTTAGGCCATTTTCTATCATAGCAAAAATCTTGTGAAAATGGCCTCCTCCTTGCAAATGTTTTTAGAATCTTCCATAGTGTCGAAAACCCACAATGTTTTTGAAAATCCATGATGTTTTTGGTCTATGTGAAATCCATGTTGTTTTCAACCTTGTGCTTCTTGTTTTGTGCACTTGTCCTTTGGCGTCAAAAACTCTATGTGTTTTTGATCATTCTCTGTGTCGAATAATTTGTGTGTTTTCAACCTTGGTCCTAACTGTGCAAGTGTGATGGATGGTGGGGCCCAGTCCTTGCTTCCTTGTGTCACTGATTCTCCAAATTCGCTGGTGGTTACATCTCTTATTCAGCAACCTGGCGACTGTGTTGTCACACAATCTCTTATTTTTGGTAGTTAGGTTCCTAACCTTCAGTGACTCGGCAACTGTTGGTCACATAATCTCTAAGTGTTTGGTGATTATTGGCTAACATTCAATGACCTAGCGAGCTGTTAGTCATGTGGTCGCTGAGTGCTTGGTAGTTAGTTGGTGGGCCTAGTATTTCTTAAGCGAAGTAACAATGCAGATGAGATCTACGATTGCCACATGATCATGAGGAATATTCCTCCCCCTTGTGATCATGCGACCACCGTTTGATCTTTCAAAAAGGTAAGGCTTTTCTCAGCGGTGGTTCCTGTGTCTGGTGGCTCGGTAGTTTCAATGAATGGCATGGTGACATGTGGCATTGGGCGAACCCAAGTAGGGTCTGAGATTTGGTGGAGTGGATAAAGATCTAGCAGTGCCGACAAAATTCAATGTGTTCGCACGTTCGTGCAATAAAAAGGTGATGCCCTAGTTCATTTGGTGATTCAGTGAACATTGGTTGCATGATCACTAAGTTTTTTGGTGATGGCAGAATGCATTTCATCAACTGGCAAAATTTCTTCAGTCACCACTTCGCCAGGTAAAGCAGGGCTGGTGTTTCGATGATGTGGAGGCTTGTCACATGTTCTCATAGGCCATTTTTTGGCTATGCGATCATGTGACCATTGATGATATCATAGTTGCAGAGTTGTGTGGGTCCATGGTGTCGTGCTACTAAAATGCCCATTTTTCATTCGCCGAGGGATTTATAAGGTGGCTGAGGACTTTTCTGCAGGGTTTTTGACCCTTGACTGTGGCTAGGAGACCGCAGTCACATGATCACAAAGGGTTAATTTGGTGCCTTGAAATCATGCGACCAAGCATAATTTGAAACCCAGATTCCTATGGTGGTTAAGTGATGACCGCACGATTGCATGACTAGGGGCAAACAGTTGAGAAACACAAGCCTGTGAATTGCATGGTGACCGTTGTAGTTTGAATTTGAATCTTCTTAGGGTTTCCAGTGATAGAAAGGACTGAATTTCAATGCAAAAGTGATTGGAACTGGTAAGAAGTAATTGGTTTGCTGTTTCCAATGTGCTCCAAGGTGTGAGATGATTGTAGAAGAGGAGTGTCTTGCCATAGGGGAGTAAATGAAATTTACCAAAGGTAGTTGCAGGGTCACTTCCAGTTGAGTTTTGTAGATTTTTGATTGATCTTCGGTGCCTTTCAAAGATTCTTTCATGATTGAAGATCAAGTTTTAATTGCTTGCAAGGTTCAGTGTTTTCCCCTCTGAATTGTGATAATTTGTTTTGAATTCTAATTTGATTATTTTGGTGGGTGAAACTTTAGCCCTAGCTATCTGTAGCTTGTTGCATCCTACTGGTTTAGGATTCCAAGGTAGGTAGTGGTATAAATTGTAGAAATTTTGACTTTGAAGAGGTTCCAGCTTAGAATTCCTTTTGGGTTCCAGTGAAAGGTTCTGTTCTACAAATTTCTCCTTCTCTTTGCATATAGAGTGCTCCTCTTTCTCTTACTGGTTCAGAGAATACAATGCATATTGTAACACATTTATCTTATGTGTGAGGATTTAATATATTTTTACTGTTACCAAACTATCTCCATTTGAATTTTGGATTCATTAATCATACATCAAGGGTGTCTGGTTTTTCTATTTTCACTACCTATGTGCTTGCAAGTGGAGTTGTCTTCGCAGGGATAACTGATTCAGGGTTAGTATTTATGTATGTATGAGTTGAGGTGTCAAAGATATTTCATGCTTGTCTTCCAGTGGATGTTGGTTAATGTATTGTCTGTTTATAGGTCTCTTCTAAGGGGAGGGTTAAAATCCTTTGAGTGGATAATAACATACTTAAATGCACAGGTGGGTGTTAAGTTGAGGTTTTTGTCATGGTGTGTGATTGATGTAAGGCATCAACACATTGAATATATTGTTTCCTTATTTCATAGTTATCTCTTGCAGTAGGGTATTTGACTCTGTGACCCATTGGATAAGGCACTGGTCTATGAGAGACTTAGGGTATCTCAGGGGTCCCTTCTATCCATTTAAATCATTTCCATTCAGTCCCACCCTTTCCCTTTCTTGCTATTAGTGTAGGTCTCTGGTTATCAGACTCATTGCATGCAAGCAGGTTATTGCATCAGATTTGGTTTCATTGGGGTAGATGATACCTATAGGAGTCTAGTAACTATTCCACAATAATACATCTACAGGCCTTTCAGTCATCAAGAAGAGTCATGAGTGTGCAGATGAGGCAATACCTGCCTAAGTGATGTGGAGCTCAAAGCAGAAGGAGGATTTCTCTCTATCCTCATCAATTGGCACTTTTTCCCTGTCAGACTTTGGAGCGAAGACTAACCAGTTTGTCAATCATAGTGTAAACCTAGCACCGTGTGGGAACAAGTTTAAAAGCCAACACAAGTATTGTCAATCTCTACCATAAAACATATACTTTCCTTGTATTTTTCAACAATTCTTTCAGGTATCCTTTACCTCATTTGCATCTTTATCCTGAAGGTTTTCAACTCTAACTCCATGTAGTCTCTCAATGTGCTCTCAACTAATGCCTTAAGGGATATTTGAGGCATTGTAGGTAACCTTTTATCTAAGTATAAGTTTGATACCTTCCCAACTATATGAAAGTACATATAGATTATTATAGACCCAAACCTAAATATCTTGGTCTTATCATGCTTCATTTCCCTTATGTTATCCATTAACTATGCACACAAGATTTTGCACAAGTTGAATTCTCCATTTTCCTTTACTAACCTAATGGCTGCAAGAATAGTGGTTGCAGACACACTATTGACCCTATTAGCATGCTGAAATCTATAACCAAGAATCATAGACACCAATTTGATGTCCTTCTCCTCAATTGGATCAATAGTCATCCCATGCTTGTCACTCTGGGATTCCCAGGCTTGTTCAACCAATTTTTTGACATCCTTACCAACTGGAAGTGTGGGGCCTATTTTTGAAAGACCCGTCATCTCAAGAATGAGATCTTCTATGATTCTGACTGATACTTCACCTATCCAAAATAGGTCATCATGGATCCTTGTCAAAAAGATCTTAATCAAGTCGGACTCATAGAATTCATGCACAGTAGCATATTCAATGATAGGGTGATTCTTAAGGTGCATGAACTCTTTAGTGAAGGATTTTTCTGGATTCATCATGGAATCTAGGTGTGACCTAATTCTATCTAAGCCAACTGGTTCCTTTTTGCAATACACATATATGCATATGTCTTCTACATGCATGAAGACTATTGGGGTTCTTAAAAATGCTCCTTCTAGGTCATCTAGGGTCGACTTAAAGGGATGCCTCTTAAACATATATCTTTTTATTTCAGTGACATCAAATACAACTGGAGTAGCCATGACTTACTTGTTTTATCACTTTAGAGAGATTTTAAGGGTTTCCTGATCATCGTGTCTGAACTAAGGCTTCAAAAAATCAATCTTATTTCTTCATTGATAGATTCACGACAATGCTTAAAAAATTCAATTGCTAGTGCTCTTGTGATCTCTAATTGCTGAATCTTGATTGTAAATGAGTGATTAGTGAATCTCTGATGATTATAAAGTAAAATTATGCCTTTAATGCTTGCTGCGTAAACACAGAGTTCCATTGTGAATTTCATTCTTCATCTCTGCTAATAATCAAGCAGTGCGCTCTTGCATACTGCATCAAATATTCTCCAAATGATTGTATTCCAAGGTGCATACTTTAAGGGTGAGTATACCAGCCACGTAGGGGTCTAGAGCTAATCTAGCTCCCCCTATGACCATGAAGGTCATTTAACCATAAATAGGAGGTTTGTCCATTGTGGATGCATCCTCAGCTATTTCACCAACACTATCTAACTTTACTTCCTTCCAAATCAAGCTTGCATCTTCTGTAGCTTTCACAAACTTGACTTCTCCTGCTTCCTCCAATATTGAACCTTCTAAATTTTTAGGGCTTTCTCGTATCTATGCTTTTGATCTACGGAACTTTGAGATGTGTCCAACCTTGTTACAAGAGTGAAAAATGATGGGAGGCCTTATATAATTTGGTGCATTGATGTGAGTTATCATACTACACTATCTGGCTGTGTGATCAACATAATTGCATATCTAACATGTAATGCTCTGAGGACTTCTTACATTTTGTTGTGGATGACTTCTCTAATTTTGTTGATTCTACTTTCTTTTGTTTGATCTACAATTCATTGTTGTATGTCCAAACTTATTGCATGAATAACATAAACCATTGAAAGTTCTTACCTCTTTACAATCTCTTGCTATGTGTCCATGCTTTTTACAGGCATAAAAAGTCTTGTTTATTGACTTGCACTCATCCTTGGGTGGTTTAGTTTTATTTTCTATATGATTTCCTATCTTCCTAGCTTCTGTAGTTTCTTCTGATACTTTCTTTCTTGTTTGCATGTCATTAATCTAATTTTTTGCTTCATTGTATCCAATACAGCTAGTATCTCCTTTAATCTTTTGTGCATACAACTAAGATTCAATCAGATCCTTACTTGTGTGAAACTTGTCAATGTGATTCTTTGCTTCCATCAATTCAGATTCTACCTTTTTCTTTTTGTTTTCTTGACTAAGTTCTTCATCCAACTGCTTGTTTTCTTTAACCTGTTCTTCATAGGGTTCTTGATTGTTACATAGTTTTTCATCTAGCTCTTCAATCTGATCCTTTAGAGAAGTGTTTTCTTCATTCAAATTTTTTATCATTATACCTAAGTCACTTTTAGAACAATCTTTCAAGTCCTTTTTTAATCTTTTGATGATTTCTTGTGAACCACTAACCTTTTCTTTCAGTTCTTCAATTTTCTTTTCTGATCTGTCTAGGTCTTCAAGAGCTGTTTCAAGATTCTTCTTTAGATGTTTCATTTCTTCCAAAACCATGATCTCCTCAAGTGGTTAAAATTTTCTTTCAGAGGACCAAATCTCTGATACCAATTATTAGGAATGGGAACTTTTTCTTATCTCTTGAATCTTTAACCTTATTGCTTAATTACATAACTGAATATTAAAGAAAGTAAGATAAAAAAAACCATAACACATGACACACAATATGATTATGGGGAAACCCAAATAGGTCAAAACCCTGGTGGGAATTGACACCCACTAAGAACTGCACTAGTGTTTTATGATCCCTATTAGAGGATCTTGCAACCCCGTTAGGAGTTGTACTTTACAATGATTTTAGTACAGTGACCTAGTCAAAAGGTTAGACCCTGTTAGGAGTTTTTTACAATAACCCTGTTAGGGGTGGGGACATATTTTCCTAGAGCTCACTGCTCAAGTGGTGAAGGTTACAACCTTCTAGATCTCAGATACACACTATATCTGTAGGGTGAACTATTATTGTGACACTGCTTGTCAGATTAGTTCCTTTGATGTGATGATGCTTTAACCTCTTATAAAGCACTACAAAATACTGACTTCTCTTTGCATACTTCTTCTCTTCTCTTCTAAACTCTCTTTCACATCGCATCCAAATTACTAAGGTGCATGTCATATTTATATGTGCTAACAAAACAATTAACTAGGTCGGGCCTTTAACCTATTACATACAATGCTACCAAATGAATTGGCTCAAGCATGTTTACATATAATCATAATAAAATATCTATGATCTAAATACAATAGGTGCATAGCCTTTACAAAGTAGTATTACAAGCACTAACCAAAATACAAACAGTTGGCCTCATGCTATGTTCTATTCTACCACTCACTGTCCATGCCACTTCATCTAACTATAACTTCCTCATACTGACTCATATCATCATGCACTCTTAGACTTATCATGAATACATATTAACAAGCTTATCTTCAAGGGAACATATCATAAATCTATCATACGTACGTGCATTGATGCTTTGATCATTGGTGCTCTATTATCTATCCAGTCTTTCATACTTAGCCATATTTATGATCTTCTTCAATATGTGTTGACTCCAAAATTTCATATGACTTTGTTGCCATAATGAAAACACTAAATATAGTCATATACTTCAGTATAGTCAACTTGCCAATAGTGAGATTATTTGCCCAATCCCTAGAAACCAGGCAACATATTTAATAATGGATAGGAAAAAAGATGGGATGTATGTGTTGATAATGTGCCTATGATGAGTTAATAAAAAATCTAGACTTATCACTTTCTTCAGCACATGTATAATGTATATGTGGTCATTCTACAGTACACCACTTAACCACCTACTAGTTATTTCTTCCCAAAATGTTCCCTATGGTTTCTTTGAATAGAGCATGATAGAAATGTCCATTTATAAAAAATGAGAACTCACTAACCTGCTACTGATAATTTCCAACACTCTTAGTTTTTAAGTCTAGAGTTACATTGAAGCCACATAAACCTTAATGTCTAATTTATAAGCAAACCATCAATTTGATGGTGCCAAAGGAGTTGTGGACACTTTAATTAAAATTTAGAATTTTCCTTGAGTATTATGAATCCTACCATATATAATAATAATTATAAATAACTAATTTACCTTATTCCCCAGTCAAACTACTTAGTACACTACATGTTAAAAAAATCAGGGAATAAATTTTATTTTTTCATAAACTTTATTTTGGGCCAAAGTTATGAAAGATGATTTTTTATTTAAAATTCCTCTAGAAAAGATACACATGTCCATGCCTTTATTTATATACTAAAATTTAAATTATATTCTTAAATTTAATTAACTATAATCAATTCATTCATGAAAACTCATTTGATTACATATTTAGTTAGTCTCTTGCTTACATGTTTTTAATTAATGAAAATTAACAAATGTGAATAGAAAAAATAATTCCTTAATATAAATGAGTAATGAAGAACAATACTTGTAAAAATGCATTATACACATTTTGATGAATGACAACCATTAATTGATAATTATATATTCATAATGAGTTACAATGTTACATGGTACATGATAGCCCTTGGGAGAGAACTTCAAAAAATAATCCCAAGGGGTGTAAAATGCATCCAAATCCCCATCTTTTGGCATTACACATGGATCTCTCTTTGTAATCTTCCCTTGAGGAGAAATATAATTGAAAACAATAGAGATCATCATTATTTTCAAGCTGTGGAAACAACCTACCCTTGCATTTATAATTCTTTCCAATTTTGTCTATTCTAACTCTAAGTGTAATTTTTTTATCCTTTACTCTAAAGATACACATCTATAGATAGGAGAATTTATAGTAACCCCTTAAATACAATGTGGGATTACCATTCTTAACATAATAGACCACTTATAAGAAGTGAGAATAGAGAACTAAGAAAATTAAATTGAACAATGAAGAATATCCATCTATGATAATGATGAGATGACTCATGAGAGTTCCAAGATTTCAAAGTAAAGGCCAATATAGCTCCAGGATGGAAATGCTATGTTTTCTCTTTTTCTTCTAGAGTTTTGTGATGGAGAATGATCACAAGGATAACTAGTCATGTCCTATGCAAAGGTTCAATGTTACGATGTCCTATCCATGATATAAGAATCAATGACATTGTTCGTCACCCTAATATTGTGGGAGAATTCTTGGGGACTCCCATTATTTCACCAATCTAGTTGTTAAATTATGATGACACCCCTATAATTATCTCCAATTCTATCTATTCTAAGTAGGATAATTACAATAATCTAAATAATACATTAGCATCAACTTTAATAACCTAAGACCATGTATTTAGGAATTCCTATGTAGATGCCATTTCTATCATATTTTTAGCCTACTATTATGTACCTTGGAACCCCTTTTATAGAAAAAAAGGATGCAAAAATTTAGTGGTACAAAATCAGAGGGGCCTCAAATGCAATAGTTCTAGTCTCATGGAATTTGGATGATAAATTTGATAAAAACCCTAAGGGGGTGAAAAATGCCTCCAAACTACCATATTTTGGCATTACACCAAGATCTTCCTTTTTATCTAATCCCTTAAGGGGAATCTTATAAATACAAGCCTAATTACTAAGAGGGGAGGGGTGAATAACTAATCAACAAATTCTTTGATTTAAAACTCTTTAAACTTTATGCACCAAAACATTCAATGTAAACTAACATGAATAGAAACTTTCACAATATGCATCCATAAATAATCAATCACACAATGAAGATGCAAAATTTTTCTCATAGAAACCCAAATGGGAAAAAAATATGATGGGAATTAGTGCCCACTATATCTATACTCTTTTGGAATACTCCCTGTGAGGAGCTTACCCAATTAAAATTTTATAAAAGCACTGTTAGATGCTACTTGGTTAAGGGGATTTTGTATAGACCTATTAGGATCTTTTCCCTATTAAGATAAACCTTTTTACAATACTTTAAACATTCAACATGAATGTCACCTTGTTAGAGGATATACACCTAAGATCTATTAGGATCTACCAGATCAAGGGATTTCACTATTACAATGGTTAGAAAGAAATAGATAACATGATCTCTAAAATTACACTACCCCTACATGATTAGATCCTATTAAGCTCTAAAACTCTTCCCCAGACACTATACTCTTTCCTAGCTTGATCATACTTGATTCCTTTACTTGCTTTGTCACCGCACCCTTATGCAATTCACAATCAGCAAATCATTCCTTTTTCAATTTTCCAATATATAGATTTTCTTCCACTAACTTAAAATAAACCCTAGATCTGAGATATGAATGATCTACATCATCTTAGGTAAGATAAAATGTATCTAACAACTCATAAACCATTTTTCTCTAACTGCATCAACTTTCATATAGATTTCACCTTGGAAATTGAATTGTCTTCAAGAACTCTTTTGAAGAAAAGAAACTTCTTGAAGAATCCACCTCAAACACATACCTCAGGCAATGTGATGTCAAACACTTTTAATAAATCTTAGAAATACCTTACTACTTAACTAATAAAATCATTGATCACATTTCCACTTTAGATTTATTCACCAATTCACAAATCTTTTCTATTTGTTCATTTTGTCAATATCGCTTCCAGTCAATTAAACAATCTTCACCGGTCCTTAGATAATATTATGTACTTGGAAATTTGGTTGCAACTATGTTTTATATTACAAGTGATATCTTGATTTTAGTTGTATATTTTAGAGACAACGTATCCTTTAATTAGACATCGAAGTCATAAAGTTGCAAAATAAAAATAGATATGCATGACAGTGTATGGCTACAAGGTGTAAAGAAAACCTTATATTATAGAAAATATTTAGAATAAATCTATAAGTTAGTGCATTGTAACTAATATTAAATTTGGCACTTGTTGACACACACTCTCTCTCTCTCTCTATAACCCTCATTATTAAATCTATAACCCTCATTATGCTATTTATTTATAGTATGAGAAGAATGATTGTAAGACCCACTCAATTTTATCATATTTTGATATTTCTATGATGTATGAACTCAATAACTATACTAGGTCAAATGTATAAGGAAAAATAGTTGTTGAGTTACATACCTCTACAAAATAGATAATAAAATTTATCATTGGATACATCGGTTGAACTGTATTTGATGAAAAAGATTTTTTCTTGTAATACTATATCAAATTGGTTCCATTGCATTTAATATATAATTTTTGAATATGGCATTGAGAAAAGGTAATTACTACATAAAGCATATAATTTTATTGTGCACCTAATAATATATACCTAGACCCGAAAAAGCAGTGCATGATATGTGGAAAAGAGTAAATGAATTGAAGGATGTAATATTATTATTGTTTCAACCTATAATCATAGGTTGCTAGAGAGAAATAATTGTAAATAAGAACAATAAAGTAGCATTAACAAGAAAATAAAATTTTTCTTCATCACCATAAACAAAAGAATTGGTTTAGAAACACAAATATATTAGTGATATCAAATTATAAAACTAGGTAGGTGCCAGGAAGTCAAATATAAATTGTTCTTACATCTTGATTGAACTTAGTAGTGAACATTCATAATTTGTGCATTTTATCCAAATCAATTGATATCAAAAAACTATGCAAAAAATTCAAAGAAAATAAAAAACAATAATAACTCAAAATCACATGAGAAAAAAATTTAAGGTTATTCAAACAGAAAATGAATAAAGTATAAAAGATTCCATGTGTTTGATAATCATTTGACTAATAAAAACTCTAATTACAAAGATAATTAACATATTGGGTTTAAGAGAATCTCACAAAGTTAATAATGTGTAGATTAATGTTAAAAATAATTTATAATTACATAATAAAAAATTTAGGTCTATATAGTTTTTTCATACATAGTTGGATAAATGTATGTGAATAGTTTGACATGCTCACCAAGATAAACAATAAGTTGAAGAACCCTTCAATGAATAGAAAAAATATTTTTAATCTATTTAACTAAACTTACATGACATTATTTAAAAAATTAAAACAAATTAAGATATGTGGTTTCAAAAGTAATCATTAAATTATACATGTTTTAAAAAACTAAAAATTTCAAGGTTTTAGACTAAAGAGGGTTTAGAGTATAGAAAGATTTGCATGAAAAGATATAAATGAATGAGAAAGTTCAAAAAAATGAAAAAAAATAAATTACATAATCTTCTAATAAATAAAATAATATCTCATGAAATATAAAAATTATCAATAAACAACCAAATATATGGAATCTCGTCATTCAAAAACTTCTTCTTAAAAAGATATTATAACTTTATGATAACTACTACTAATCACATTTACTAGGCTCTATTAAATATGCATCTGGCTCAATGGTCAAATGGTTCATGGAAATTATTGGGACTGATAAAATGAGACTTGTACCTAAAACTTCCTACTTTATCAATCCTCCTATCATGTCATCTACACTTAAAGTGGTAAATAACCCCCTTAATTTAAAAAGATACATTTTTCCAAATTGGGTACATGTTAAGAATAAAATATTTGCTAACTCTTAGTTATTCACTAGACTGAATGTGTTAACATTGATACTTTTCCTTAACAAAGTGTACTATGGTGGAGTTTAACATATATAACATCCATGATTGGGTTTACTCTAGAGGGGTGGCCATCTTTGTTGGAATGTGAAGTCATCATGGAGAACACTAGCAGTGGTTGAGTCATCATGGAGAACCACTAGTTGTGGTTGAGTCATCATAGATGGTTCAGTCATCAATTGGGGTGAGTTCATCATCGAGAATCATCTAGTAAACTTGATTGTAATATGAAATCGAACTCATTTTTGAAGTATAATTTGAACATTATTGTAACTATGAAAATTATTGAGTAATAAAATTGAGAAATATTTACCTATGGCTTTTTTCCTTGTATAATTTTGCTAGGTTTTACCACATAAATTCTATGTTATCTGCATTTTTTTCTCTCCATCATTTTCCTATACTTTTAATTTTCATAATAATTGGTACCAGAGAGAGCTTATTTATGTAAAATTCAAGTTTTTTGAGAGGTGAACAATGGAAAAAGGTTCTATAACCATATTTGAGGTACAAAAGTTTGATGGTTCAAATTTTCTCTTTGGAAGCTGAAGATTCAAGCATTGTTGGTGAAGGATATATGTGATAGACCTCTTAAGGGGATAACATCAAAACTTGCAAATATGAGCACATTAGATTGGAATATTATTGATAGCATAGCTAGAGAAAATTTCCAATTATCTATAGAAGATTCAGTTATGTTCAATCTTAATAAGGAGAAAATTGCTCATGATTTATGAAATAAGCTTGCAAATTTTTATAAGACAATGTCATTGGAAAAAAAATCTTATTACAAAGACAACTATATAATTTGAAGATGTCTGACAATTCATATTTGGAAAACCATATGAATTATTTTAACAAACTAGGAAGCAAGTTGGCTTCAGTGGGAATTAAAATTGATAAAGAAGATAAAGTAATAATTTTACTTTTCTTTATCCTTGAAAGTTGGGAACAACTAGTTATGGCTCTTAGTATTTCTACACTAACTAGGAAGTTAGTCTTCGGAGATGTGGTAGCTCCATTAATCTCTAAATATTAAAGGTGTAAGACATCTCAAGGAACCTCCTCAAATGAATCACAAGCTGCTAGAGGAAGAACTTGGGAAAGAACCAATACTGAGCATGTACAAAATAGGTCCCAATTCAAGGGGAAAAAAGATAAAGTATTGGAACAGTGGTAAAAATGGACTTGTGAAAAAGGATTGTAAGTTATAAATAACAACCAAGGATAATCCTAGTACACCAACATCTAAACAAAATACCACAAAAGTTGAAACACCATTAGAAGATGGAGAGTTAGTAATTTCTAATTTGAGAATATCTTTACTTCATGTTTGGATTTTTTTATTTTGGTGCCTCCTTTCATATGACTCCTCATAGAGACTAGTTTTTGACTTACAGATGTTGTGATGAAGGTATGGTTTACATGGGAAATAAAAACCCATGTGAAGCCATTGGTGAAGGAGAGGGAAGAATTAAGATGCTTAATGGAGTAGTTAGAAGTATTCAACATGTTTGGCATGTACATTCTTTAAAGAAAATATTGCTTCCACTTGGAGTGTTTGATGAACAAGGTTTTTAATTCAGTGTTGAAAATAATTATGTAAAGGTAAAACAGGGATCCTTGGTAGTGATAAAGGGGAAAAAAGATGGAAATCTCTATAGGTTGGTTGGAAAAAGTGATAATGGAGAGGTTGTTGTGACATCTGATGTAGAGATGGACTCATTAGAAATGTAGTAGATAAAAGGTTGGGCCACATGAGTGAATGAGGTCTCAAGGTATTTCTAGATAAAAATCTTCTCCTAGGTGCAAAATCTAAATATTTGAGTTTTTGTGAACATTACTTGTTTGAAAAATAAAATAGACTATTTTTTTTCTAGAAATACTACCAAAAGAAAAGATGTATTGGATTTAATTCATTCAAATACTTGGAAAGCTCCTATAACATGTATTGAAGGATCATCATTTTGTTTTATTTATAATTGATTATTCCCATAAGGTGTGTATTTATATTATCAAGAAGAAATCTAAAGTGTTATCTTATTTCAAGAGGTTTAGGGCTATGGTAGAGAATAAAAAAGGTATGATAATAAAATGTCTAAGAATATATAATGGAGGTGAGTTTTGTTCATAAAAATTTAACCACTTTTGTAGTGAGCATGGAATGTCAAGATAATTTATAGTTTCTACGACACCACAAAAAAATGGTGTTTCTCTACACATGAACCATACAATTATGGAGTGAACCAGATGTATGTTGAACACTCCTAGTTTGGAGTAGAAGTTTTGGGTTGAGGCTATTAACACAACATGTTTCTTAATCAATAGATCACCCATTATTTCTCTTGAAAATAAAATTATTGAAGAAATATGGAAAGGTAAACCATTATATTACTCATTTCTCCATATTTTTGGTTATGATACTTATGTACATATTCCTAAAGAGAATAGAAATAAATTGGATAATAAGTCCACAAAATGTATTTTTCTTGGTTATGTAGAAGGTACAAAGGGGTACATGTTGTAGGATACTACTTCGTAGAAGATTATAATTATCCAAGACGTATTCTTTAATGAAAATTCAATGCAAAGAGGTGAAGAATAGTAAGGTACTGAAGTTATTCTAGTAGAGGTGGAAAAATGTGGTGATAAACTAGATATGATAGCTGAAGAAAAAATAGAAGATCATATAGGTGAACAAAAAATTGACAAGACATAGGGTGAAATATGACCCCTTGTAAGAAGATATAGCAGACCATCCCAAGTACTTGAAAGGTACTCTCCTACTTGTAATTTTGCTTATGCATTACTAACTGATGTTGGTGAACCTAGTTTATATTAGGAGGATTCTGAAGTAGAATCTGTAGAAAAATGAAGAATTGCAATGAAAGAGGAGATGTAAGCTCCAAATAAAAATAAGACATGGAGGCTTGGTCGATTTCCCAAAGGAAGAAAAGATATTGGGAACAAGTGGGTCTTCAGACTAAAAAGGGATATAAATTATAATTTGGAGAGATATGAAGCTCGCTTTGTGGCCATGGATTTTGATGAAATTTTTTCACCTATTGTATAGTTAAGTACCGTCAGAGTTATTTTAGCTCTTATTGGTAGTATTTATTTGGAGTTAGAGCCATTAGATGTTAAAATAACAATACTTCCTAGTGATATCTCTGAGGAAATTTACATGCAGTAGGGTGGTCACACAATAGTGTGTCCCACTTTTTGGCCAACTTCGACACAAAGATCAACATTCTAAGAAAAAACTTCACTTTCAAACACTTGTTGCCACAAAACTATTAGGAATTTGAAGATGATGTAAATTAGAGTCTTTTAGAATCTTCTTTCTAGTTTCTAAATATATTTTTTAAAAAAATTAAAATTCATTTAAATTAATTTTTCCTTCTCCTTCAAATAGTGGTTTGTGTGAAAAATTATGTTTTTAAGGAGTTACTGTCATTTGGATCAACATAATTTTTTTTTAAAATATGATAAAAATGTAATTCTTTCGAGATTATATTTTTAACTTCAATTTATGTAAAGGATGCAATTGGTTTCATTCATTTTGGGTTGAAATATTTTATAGTTTATTAAGTTCTAAAGTGACAGTAACTGTAATTTAGACATAAGGTTACTTGGATTGCTCTAACTTGATCTGTGTATATTGAAATTCATTTTTTATTTTTTATATAGAAAGGTTACACAAATACTCTTTTCCTACATATTTTTCATAATTTTTTTTTTTAATTTACTATTTTTCCCAAAGTCTTGAAGAGACAGGTTGTTGAATGACCAAACAACCCATGTTTAGTTAAAGTAATAATTAAAAGTGATAATGAACTCAAAATGTATTTAAATTATATTAGAAATCTTGTTCTGAATAGCATTATACTACATAGATAGGTTTTTCAAATGGATTCATTTGATCTACCAAAACATAAAGATGAAGTGATTTTTTGTCAGCATTTTAATAGGTGCAAAGGAGACTCCATTGTAGGTATGATTGAGGAGTACAAATCAACATTATATCAATGTTTTTTTAATCTAAGAGTCTTTGAGCTAACCATTTGTAATTAATTCCTTCAAATAGAACCTCTCAAGGCTTAAATCATCATATTTTATTAAAAATGTGTTATTTCAACAAAAATCAACATGTCTAAAAAAGTGGGACACACTATTGTGGGACCACCCAGTAACCAAAAGGTTTTAAGGAAAAAGGAAAGGAGAGTCTTGTTTGTAGATTGAAAAACACATTGTATGGTTTAAAATAGGGGCCAAGGTGTCGGTACAAGCGGTTTGACTCCTTCATGATGATTATAGAGTTTAGTAGATGTGAGCTTGGTCATTGTACTTTCTTTAAAGGTTCAATGATGACATTTTTATCATTCTACTCTTTTGTGTAGATGATATGCTAGTAGCAGGTCCCATCATGGATAGAATCATCCATTTGAAGACTTATTGTACTAGGGAGTTTGACATATAGGAATTAGGAAGTTCAAATCAAATTCTTGGTATGATGATACATAGAGATAAAAATAACAATAAATTATAGTTTTCATAGAAGACTTATGTGGAGAAGGTTTTGCAACACTTCAATAAGCATAATTCACAACCAATTAGCACTTTGTTTCCTATTTACATTAAGTTGTCTTAAAAATAGTGTCCTAGTATAGAAGTATATAAGACATAGATATCTCATGTACCATACTCATCAACAATTGGGAGCCTTATGCTCACAATGTTATGCACTAGACCAGACATTGTGCACATAGTGGGAGTTGATAGTTGGTATGTGCATAATCCTATTATTGATCAATGGAAAAATGTGAAGTAGATTCTTAGATATCTAAGAGGCACTTCAAATGTTACTATCTATTATAGTCAGAGTAGTCTTCAAGTAGATGAGTATGTGGATGCAGATTTTGGTGGAGATGGAGATAAGGAAAAGTTGACTATAGGTTATGTTTTATACCTTACTAGAGGTGTTGTTAGCTGGGTACCAAAGTTACAGATAGTGGTGGAATTGTCAAGTACTTAAGCTAAATGTGTGGCAACAACACAAGCTAGAAAAGAGACAATCTAGATTCATATAGGCTTTTGGGTGAGTTAAAAGTAAAATAGGACAAAATGGTTTTACATTGTGATAGTCAAAGTGGTATTCACTTAGCACTAAACTCAACATATCATTCAAGAAAAATCATATTGATATTCAATATCACTTTGGTCATGAAGTGGTGGAAGGAGGACATATCTCTTTTCCCAAGACTCACACTAATATTAACCCTATAGATATTCTGACAAAGACTATTGGTAGAGAGAAGTTCACTTGGTGCAAAACTTCTTTTGGTCTATAGGTTATCTGATAATAGCTAGTATTGGAAATGGTTCTTCAATAGAGAAATTATTCATAAGTTTGAAATTTGACTTCAAATGACAGAATGTTGGAATTTGAAGTCATCATGGAGAATCACTGGTAGTGCTTTATTCATCATGGAGAACCACTAGTTTTGGTTGAGTCATCAATTGGGGTTGATTCATAATGGAGAATCATCTAGTTACTATAAATAGATGGTTTTTATGAGGTGACTTGTTAGAAATAGATAATTTTTATGAGGGGACTTACTACAAATAGTAAGTTGGTTTGATAACATACTATAAATAGTAATTTCAACATGTGTTGTACATGTAGTTGTATGAGTAATTCTTACTAAATTAGTAATTTGTTTATAATTATAACTCCACAAAGCGATAGTTATATGCAACATGAAGTCATGATTTGAATATTGTTGTAACTATGAAAATTCTAGAGAAATAAAATTGAAATATATTTTCTCGTGGTTTTCTTCTTGGTATAATTTTACTTGGTTTTTCCACATAATTTTTGTGTTATGTACATTTGTTCTTCTTTGCAATTTTTTGTACTTGTAATTTTTGTAACAATCTTAATGTGATGTGGTGATTTGAAATTGGTTTTTTTTGCATATGAGCTTTCCCCATTCACAATCAAAACACAACTCTTTTGAAAGTATGATCATGATATTGAGGTTCTACAAATATAGGAATTAATTTGATGGGAAAATTTTGGGTTTAAATGGAATATTTTTTCCTAGATGACTTTTGTTTGCTACAGGAGTGTCATGACTAATAATGTGATCTTTAGAGAGTAGTCACTCCAAGAAGAAAGAATGAGAATTTAAGAAATTAGAAATTCAATCCCAAACATATTTTTTTGGTGAGTTGGTGGCCAAACACTAGCTCCCCATGACTTTGGTGAAATATGAAAATTATGCCAGTGAAAAGTAAAGCAAGGTAATGGTTGTTTTTCATGTACTAGCCATGTTTGACACAAATATGGCATATGATACCTCCGTAATGGAATTCTTTTCAATTTACCTTAAATGCAAATGAAACAATACCTCTTTTTCTCATATAGGAAATCGACTCATTAGTATAATCATTAGAGATTTTTGATATTGATCTGGGGTCTATGATTCCTCTAAAGCCTATATGTACTTCCTTCAAGAGGCATCAACATATATACCATTTTAATTAAAGTAAGTGATCTATCTTATTGCTAAACCATATTATGATGGATAAAGAAATAACAACCTTTTCTCATTAGTTTTGTGGTTTTTTTGTTGGCTTTGGTTCTGGTAGACTGGGTCCCAGTATTGTTTCTTTTCAACATGTTTAATGATGTTATCTTTTAAACTCTTCTTGTACGGGGTTTTAGGTCCCCTTTAAAACCTATTTTTTCCTACAATCAAAAACAATATTTTCTCATTGTACAATCCAATGGGATTTAGCTATTGTCCCTTCTCTTAAGCTTTAAAAGATTTAGTATTAGAGCTTATGGATATAATTTAAAAATTTAAGATTTGGAAAGCTTTTAAATTGGCACTTTTATCTTTATTGTCTGAGGAAACAATGATATTTAATTCTATTTTTCCTATAGTGCCATCCATGCTAGTGAACATGGACCTGGGTAATATTTTGTAGGAAAAAATGAATTCACTTTAATGTTTGTGTGTCTCTTTAAAATTATAAAACAATAATATGGTTATATACTAGCTTATTGCTAGTTGAAAAAGGAAGTTCCAAGGAAAAAAAGACCAATTAGAAATCATCACCCTTCTATTCCAGCTCTTCCAATCTAAGATCATTAGAGGAATGTCGATGGAGTTCAATCATGGCATCGATTTCTTGTTGTAACAAAAAGGTGTTGGTTACTTGCAACTTTATTCCCATCAAAATTAACTTCCAGTTTCCAAATTTTACCTTGCCAATTCATAAAAGCCTCCAAATGTGAAAATTTTAATCATGAACCAAAAACATTATTTTCAACTACAATATAACTGATATAAATATAGCCTTTTTGGTGTGTTCACATGTCCTTTGGATCTCACATTATGATTTTGTATCAAAGTGAAGGCTTAGGGTTTTCTAACTAATTACTTAGTTCTTTGTTGTCATTTATGTGTTTGCAACATATCTTTCTAGAACAAGGAAAAAAATTAAGGACATATATGTAGGAGTCTTTTGACAACATGGATGAGCCAAGCTTCAAGAATCTAGAATCTTCTCTACAAATTTTCTAGTCACATTGATGTGTTCATGAGTAAGACACCAAGCATGGTTGCTCCAAGACCAAAATAGTTTGATCCATGGCATTATTAACATGTTGATACATACGAGAAACATGTTCTTAGAATAATGGTCCAAGTGATTGTCCAAGAGATAAAACAATTAGTTAATTTTACACAACAACAAATATTACAAAAATGAACATTAATTCCCAATTTTGAAGTTCAGCTATAATTGTACACTACAATGAAGATAATAAAAAGGAAAATGAATTCACAAATTTCAATTTTCATAATGATTATACACTACAATGAAGATGATAAAAATGAAAATGAATTCCCAATTTTGAACTTTGGCAATAGAGTACATAACACCTTGATATAAGGAAAAATCTAATTGCATAAGAAAGACTCAAGAGAATGTTGAGACATAAATTCACTTATATTTTAGGCTTCTAATAATATTTATAAAAACTAAAATTTTGAAATTTTGAAGTTCCTTGTGATAAGCACAAAGAACTTCCTAAGATAAGAACAAAATTTTGAAAACAACGAAGCCTTTCATTTACAAAGTTTAGGGTTTTAAGTTTAGAGAGAAGAGGAAGTGCCTTCTATTGTCAGGGTTAAAACCTTCTACATGGCTGCCACAAAGGCTGTGTGAACTATTTAATGTTCATATATCTTAACTAAATTTTGATGTGGTAACTATATTTTCTTTTGAGACACTTCTACTTTGTAGCCATACAAACTGATATGTCACCAATGTTTCGGTGCATCTTAAACATAATTTAATTATTTTACATATATAATTCGATAGAGTATTCTGGCTATAGAGAAAAAAATTTCATGGGATTTCTGGCCACTTATAGATAAGGGAGGGTGGACCATAAAGAAGAAAAAATTGAAAAAAAAAACTGTGATTAATCTTAAAAATCATTTCAACCCACAAAAAATCATGCCTTTTTTAACCTTTGACCTCCATTTTTCAACATACTTTTTGGCATTAAAAAGGTGATGCAGGAGCATCTCGGGTCCTTGGAAATCCTATGTCACCAAAAAGAAGTTTGAAGTTTCTATGTTGCTCAGTTCCTTCATTTACCAAGTTGGTCGATAGTTGTTGGTTTCCTTTGTTAACCGGGGTTGGTCGTTTATCTCTTTAGTGCTTGGTTATTTCCTTAACACTCAGTGATGCTTGTCTAACACTCTGTGATGCTTGTCTATCACTCAGTTATCCTTGCTTACTGGGTTGTTTGTTTTAGTTTCTTTTGAGGCTGATTTATGCAATTAATTTTGATCATAGATTTAATCATGTTACTATCATTGGGAAGCATGTGGACTTAGATCTGGTCATTCCTTCTATTGATGGTGGATCTGAAGGCTGACTTGTTTGGTAGCCTCTTGTATATATTGTAGTCTTTGGTTGTAGTTTAGGGAGTTAGTTTTTGTATAGAATATAGAAGTTAGAAGATCGAAGGTAGTTTCAGATCCTCGCATGTTGGAGGACTTTTGTACTTGAATTGTAATATTTGGCCTAAATCAGGAAGGCCTTATAGCTTGGCATGTATGAATCAATTGGAATAAATATATGAAAGTGATCTGCATTCTCTCTCAATAGTGTGTTTGTTTCTTCTACGTGTGATCTTTGCAAGGTTGATCTACTTAGGGTGTTCCTTTGGCCCCTCTCTCTATCCTATGCTTGCATCAGGTGGTATTAGAGTGAGGTGAGATCTAGATCTAGGTTTGTGAATCTAGGTTTGAGGGTTCCTTCTTGTCAAACCCTAGTTTATTTTTTGTGGGGTAGAAGATTCTGATCTGATCTAGAATTGCAGAGGGTTTCAAGATGGTTCATAGAAGGCAAGATGTAGATCTAGGATTGGCAGACATGTTGAGACAACTTGCTGCTAGATTAGAAGTTGTTGAGATAGCCCAGCGAAGAGGAAGACATCTTGAAGATGTTAGTGATGATGAAATTGAGGAAGAACAAGGTGATGCAAAACCTTCACCTATGATGGATCAAGGTGAAGAAATATTTTTGAAGGCTTTGACAAATCTGAAGTCTACACAACACTTTAATCTTCCTGAGTGTAGTGGAAAGATTGATTCAGATGAATTGATGGATTGGATCATCGAAATGGAAAAGTACTTTGAATATGAAAATGTTCCTGAGGAAAAGAAGGTGAAGATTGCAAGCACAAAGCTGAAAAGTCATACATCCTTGTGGTGGAAACATCTGTAGTTGGACCGAAAGAGGAAAGAAAAAGACAAAATTAAGGTATGGAATAAGATGGAAAATAAGTTGAAAGGAAATTTCTTAACTTGTGATTATCAAACTAATCTAGTTAGGCAAATGCAAAGTTTGAGGCAAAAAGATAAATCGATAAATGATTATACTGAGGAATTCTATAGATTAGATATCAAATCTAGACCTGATGAAGATGATGTGGAAAGAATTTCTAGATTCTTGAATGGATTGAGAGTTTCGATCCAAGAAGAAATTAGTTTGGTTAAATTGGAGAACATTGAAGAAGCCTATCAATTTTCCCTAAAAGCTGAGGAAAAATTGAACAAAAGACATGAGCAAAGACAAAGAGGTAGAGGTCGTAGATTCCCTTTGGGAAGAGGTAGATCTTATGGTGAAAATAGTAGATTTAAACCAGAAAAGACAAATCTAGATAAAGGAAAGACCGAGTGGAAAGGTGAAATTTCATCTAGAGGAAGAAGTAGTAATCACCAAGGTGGTTATAGAAGAGGTGGTTTCAAAGGAACTTGTTACAATTGTGGAGAAGAAGGACATAGATCATTTGAGTGTACACATGCAAGTAAGAAGGTGTTGGAAATTTGGTTAAATTGGTTACATAGATGTTGTCATTATGGAAACATATGACCTACATGAAGATCACACGGGTCAGAGAGCTAGTATGTCAGAGCGCAATGTAAAATTGACTAAGTATGAGACAGTCTATTTTTGCCAGTGAACCAATAGATAGTTGTGATTGGTGATGTTGATTGGAGTAATGTCAGTGCTTGTGCACTTGAACATAGACACTATGCTGACTATTGAAGACTCACCTCAGAGCGCAAGTCAGTATGGCATGTACGAAAGGAGTTATGACAGTTTTTCTAAAGACAGTGTCAAGCCGATAGGACATAATATGAAGACAGAATTGATAAAGAGTTAAGGGATTATTTTGTTTATCAAAATAATGACTTAACAATATAAAGGGATGACATCCTAGATGTTAACCCTTGTGTAAATTTATTTTTTATATGCAAGCTGACCAGAGAAGTTATTAGCCTTAATAACTTGTATAAATGTAATTGTAAATTGTAATAGTGATATAGTGATATGATGGGAAATATGATGTATATGTAATAGTGATAGTGAAAGAGTAGCGAAGAGATATTGATGCAAGAAGTATAAGGTTATGTACCTTGACCTTTTTTATAATTAGTAAATATTGTACATTACTTGTTTGGGCAGTGGGCTCATCTGGTAATCATTTTTTGTACTGCCAACTCCTAATAGGGTTGAGGCTTCTAACAAGACCTATAGTCCCTTAATTAGGATTGAGACACTATATGCTTGCAATAGACTCCTCATAGGGTCAACATCCTTAATAGGAGACTTTTGATTAGTGGATCTTTGTGGGTACCATCCCCACTGGTGTTTTCCCTTGGCCAAGGTTTCCTCGAGAACAAATAATGTGTTATGAGTTCTTTTGTTTTATTGCTATGCACATTGTTTATCTTTCTATGTTATGCATGCATTAAGATTATCTGTTATATCCATAATTAGGAAAAAGGAAAATTTTTTGGAATACTAATTCACTCCCCGCTCTCAGTATTCCCTATTTCTAACAATTGGTATCAAAGCTTAGTTACTTAGAAAAGAATCATTCAAGGAAAGCCTAGCAGCTTGAGTAAGATCTCTATGGATATGGATCAACTATAAAAGAATCTTGAAGAAGCTCTTGAACAAATTGATATGCTTGTTGATGAAAGAGACACTTTGAAAGGAAAATATGATGATGCAAAGAACCTTATTGAGAAACTAAAAAACAAGTTGGAAGATCTGAAATCTGAAAAGGAATCTGAAGTTCTTATTGAAGATTGTAATGACAATTTAGAAAAAGAAAATGAGATCCTCAAACATGAACTAAAGATAGAAAATCTGAAGCTAAGTCTGAAAGATGGAGATGGCAAGAATGAAGCAAATCTAAAATCTAAGAATGAAAGTCTAAAGAATGAAAATGAAGGACTAAAATCTAAACTTCGCAAAGTAACATCTGAACTTGAGAAAGTCAATTTGCAGTATGTTGAACTTGAGAAATACAATACAATTGTGAAAGGTGAACTGACTCAATCTAAATAACAACTTGAAAGACTATATTCAACTGGTGAGAATATTGATGAACAAATCTCTTATCAAAAACCATTCTATGATAAAACTGGTCTTGGATTCAATACATTCAAAATAGATGAAGAAAGAAAGGAACCAGATCTGAAAATATCTAAAAGTATAGATGAGAAGAAGTTTGATGAGATTAACAAATCTAAAGATACATCTAAGAAGGAAGAACTACCTAAGAAAGAGAAATCATCTAAAGGTATGCAAAGAGAATTCAAAGGAAGATGTTTTACTTGTAATACTATTGGTGATATGAAGAGAGATTACACAGGTAAGCAATTCAAACCCCTTAATGGTTATTGTTATAATTGTCATGGTTTTGGACATAGACCTACTGAATGTAGAAAAGCTAAATTTGTTGAGAATAATAATAATAGTAGAATGTTTAGAATACTAACCATGCAGATAAGAAACCTATTGAAGATATGAACAGAAGAAATGGAGTAATATGTTATAGATGTAACAAAGTTGGACACATTGCTAGAAATTGCAGATCATAGATCAATCCACCTGGACCAAGATATGGGAAAAATGAAATTGTTTGTCAGATATGAAAAAAGATTGGACATACAGCAAGGTTTTGTAGAATGTATAATGGAGTTTTCCATCCTAACCCTAACCCTAGAAGTCATGCAAGAAGAAATGAAGATGCAAGTAACAGACAGAAAGGGTACTGTAGTAATTCAGATGAAGTAAAGTTTATCAAAAGCACAGATCAAGGAGATGTATTCTGCACTGAAGGTAATTAGGAAGGTAAAGTATCAAATGGTAAGAATGAATCCTTACCTGACCTATCACAAAGCACTTAATTTGTGAAAATTACACTAGAATACGAACTTAGATTAGTGTAGAAGTAGATATATGATGAATTGAGTCTTACATAGTTAATGCAAGGTATTATATGATGTTCTAATGCTATGGTTAAGAGCACAAAGAAAAATATTGTGTTTTGCGAGATCGCAAGAAGTTTAAAGTTTTGCAGGTTAATAGAATCAACTTTTTGGAAAGAAGTGGCAAAAGAATTGAATGCGATGTTAGATCTAAGTGAGATTGAAGTAATAAAAAGTCATGATCGGTATTATTTGATCATCAAAGTGAATACTAGTGTTAAGGAGATCGAAGAATAGTGATTAGAAGTGTTTTACAAGGATTTGGTGAAAGATTTGTGTGCCGAATCTATGCAAGCCCTAAAATCATGAAATCGAGGTGTTTTACTTGGCAGATCTTTAATCGGTAAAAGGAATTAGAAGTAATCATGGATGTTTTTTTGATTCATAATGTCAAAGATAAAAATAGACCTAAGATGAAAAGGGAACCAATAGAACCCTTGGAAGATGATCCTAGGTTAGCTTTATCATTTGTACCAGATGAAGTTTTACATCTAGAGAATGTTAGAAGTTATCTTGGATGCAAACTAGAGACTATTAGTGATAGTGATTTCACCAAGGAATATCAAAAGATCTACAATTAGGACATATCATTGAGAGAAGGATTTGAACATTTGAAAGATAATGAGATCATTAAGTATGCATTATAGTATGAATTTGATAATGAAGAATGTACTAAGATAATCCTAAGCATAATTCACAATGGGAAGTTTTGGTTAGAAGATAGAGTGATAGATATCATAGCTAATTTGATTCATGAAGTTACTAGACTATCTAAAACTGGAAACATTCCTTTAAATGAGAAGAACATGAGGAAAATAGTCAAGTAGACAACACAAATTCATCCTCTAATGGTAGAGGAATTGCGATTAGTAAGATTCAACAAGATGATGTCAGATACTTGTGTAAGATCCTAACAAACAAGTTTTGTGCTAACTCAAGAGAGGATGACATGGCAGATGGAATGATACATGTGGCTTATTTGATGTGTGTTGATAAAGTACAAGTTGATATGTGTGAAATTCTGAGAATTCAACAGTTTGAGAATTTGGAGAAGATTAAGAAGACTAAGTATGCATAGTTTAGATTCTCATCTTTGATCACTTACATGTTTTTTCATTTATTGAGAAGATTTCCTTACACCATTGCAAATGACTAGAATGATGGTCAAACTACAATGGAAAGGATTAATAAAGTGTATATGAGGCATGTTATTGATAAAGTGAATGAGAGTGCAATGCTGGTAATTAAGACATTTCAGAATTTAGTAACTAGCAGATCAAGGATCCCACAGTCTCTTGTGGAGAAGTATAAAAATGAGATATGTTTCATGGTTGATACTGACTTTTCTTACATTGAAGCAATAGAACCTAGAGTAGAGTTCATAGACCCTCTTGGCTATGAAATATCTAAAATTGAGATAGAAGAGTATGTGAGCAGGTTTCTTAAGTGCAAGATTGATACTCACAGTAATAGGTTTGGAACTTTTGAGGAGAATTTCAACTCCACAAAGACCTTACTTGAAGAGAAATAGTCTAAGAAAAGAGTTGAGAGTACCATTAAAAAAATTCTAAAAGATACAGGGATGATAGAGAAAGAATTCTTGGTAGCCAAGAAGACAGCAACAACAGTTAGAGAAATTGGATAGAAAGAAATTTTGTCTATACCACCTTTATCATCAATTGCAGTATAGCAAGGAGAAACACAAGTCATGGTGAAAGTGGAAGAAACAAAGAAGGAACAATAAACAAGTAAACCCACTAGGTCAACCTCCTCCACACCTATCAAAAGAGTAAAAGAGATTTTTACTGGACCAGGTAAGAGGCAAAAAATTTTGGTGCCACCAATTCCAAGGAAAATTGTAGAAATCAAAGATGATGACATTTCTGTTAAGAAGAAAACCTAGAAACCTAGAATTGAAAAGGTTAATGAGAAAATTATTCAAGATGGAGATTTCACAAAGATGAATAAATATTATGACCTCTATGATTATGTAGAAAGATGAAATTTGGAAAATGCAGTGGTAAAGCATATGATTCTATCTGATAAGAAGTTTGACACAATTCAGGGTAAGATACCTAATGATTTATTCAAGAAACTTGTGAATAGGAAGAAGAGAGCATCAAAGGAAGACACAATGATTAGAGAAAATCTTGTGAGGAAACTTTTTGATGTGAGAGATGATGAACATCTTAAGAAGATCATGAAGGCTCTAAGCACCCATTTGAGGACAAAAAGGAGAACTATTCAGATTATGGGAGGATAATATGAGGAAGTTAATGCAGAGACACAACAAGCAATAATTAAGGTCATGGTAGAGAATGTTGGAGAACTGTCAGTTGCAGCAAAGCAAGTAGAAGAAGTAGAACAAGAGGGAATTCCCTCTCCACTAGCCATAAATATTGAGGAAGAAGCAATGAATGTTGAAGGAACTAAGATCACCTTGGATACTGATGATAATGTATTCAAGAATCTGGAAAACATTGTTGACAATTCAGCTTCTGAAGAACCAGATAGAACTAAAGGAGAAGAGCAAACCCAAACCATCATTGAAGAACCCAAAGTGATAGAGAAGCAAGCACATATTCCTACTAAAGAAGAAATCATTCTTACTCCTAAGACTGGAAAGAAGAATTAGATTGGATCTATGATTGGGAACCTGGGAAAGGAAGTAGATGATGATGATGATCAAATGGAATTGATCACATCCTACAATAAAATAATTGGAAAGAACAAGAAAGTAAAAAGTCTTGAAGGATGTCTGAAGGAGCTTACTGAGAAGTTACAAGGCATTGTAACTACACAAATTGTAGAAGCTGACCCTCTGGAGAAAGCAAAGACAGTGATGAATACTTTTTATAGTGAGTTCACAAATTTGTCTGATATAGCAAAACAAAAAGCTCAAGTAGCCTATGAGGCCAAAACACTTTTGAACATTATCCATAATATCAGGAATGATATCAATAATCTTGATATCTGTATAAAGGACTTGAGGAAGAATTTGGAAAGAGGTAAATCCTTGTACATTCAGTGTACAAAATTAGAGACCTTGGTAGCAGTAAAAGATCAGAAGATGAAGATGAAGGAAGCAAAAATTTAGAATGAAACAAACCTTCTTTCAAGCCCCAATGTGAAGGTATGTGATGTTGAAAAGAAAATTTGTAAGTTATATGATGAGATCAGAATTTTGCAAGATGAAAAAAATAGGAAAATGAAAAGATTCACTCTTTTAAGAGAGCACACTTCTATAAAGTTAAACATTATTGAAGGGCAATTGGAAGAATGTCTTTTAGCTAAGATATATTTTCAAAAGTTTAGCTTTGAGAATCTCCAAGCATGTGAGATATCCTCTTATGGATTATGCGCACTACTCAATGTGGCAGATTCAATTAAGAAATCATGGGAGAAAGAGTTAGAGGCAATAAAGATTGATTTTGTAGATTGTGTTGCAAGCCTACCAGCTTTGCAATATTGAATCAAGGTAAAACTTTTTGAACACAGTTTTGTAACCCTCCTTACCTTTATTTTGTCATTGTTGTCAAAGGGGGAGAGATATATAGTAGAAAATTGATAAGAAATTGATAAGGATTGATACTCTTAGGGGGAGTACTGTATAAGAGATAAGATTTTTGGAGTTATAAGGATAGTATATATATTTATACAATGACCACAATTTTAAAGTTTTTGAGTTTAAGACTTAGCCAATTTTCTCATATGTTGCCACCAATGACAAAGGGGGAGATTGTTGGCAATTTGGATGAGTTGGTTACATAGATGTTGTCATTATGGAAACATATGACCTACATGAAGATCACACAGGTCAGAGAGCTAGTATGTCAGAGTACAATGTAAAATTGTCTAAGTATGAGACAGTGTGTTTTTTCTAGTGAACTAGTAAATAGTTGTGATTGGCGATGTTGATTGGAGTAATTTCTAATAGAAAGTAAAGTCCACCAAGATAACTGAGAGGGGGGGGGGTGAATCAGTTATCAGATAATTCTAACTTTTATCATCTTCAATAGAATTTAACCATGTAAGTAATGCAATTACTAACCATACAAAGATATTCATACACAATGACACAAGAACACAAGATATGTTGACTAGGGAACCTCTTGATCAAAGAGTAAACCCCAGTGGGAATGATGCCAACAAAAGATGCACTAATATGAATATTCCTTGTGAGAGGATGGACTCTGTTAGGAGTCTTATGAAATACATTTAGTACATATAAATCCATGTTAGGAGATTTTGAATCCCTGTTAAAAGATTCTAACCCTATTAAGAGTTATGGAAGATAGAAGGACCCACTACCCAAACAGCTTCAGGGTAAGATCACTGAACACACTATCCAAATAACCTTGATATTATTCAGCAGAATAATATGAAATATGTTACCTCCTTACTATGCCAAATTTCACTCACTGCTACATCATATCTCAATTCCAGATCTCTAAACTTCACATGTCTTCCTTCACAATTTTGCTTTCACAATCTCTTAGGCTCTTTTCTTCACTTCATGCTTACATTCACATGCAACCAAACCATGCTCACACTTCTTTCATATCTCTCAACTTATTATAATAACTAAAATCATTCCTTCCTTTATACCACACTCAAATAATTACAAATGAGTCGGCACATAATTACAAAATAAAAGTTTCCATATGCTACATCATAATTACACAAAATTGTCAACTTCCAAATGCAATAACTCTTCACTCGTGCGACCTCAAAGTTTGTGTTGTGAACCACATCACCATCAATGTGTCTCAAACTTCCCTTTAACTACACAAAACTAGATTCCATCCTAATTAGGAGACATCATCTGATTTCCACAAACTGCTACTCAGGAACACTGCCTAAATACTGCTTTTACCAAAATGCTCATAACTTTCATGAATCAATGAATTACTATCTCTGCTCTTAACCATAGACATATAACATATCAAAGAGTATAACCTCAAAATTGCATAGCTCCAACTACAATATCCCACGTGTGCTAATCAAAACACTGTCTTCTTCTCTGCTAGTCTTCAGAAGATCACTGTGTTGACATCAATGACAATCATAGTCATGAATGCAATAACAACTACTACATAATGATTGCCAACATCCAGCATTCATTCCCAACAAGTTCAATTCTTGCGCACTTGAACATAGACACTATGGTGACTATTGAAGACTCACCTCAGAGCACAAGTTAGTACAACATGTATGGAAGGAGTTATGATAGTTTTTCTAAAGACAGTGTCAAGCTGACAGGATAGAATATGAAGACAATTGATAAAGAGTTAAGGGATTATTTTGTTTATCAATATAATGAGTTAACAATATAAAGGGATGACATCCTATATGTTAACCCTTGGGTAAAGTTATTTTGTATATGCAAGCCGACTAGAGAAGTTATTAGCCTTAATAACTTGTATAAATGTAATTGTAAATTGTAATAGTGATATAGTGATATGATGCAAAATAGGATGTATATGTAATAGCGATAGTGAAAGAGGAGCGATGAGATATTGATGCAAGCAGTATAAGCTTATGTACCTTGACTTCTTTTGTAATTAGTAAATATTGTACATTACTTGTTTGGGTAGTGGGCTCATTTGGTAATCAGTTTTTGTACTGCCAACTCCTAACAGGGTTGAGGCTCCTAACAAGGCCTATAGTCCCTTAATCAAGACTGAGACACTATATGCTTATAATAGACTCCTAATAGGGTCAACATCCTTAACAAGATACTTTTGATTAGTGGATCTTTGTGGGTACCATCCCCACTGGGGTTTTCCCTTGGCCACGGTTTCCTTGAGAACAAATAATGTGTTATGAGTTCTTTTGTTTTATTGCTATGCATATTGTTTAGCTTTCTATGTTATGCATGCATTAAGATTATCTTTTATATCCATAATTGAGAAAAAGTAAAAGTTTGTGGAATACTGATTCACCCCCCCTCTTAGTATTCCCTATTTCTAACAGAAGGTTGCAATAGTAGAAATGCTTTGGTGCAAGAAGATTCACCAAATGAACCTGAGAAAGAAAAGAACTTGATGGTAATGACAACACTTTGGAGTGAAAGTAATAAGGAAGATCTGGTAAGAAAATTTTTGTTCAAGACAAGATGTAGATTTTTTGATGAAGTGTGGAAGGTAATCATCGATAGTGGAAGATCAGAGAACTTGGCATCTAAGGAAATGGTTACTAAGTTGCAGTTGAAAAGGTTGGAACACTTGAAGCCCTATCAAATTTCAAGGATCAAGGATGAGCATACACTCTTGGTAAGTGAACAATGTTATGTGAATTTGAAAATTAGAAAGTAATATGATAAGGTTTTATGTGATATCATGCCTATGGATTGTTGTCATATTTTGTTTGGTAGACCTTGGCAATATGATAGACATGTTATATATGATGGGAGATTGTATAAATATACTATTTGGGCTGATGAGAGAAAACATATCTTGTTACCTTTGATTGAAGAACATGTTAGTAGTGTTTTTACATCTATGAAAGTTTTTTTGGTGGAAGGAAGAAAGTTTGTTAAGGATTTGAAGAAGAATGATGTGTGTTTTGTTGTGATTCCTAACAAAGTGAGTAAGAAAATAGAGGGTAGCATACTTGAAGAGATTGATAAGTTACTCAACGAGTATAGATAGATCATTTATGATAATGTACATGATGGTTTTCCACTGAAGAGAAGAATTGATCATTGTATGGATCTAATCCCTCAAGCTAGTTTACCGAAAAAGGCACCACATCGGTTGACACCTATCGAGAATTAGGAATCGAACCAACAAATTCAAGAATTCTTACACAAATGTTTGATCCAAGAAAGTTTGAGTCCTTGTGCAGTACCTTCTGTATTAGCATCTAAGAAGAATGGAGAATGGAGAATGTTTACATATTCTAGAGCAATCAATAATATAACAGTGAAATATAGGTTTCCTATACTGAGAATGGATGACATAATGGATAGTTTGACTGGAGAAAAGTATTTTACCAAAATTGATTTTAAAAGTGGGTATCATCATATTAGAATTAGAGAAGGTGATGAGTGGAAGAATTCTTTTAAGATAAAAGAAGGTTTGTATGAGTGGTTGGTTATGCCTTTTGGTTTAACTAATGCACCGAGTACTTGTATGAGGTTGATGAATGAAGTTTTGAAGAAATTCTTAGGTAAATTTGTGATTGTATACCTAGATGATATTATGATATTCAATAAGACCATAGAAGAACATTTGTTGCATGTTAAACAAGTATTGCAGAGGTTGAAAGAAGAAAAGCTACTAATAAATCTAAAAAAGTGTTGTTTCATGCAAGATGAGATTGTGTATTTGGGATTTGTGATTTCAGCTGATGGTTTGAAGATGGATCCTGAAAAAAGTTGAAGCTATTTTGAATTGGCCTACACCTAAGAATTCTAGTGAGGTAAGATCATTTCATGGTTTGGAAAGTTTTTACTGAAAGTTTATTAAGAATTTTAGTGCAATTTCTAATGCTATGACTGAGACTATGAGAGGAGATAAAAGAGAATATAAGTGGACACATGGAGCTAATAAAAGTTTTGAGACTCTGAAGTAAAAGTCTGTTGAATTGCCTATTTTGGCATTGCCTGATTTCAATAAGGTATTTCAACTGGAATGTGATGCAAGTGGTAGTGCAATAGGAGTTGTGTTGAGTCAAGAAGGTAAACTTATTTCTTTCTTTAATGAAAAGTTGAATGATGCAAAAAGGAAATATTTTGTGTATGATCAATAATTCTATGCTATTGATCAAGCCCTAAATAAATTGAGACATTATTTGATACCGAGTGAATTTGTGTTATATAATGATCAAAAAGCTTTCAATATTTGGGTAGATAGAATAAGTTAAATCAGAGACATATGAAATAGGTTGAGTATTTGTAGAGTTATACATTTGTGATAAAGCATAAGAGTGTAGTCATTAATCAAGTTGCTGATGCATTAAGTAGAAGAAGATATTTGATGACTAAGATGAGAATTGAAGTTCTTGGTTTTGATGACATGAGAGATTTGTATGAAATTGATCTTGATTTTTCTGAGATGTGGAGAAAGTGCAGAGAACCTATTCAAGATCAAACAATTACAAAATAGGAAGACTATTTCATTTAGGAAGGTATGTTGTTTAAAGGTATTGTATTGTGTATATCGAGAGGATCAAAGAGAACTAATTTGATAAAGGAGAAATATAGTAGTGGTTTGGCTGGACATTTTGGTATTGGTAAGACATTGAATTTTCTTAAGGAGAAATACTTTTGGCCATAATTGTATAAGGATGTTTATAAATTTGTAAAAATTTGTGGAATTTATCAAGTTGCAAAAGGAGTAAGTCATAATACTAGACTGTATACACCAATTTCTATTCATGAGAAACCTTGGGTTGATATCCGTATGGATTTTGTTCTCAACTTACCGAAGATAGTAAGAGGTAATGATTCTATATTTGGTGTTGTGGATAGATTTTCTAAAATATCACATTTTATACCTTGTAGAAAGACATCAGATGTAGCACATATAGAAGATCTTTTCTTTAAGGAAATTGTCAAATTGCACGGATTACTGAGGAGTATCATTTGTTAGAAAGTAAAGTCCACCAAGATAACTAAGAGGGGGGGTGAATCAGTTATCTAATAAATAGAAATTTTATCATCATTACCAAATTTCAACCATGTAATCAATGTAAGAAACTACCATATAAAGATAAACATACTCAATGACACAATAACACAAGATATGTTAACTAGGGAACCTCTTGATCAAAGAGTAAACCCCAGTGGGAATGATGCCCACAAAAATATGTACTAATATGAAAATTTATTTTGAGAGGATGGACTCTATTAGGAGTCTTATGAAATACATTTAGTACATATGATTCCCTGTTAGGAGACTTTGAATATCTGTTAAAATATTCTAACCCAATTAAGAGTTATGGAAGACAGAAGGACCCACTATCCAAACAACTTCAAGGGAAATATCATTGAACACACTATCCAAATGATCTCTGTATTACTCAACAAAATAATAAAAAATAATTACTGATCTCAACAACTTATCTTTTCTCCTCTGACTGTGCCAAACTGCACCAATTGCTTCACCAGATCTCTGTAATTCGCATATCATTTTACAATTACTTCTTTTTCACATATCACACATATTAGAATTAAGAAAAAAATCATTCATTTATACCACACTCAAGTAATTACAAATGAGTCTGCATACAAGGCTTAACCAATTACAAAATATAAATCTTTACACGTTACATAATATTTTCACAATTACATAAAACTGTCGGCTTCTAAATACAATAAATCTTCACATGCACGACCTTTGACCATGTTGTCTTATCTAGGTCACCAAAAAAGATTCTTCAACAACTGTACAACTTCACATGCCTAGATTCTATCCTGATTAGGAGATATCATCCATTTACCACAAACTGCTTATCATGAACACTGCCCAAATACTGCTTCCACTAAATTACACATAACTATCATGAATAATTGAATTTATATATGAGATCTTGACCACAATCTTAAGACATAATATAGAGTAAGTAATCAACTCCTCATAGCTTGATCTAAAATACTCCACGTGCACTAATTCAAACACTGTATGGTTCTCTACTAAATAGAAGTAGATCTCTGTGTTGACATCAATGAAAATCATAGTCATGAATGCAACTACAACTTCTATAGAATGACTATGAATACTCCCCCATAGGATATATTCAACATTCATTCCTAACAATCTCCCCCATTGGCATTGACGGAAACATAGATGAAAAAACATCCAAGTTCTATAAATACCAACTGCAATACTACTGCTCTAAAAATGTTTTCAAATCCTCTTCATCAATCAAATCTTGCTTCATTTTCCTATTCAATTCTTATAGTTTTCTATTTTATATTTTTTGCTTCCTTCTCCCTCAAATTCTTTTTAATAGATGATTTTTCATGTATCCTTCTCCCCCATTGACATCAATGACAAATAATACATCACTATGTCAACAAATTCAATGTCAAAAGAAACTTTTCAGAAAAATACATTCACTAGAGTCCTTTATGACTTAGCTCAAACACACATACTCCCCCATAGGGGAAGTACCAGCATACAGTCTAGAAAAGATAGAGCTATTATACCACTGGACTGATGCAATAATCTACATCACTCTCCAAGAGTAGGTTAGGGAATAACCCCAAGAATACCTCTTAAATACTCAAATGTATCTTTAGGTAAGGGTTTTGTAAATATATTTGAAATATTCTCTTTTGTACTTATATACTCAAGTCTAACTTCTTTTTCTACAACTTTTTCTCTCACTACATGATACTTTATTTCAATATGCTTTGTCTTTGAATGCAATACAATAATCCTTGACATACTTACTGTACTCATGTTATCACAATGCATAACAACATGCTCATCAAACTTGATTCCAATATCCTTCAACATCTATTTTATCCATATTGTCTAATTACAATTTTTTGTTGCTACCACATATTTTGCTTCTGTTGTGCTCTGTGAAATATAATTTTATTTCTTACTTAGCCAAGAAACCAATCTTCCTCCAAGGAAAAATGCTCCACCACTTGTACTCTTTTTGTCATCAACGTTACCTCCCCAATCTGCATTAGTATATGCACACATAGGGTAAAGTCATCAAATTTTTCATACCATAATCTATGTTCACTTGTACCTTTCAAGTACCTCAGTATTCTTTTTACTACTGCATAATGTGATTCTTTTGTCCAATCATAGATCTATACTTCTTTTGTTCAACTATAGGAGTTTCATCTATGCTAGATAACTTATGTCCATTTATCATAGGTGTGCCAACTGGCTTACAATTATCCATTCCAAATCTTTTCAATAAGTCATTCAAGTACTTTATTTGACATATAAAAATACCATCACTGTTATGTGTTATCTGCAATCCTAAAAAATATTTCATTTCACCAATCATGTTCATCTCAAATTTTGTCTTCATTTAATCTATAAATTTATCACTAGCTTCATCTTCTCCTCCACAGATAATATCATCAACAAAAATAAATACAACCATCAAACCATTCTCAATTTCATTTAGATACAAATTACTATTTGATGTCCTTTTAGCAAATCCTAATTTTATCAAATACTTATCTAGTCTTGCATACAATGTTCTAGGTGCTTGTTTTAGTCCATATAAAGCTTCATTTAGTTTACATGCCATGTCTCCTTCATGAGTCAATGAAAACCTTCAGGTTGCTCAATGTAGATTTCTTCTTCTAATTCTCCATTTAGAAATGTTGACTTCACATCCATCTAATATACTTTGAATTTATTGTAAGTTGCATAAGCCAAAAACAATCTTATTGCTTCAATTCTTGCAACAAGCGCAAAAGTTTCTTGATAATAAATTCCTTCTTACTGTGAGTATCCTTTACATACCAATCTTGCTTTGTTCCTTACAACTTCTCCTTGTTTATTCATCTTGTTCTTGAATACCCATTTGGTTCCTATAAAATCCCTATCTTTAGGTCTAGGGACCAAAGTCCAAGTCTTGTTCTTTTCAATTTGATCTAGTTCCTCCTTCAATGCTTTAATCTCAATTTCATCCTTACAAGCTCCATTAGTAGTTTTAGGTTCAACTTGAGAAATCAAACAAACTTCTTCTTTTAACTTATTTTGTGTGAGAACTCCTTTTTCTATGCTCCCAATAATTTGATCAATAGGGTGATTTCTTGCTAGATTCCTCTTAGGTGTCACTGTCTCAGTCCTTTGATCTGCTCTAGGTTCTTATCTGATTTCCTTAGTATGACTTGCATTCTGCAAATCACTGTCAATTTCATAGAATAATTCAAAATTTTCTAGATTAAATCTTGGAGAAACTTCTTTTTTCAGATTCATAATTAGGCATTCTTTCCTAAATATTGAGTTTCTCATCTACTTTAACATTTGCACTCTCAACAATAGTTATAGTTTTCTTATTGAAACATCTATAAGATTTTCTTTTCAATGAATAACCAAGAAATATACCTTCATCACTTATAGGTTCAAACTTTCCAATGTCATCATCTCTTTTAATATACCACTTACTTCCAAAATTTTTCAAATACTTAACTGATGGTGCATGTCCAAACCATAATTCATAAGGTGTTTTGTTTGTATCTGCTCTAATTTTTACTCTATTCATTGTACTGTTGTGTTCAATGCTTCTCTCTAGAATGTCTTCGCCAAGTCATTTTTAAATAACATAGCTCTTGCTATTTCAGTTATTGATATATTCCTTCTTTCTGCAATACCATTTTGTTAAGGTGTTCTAGGGCTGAAAGCTGCCTCTTAATGCCATTCACTTCACAAAAAGTGTTAAATTCCTTTGAAGTAAATTCTCCACCTCTATCAAACCTTAAACATTTAATCTTCTAGATTCATTCTCAACTTTGTTCTTAATCAACTTGAATTTATCAAATGCTTTAGACTTTTCTTTAAGAAATACAATCCACATCATTCTTGTAAAATCATCAACAAGAATCATAAAATACCTTTCACCATAGAATCCTCTAGTCCTTGTGGGACCTCTCAAATCTGTATGAACAATTTCAAACTTTTATGTTGATGTAAACTTCTTGCTTTGAAATGAACTTCTCTTCTGCTTAGCCATCACACATTCCTTACAAATCATGTTAGTAGGTTTCATAATCTTAGGCAAATCTCTTTCTACAAATGTAGTACTTACTTTCATGTGGCGGTGAGGTTTGTGACCACGCGATTATGCAACTAGGGGCAAATAGTTAAGGAACTTAGAGCCCGCAAATGCATGATGACTGTTTATTTTCAAACTTTGATCTACAGCGACCAGGGGTACCAAAATTTATGTTTTTCTAGCCATTTTTTTATTTGTTTGGTGAAGGCTAGTTTTGGGTTCCCATGGCAGCTAGTGGTATAAAGTGTCAAAATTTTGACTTGTTCAGGGTTCCATCCTATTTGGTTCCAGTGGGAAATAGAAGGCTCTATCACATTGCATGTAGGCTAAATAACATTCCTGGAAGTCTTTTGCAGGTTATTGAAGTGGTTTGATCTCTGTCTTACTTTGATCATGTACATGACTCATTATACTTAATGTAAGTTTTTCATGCTTCCAAGTCTCTCCTTGGTGTCATTCTTGTGAATCTTGGATTTTTTGATCCATTGCATAGGGTTCCCTTTGCGTATGTTCTTGTCTTTAGTTCTTGGTCTAGGATCAGGTGAAATATACTTTAGAGGGGACATAGATTTAGTCTTGGTTGTCTACAGAAGGATTTTATAAGTAGTGGATGGGCTGGAATGTTTATATTTATGGCCGTGAGTCTTTGACAACAGTTGGTTCATGTTCTCATTGTTTGTATGTGAGATCTACCCAATGGATAATGACACTGATCAAGGGTTAGTATATTCAGTGGAGTCCAATGTTTGATGGGTTTTTGGCTATTTCCTGCATCTCTATATATCAATACCATCACCAATAATACCCTTCACAAGACCATTTTACCCTGCATAGTAGAGTTGATTCAATGAATACCTAGTTAGTATTCAGTAATCCTTTTCTATGATCTACTTTATAAATCCAGAAGTATAAGGTGTGTAGTGAGTTTGAATTTTATCTAGATTAGGTGCACCCACCTTGGTTTTGCAGAGCCAGAAGTAGAAGAGGGCATATTAAGACCCTATAGTTGGTCTAGTTGCCTTGCAAAGCTTTCACATTTGGATTTAACTAGTCCTAACATCAGTCTCAAGGCATATTGGTAGCTTATTAGAGCATAAGAGTTTTTGACCTCGTAGTTTCTGGTTTGTTGTTTGTTCCCTAACTGCGCAAGTGTGATGGGTGGTGGGCCCAGGTTTTCAAAGGCTCTTCTCTAATTGGTTGTCGCATGGCCGCATGTCAGACTTCTCTGACATGTGATCATGCGACTACTTGCCACCTGTCCATGTGGGTCTAGTTCTTCTTGTTGTTCATCTTGGCTGGTGGTTATGTCTTCATTCCATGACTTGGTGACTTGTGGTTATCTCCTGTTCGCTGGTTTCTGGCAGTTATTCCCTTACCACTCAGTGACCTAGCGGGCAATTTTTTCTCTTTAGTCGTGTATTCTCTTCTTTCTTGGTGGCTAGCGGCTAACATCTCATGAACTTGTGAACAATTAGTCATGTGGTCGCTAAATGCTCAGCAGTAAGAGGTGGTGATGTGGCAGCTTTGGGTTGGTTGTCGCATGATCGCATAGCCCAGTTTTTGCCTATGCGATCATGTGAACGGTCGACACATATCCTTGGGGCCCGATGAGAGGTGGTAATATGGCGTATGTGGGGGTGACACGATAGATCCTATGGTTAGCGCATGATCTCATGGGAGGTTTCAAGCCCATGCGATCATGCACCCACCGTTTGATTTTGAGGGCCTATTTGCACATGGGTCAGCGGTCCCTGTGCTGGGTTTCGATTGGTTTCCGGTGTGCCAGGTGGCAGGGGTTTGCGGTGGGACCCATGTTTGCAGTGCCCGAGCATGTTTTGACTTCGGCGGTGAGTGCTAATGGTTAGTCACATGTTTGCATAACCTTTTTCAAGGCTATGTGATCATGTGATTGACATTTACATTAGGACTTGGTGGTGGCGGTTGCGGCAAGGTTAAAGTCTGGGGGTTGTCACATGTTCGCATAGCCCGTCCCCAGGCTATGCGATCATGTGACTAACTATCTAATATTGTGATTGTGAAGTTAGGGTAGGTCCATTGTGCAGGTCTTGCCGGTGTGCTCGGTTTTGATTGGTCGGTGATTGGTGGTAGGGCTGAGGATTTCTGTGGGTGGTCTATGGTCGGCATTGCACAGTTAAGAAGCCATCATCGCATGATCGCAAGGGTTAGTTTGGTGCCTTGCGATCATGCGACCAAGGCACATGTTCAGCCCAGATTCCTGTGGCGGTGAGGTTTGTGACCGCGCGACTATGCACTAGGGGTAAACGGTTAAGGAACTCAGAGCCTGCGAATGCATGATGACCGTTTATTTTCAAACTTTGATCTACAGCGACCAGGGGTACCAAAATTTATGGTTTTCTGGCCATTTTTTGATTTGTTTGGTGAAGGCTATACCCTAGCTATCTGTAGCTTTTTGCAACCCATTTTGGGTTCCCATGGCAGCTAGTGGTATAAAGTATCAAAATTTTGACTTGTTTAGGGTTCCATCCTGTTTGGTTCCAATGGGAAATAGAAGGCTCTGTCACATTGCATGTAGGCTAAATAGAATTCCTGGAAGTCTTTTGTAGGTTATTGAAGTGGTTTGATCTCTATCTTACTTTGATCATGTACATGACTCATTATACTTAATGTAAGTTTTTCATGCCTCCAAGTCTCTCCTTGGTGTCATTCTTGTGAATCTTGGATTTTCTGATCCATTGCATAGGGTTCCCTTTGCGTATGTTCTTGTCTTTAGTTCTTGGTCTAGGATCAGGTGAAATATACTTTAGAGGGGACATAGATTGAGTCTTGGTTACCTACAGAAGGATTTTATAAGTAGTGGATGGGATGGAATGTTTATATTTATGCCTGTGAGTCTTTGACAATAGTTGATTCATGTTCTCATTGTTTGTATGTGAGATCTGCCCAATGGATAATGGCACTGATCAAGGGTTAGTATATTCAGTGGAGTCCAATGTTTGATGGGTTTTTGGCTATTTCCTACATCTCTATATATCAATAACATCACCAATAATACCCTTCACAAGACCATTTTACCCTGCATAGTAGAGTTGATTCAATGAATACTTGGTTAGTATTCAGTAATCCTTTGCTATGATCTGCTTTATAAATCCAGAAGTATAAGGTGTGTAGTGAGTTTGAATTTTGTCTGGATTAGGTGCACCCACCTTGGTTTTGCAGAGCCAGAAGTAGAAGAGGGCATATTAAGACCCTATAGTTGGTCCAGTTGCCTTGCAGAGCTTTCACATTTGGATTTAACTAGTCCTAACATCAGTCTCAAGGCATATTGGTAGCCTATTAGAGCATAAGAGTTTTCAAACACCAATAGTTTGTATGACAAAATCTTCTTTTCCATAACCAACTGTCATCAATTTTAGTAATCAAATATATCATCTCTATAGGATTCAAATGAAATACATTACCTATAGTTCTTGATCCAGGTCCAATTAGATTCCCATCCTTATCCTTAATCATAAAAGTTTTCTCAGTAAAACAAACTTGATATCCCTTATCAACTAATTGTCCAAAACTCAAAAGATTATGTCTCAATCCATTCACAAAGTAAACATCATTAGTGTTAGTCTTTCCATCAAGATTTATAGATCGTATACCTTTTATCAAACAAGGTGTATTATTTCCAACTCTAACAACTCCTCCATCAAAATTGTTAAACTTTATAAATTTCTTCATGTCTCCAGTCATATGATGTGAACAACCACTTTCTATAATCCAATCAGTTTTCTTTTCTACTTGGGAAACTACGGCTTTCTCTTCCTTAACTTTAGTTTCAGATTTTTCTTCTTTTATAGCTACAAATCCTATCTCATCATTCTCATTATCACTTTCGCTCAATAATTTCTCAACACTAGCCTCAAGTTCTTCATCATTAGCATAGTAACATTCTTTGGATCTTCTAGTTTTAAAGTTCTTATATTTCTTTACTCTCTTAGGACATTTAAATGTGAAATGACCATATTCTTGACAAGTCCAACATTTAAATATTTTCTTACCTTTTGGTTCTCTCTTCACAAGGACATTCCTTACTCAATCTTTCTATCTTCTTCGGTCTTAGATCTGTTGCAACTAGCACAGTCTCCACTAACACTAGTACTTCTTGACAAAGTAGGGTGAACACTAAGTGCACTGAATGTTGTCTCAATTCTAGGTAGATCTCTAGACTATCTGAAGCCTAGCTCTGCTTCTTCTAATCTTCCAAGAAGAGTTTCTCTTGTAAACTTCTCAATACAAGGTATAACTTGTTCAATCATTTGTGTTGTCTTCTTGAATACAAGATTCAATATCTTTAGAATTTAATAGTGATTGGATTCTTAAATGTAATCCTAATGTAGGGCCACAAAAAGGTTCTTAAATGGTATAAAACCTATGATTTATTTTGTATACTTGATTCATTTGAATAAAGTTTACGATTTGAAAATAAACCTTATATTGATTACATATGTAAATTTTATTACTCTACGAGTTTTCTTTAATTACTACAATTTCAATTGAAGTACATACACCATGCTTTAACCTACAAAAATAATAATTAGGTTATTTTTAAATATAATAAAATATGGTAGAATCATGTTTCAAAAATAATTCATACAAGCTCTAGAATGTAAGAAAACTTGCATCAATGATAAAATTGCATGTTTTCATTATAAATTCCTATAAAAAAGAAATTTAGAGTTCCAAATAGTGTGATACTTTGGTTTCTCTTCCACTTTTATGTTAGGTCTTAAACCTTCTAACATTTTAGAAGGGGGGAGGACTTTTTTGTCTTATCTATGTTTGAAAGAGGGTAGAATTTCCATAGATGGTATTAAAATCATTTTGGTAAGACATATTAATCCTATGAAAATCTAACATATTACTTTTAGATAGTGATTGTTGAGGTGTTTGTGAGCTCTATAAAGTATTTCTAAAGTTTTATCTAGAGTAGGATGCTCATTGTAAATATATGTGTACTACCTCATTTCTTAATGGAATGTTGAATTTTAACTAACCTTCATATGGTATCAAAATTTTAAAGATTGAGATTCTCTCTCTTATTTGGGGTATTTGTGCCAACAAATTAAAATAGTATATTTTGGAGAAAAATAAACTTTACCATTGTGTCCTTGAAAGGTCCAAATATGTATTGTTCAACATTGCAAGTGAGAGAATTTTCATTGCAATCATAATAATTTTGTGTGGGCATCTTCCTTTTTATTTCATATGGATTTTGAACATTCTATAAAATCATATGGTGCACATAGAATTATATTGTGCAACCATTGTTAATCTATAAAATAATCCTTAGCATCATATAAGTTCCAATAATGCATCATAATTATTGTAAATTTTATTTTAAATAAAAATAATTAAATATTACTAGAGGTTTGTAGGATATATTGTATAATTAACAAAATTTTCTAAATATTTGACACAATTTCACTAGCTACAATTGGTGTCATAATACTACCTATCCCACATCTTCTACCTCTCGTCTATATGGTACACAAGCCACAAATTCTAATCCTCTTGGCAACTAGCACCAAGGGTCAGCTACTAATTTTAAACTCCTAGTCATACATAGGCTATGGCCTACAACTCCACCGAGCTCATGATATCACGTGTGCAAAGAAAATAATGTTTTATGAACTAAATAATATACAATGTGCTTATTAGATGGGTAAAATACAAAGTTAATGTATTGATGGAGTGAAAGATGAAGGCCACAATTATCCAAAAATACCCAAAAATTTCTATATTCATTAGAAAATGTTACATATGATGGAAGGAGCTCGCTATGAATAAGATACAAGGCTCAAGGATGCATGTAGTAATGACATGAATAATGGAATATATGGGAAAAGTTAAGGATACTTTAGAAAAAGGAGACAAGCTAAATTGTCAATCATTCTTTGCACATAAATATAGCATATCACTAAATTTCTCTCATTCCTTGGTTCTTATATGACACAGGGAAAATATATGGAAGGATAAAATAGATATTTTGTGTCAACGTATAGTTTATGACACTTTGCATTGTCCACAAACTAGGATAACATAAACTACATATGTATATGTATAAAATAAATATCATAAAAATAATCAAATGTTAACTCCTATCAATGCACTTTAACAAAGAAGAGCTAGTTAAAATATAAAAGAAAATGGAAATAGGCTTAGTTTGGTGTAGATATCTTGAACGCATATGTCTAAAAAAAATGTCAATCTTGAGGTATGTATACTATGTATCTTGAAGTTTTGGAGTTAGTTTAGTAAAGCGTTTTACTTTCCAATATTTAGTTGAGTATTATTTATTAATATCTATATAAACCACTACACACAATTAATTTTAACTTTTACAAAAAAGCTATCTTTTTAATTTTTTAATTGGAATACAATAAATCATAAGAAAATATGTTCAATTTTTTAAAAAATAAATAAAAATTATTTTTCTTTGAATGTTACTTGTTTTCCTATCCAATTTTTATAATATTTATTAAGAAGATATTTATTTTTAAGAACTATTTTTTATTTATCAATTTTTTTTAATACAAAATTATTATAATATTTATATATTGACATGTAAATGTATTGCAAATTTATAATAAGACTTATTTTGTTAACACATTCAAACCATTACAATCTACTTCTTTCTATGAATATAATTAGTTAACAGGAACATTACTTGTAATGTTGGTATCAGTAATAGAAAGTGACTTGTCTTGAAATATTCAATCCTACACGATATAAAAGTCTAGGATGTTGATAGTGCTTTGAATTTAAGACATAAAGCCAAAAACCCTGTCGAATCAATGCCACAATATTCATCCCCGCAAATTAAAAAATGCTTTATAGCGTCAATAAAGTCATAATGGACCTTACATACCCTTAATATCTTCTCATATTTCTTTGTAGATATGTTAATCTTGACTCTCAACGGTGTGACACAACATGATAATTGTTTTGATGATCACCTGTAATTGCCACCATTAGTGTACCTATCATGGTCCTCCAAGACATTTACGCTAAAAGAGCAAGGAAACACCTTTGTTTCCGACTTCTTTCTTTAACGGCAAGGGGAGATTCATTCAATCGCTAACACTCTTGGGAATTACGAATTGATACATAACATCAAAGCGCTTTCACGTGTCGTCCAAACGAAGTTTGGAGATGCTCGACGGGCTTTGTATGATGGCAGTAAGTGGAACATGTTCTGCTCTGTGCCCAGAGATGAATGCGGTGTACATGGTCTATGTTCTGCTCTTGAATCTGCAGCTCCAACAATTTTCAGTTCTGCAGCTGTGTCGAAGGCTTCACCCCCACAGACTCTCATGCCTGGGATTGATCACGAGAATGGTGGTCTAGTGGCTGTGCTCGCCAGAGCCCCTTAAACTGCAATGCCCAAAATGACAGCACCGATGTATTCATCGACTCCAAATTAATGTTGAATAATGATTACGCGTCATCATACCCTGCACCCACAAAGATGGATTGCGAAAAATCTTGCGTCGGCAACTGTTCGTGCACTGCTTATACTTTCAATCCGCCTTCAGGGCATTTGCTAAACTTGCGCAATTCTCTATCAAAAAGCAATTCAAATGCCTTCATTCGAGTAGCTGCCTCTGCGCTTCCAAATTATGATCCTCCACGCTCCTCCAAACTCAAAACCATCCTGCCTCTAGTGCTTGGTACTCTAAGTCCTCTCCCTGTTGCACTGGGGGTCTTTTCCTATTTAATGTGGAGGAGGAGAGTTCTGCAGATTCCTCGGGCTCTTTTCTAAGAATGTTCAGTTACAACGAGATGAAGATTGCAACGTGGAATTTTAGGTCTAAGCTGGGGAGCGGAGGATCCGGGTCAGTTTTCAAAGGATCTCTGCCAGATGGTACACTTGTGGCTGTAAAGAAATTGGAGTCTAGTTCAAGCCGAGATGATAAGCAATTGCGAGAGGAGATCAGTTCACTTGGAAACATACAACATGGGAATTTGTGCAAAAGGATCCAGATGGTTACTGGTTTATGACTACATGCCGAATGGATCACTAAATTCCATACTCTTCACGGCCAGTAACTCCAAAAGTAAAAGGAAGGTACTCGATTGGAAGGCTCCGTTGAAGATCGTTTTAGGCACTGCACGAGCTTTGTTTTATCTCCACGAGGAATGCAGAGATCGCATCATTAAGGGCGATGTAAAGCCTGAGAACATTCTGCTTGATGCTGATTTTTGCCCCAAGTTGGCTCATTTCGGGTTGGCAAAGCTTGTGAGCAGAGATTTAAGCCGTATACTGACCACAACGAGGGGAACGAGAGGTTATTTGGCTCCATAATGGATTTCTGGTCTTCCCATCACTCCAAAGGTTGATGTATACAGCTTTGGTATGACACTTTTGGAAATCATTTCCGGGCGAAGAACATTGGATTTAAACGTATGTATTACTTTCCGCCATGGCCTGCAACCCAAATTTACCAGGGTAACACGATTAATGTTGTGGAGGAGGGTGTTGCAGAGGAGAAAGATATTGAAGAGGTGAGAAGAGCAAGTGCTGTTATGCATTGAAAAAGATGAGGAGGTGAGGCCAAGCATGGGGCAAGTGGTGCTAATGCTGGAAGGGAAGATGGAACCTCGATATTCTCTGCAGATTCTAAGCTCTCTGATCGTGGACAACAAAACAAACCGAACCAACACTGATAGCGATAGCGTTGGTGATGGGATTAATGTAGAATAATGTAAAGCTTACTGGTAAGCTAAGGTTATGACTTAGTTAATTGGATTTAGAATTATTATCAATATTTAGCTAAGTGGATGCTGCATTTGAGGGGAACTCTTGGCTACCTTCTCCATATTCGGTAGATGAGTAAATGATGTTATATGTGTATGCAATTCTATTGCATTTGGTTGTTGAAATTAAATAGCGTTCAAATTGTCAAATTCTAGTATTTGACAATTTAGAAGTTTTTAATCTAGAAAATGGTTATTTGAATATGGCTGGAATCTTTTGGTTCACCTAGATTTCAAATGAGAAGATGGAAAATCTTGTTTGCACATGGATTTCAAAATATTATGAATTTTACTTTACCCCCAATTCCCATTTAAGTGGAATTGGAGTTGAATTTCGAATTCTACCTATTTAGATGGAAGATTCAAATGCTGGTTTTGGGGCAGAATTAACAAATCCCTATTCCAGTTTCATTTTTTCAACACAGACATCGAAAATGTCAATTCTCGGATTTGACAATCCCACTTCTAGTCTAATTCTAGGATTTGCAAACAAATGGGTCCTTAAAGTTGGGGACTAATTGTTGAGGTTTTTTTAAGAGCTCTTTAAAGTATTTGTTGAGGTTTTTGAGACTAGGATGATCATTGTAAACGTATTTTCTTGTTTATTATTTATTGTTTCCTGGTAAGCTAAGATTATGACTTAGTTAATTGGATTTAGAATTATTATCAATATTTAGCTAAGTAGATACTACATTTGAGGGGAACTCTTATCTACCTTCTCCATATTCAGTAGACGAGTAAATAGTGTTATATGTGTATGCAACACTATTATGTTAGGTTGTTGGAATTAAATAACGTTGGAATTGTCAAATTTCAGTATTAGACAATTCTAAAAGTTTTGAACTTGGAAAATACTTTTTGGAATATGGCTGGAACCATTTGGTTCACCTAGAATTCAAATGAGAAGATGGAAAATGTTGTTTGCATATGGATTTCAAAATATTATAAATTTTGCTTTAGCTCCAATTCCCATTTAAGTTGAATTGGAATTGATTTTCCAATTCCACCTATTTAGATGGAAGATTCAAATGCTAGTTTTAGGGGTAAATGAGAATTAACAAATCCCTATTCCAGTTTCATTTTTTGAACACAAACATCGAAAATGTCAATTTCAGGATTTGACAATCACAATTCCAGTCTAATTTCGTGATTTGCAAACAAATGTGTCCTTAAAGTTGGGGACTAATTGTTGAGGTTTTTTTAAGAGCTCTTTAAAATATTTGTTGAGATTTTTGAGACTAGGATGATCATTGTAAACGTATTTTCTTGTTTATTGTTTAGTGGAATGGTGAGATTTTACTTGCTATACTTAAAACTTTAAATCAAAATGGGTTCTATCAAGATTAATATTTTTTCTAATGTTTAATATTTTAAATGTTTAGTTTATATATTGTTGATCGATAATATTTCTATTTACATGAATTATATAGTCTAAATGAATGGTTCACACATTTTTTTATTGTATTTTAGTGCACAAGATATAATTTGAGATTATATCATGAAGGAAATTTGTTAACAAATAATAGAATGTAGATTAAAGAATTTATTCTTTCTAAAATTACATAGATAATGAAATTTCTCATATAATAGAAACCATTCTTGTTTTTTGTATTAGGCAATGTGATTTGGATTACATTCAACACCTTTATGAAAATGATAGTAATATATAGACTTGGGATGCAAAATTAAACCCTCACCTTTTTTCTCCATATACCTTACTAAATGCAAACCAAAACCCTTTAATTTAAGTTGGCACTAGCAGTAAAATCATGGTCTTCTCACATGCCTAAAGAAATACCATCTTTGATGGTAATAATAGCAATATTTTAATTTAATAACTACCAAAATAATTTCTTGGTGAACAATTATACACAACAATAAAATTAAACTCCCTCAAATAAATATTTCCTAGTCATATTCCATTTTTTTTTTTCAATAATGAATTGCACCACTTCATATCCCTAATGGATACAAATTCTTGGTGTTTTTAGACATTGGCTTGTAAGCTTTCATGCTAATAGAGAAGAATGTCTTATTGCATTCTATAGAATGCCATGGTAGGGAATTTTATTGGGACATAATTAAATCACTTCTCATTGCTTATTCACAAGACTTTTTTCGAACTCTCATAACTACATACCATTTTGATATCAATATGCAAAGTTGTAGATCAAATGAATCCACCATTATTGTAGATGAAAAGTAAAACAAAGATATTGAAATTTAATCAAACATGATTTCTCATTACATTGCAATATTTTGTTAAAGCCTTTTTCTCATGAATGAACCTACAAGTTTGCAACCTTCCAACTAACTAAATTACTTTAATATTCACTAGCTATTAACTAAGCTATAAATTGAAATATGAATAATTATTTCAATATTTTTGGTTTCAATTCAGTTAAGTTTTTTTATCAACATTTCCAATCACACTCTATGATACATCATCATGACAAAAATAATTAGAAAGCTCAAGAAGATGAATATCAATTCCACTGAATTGCAATCTAAAGTACAAAAACTTGAATCCAACATCTTCAAACATTACTTGACCACATACTTAAACTCATAAATAGATTTGCAACATGAAAAATATGAAGAGGAAAACTCTCAACACCACTACATAGGAAACAATCACTAATGAAAATGATAGCATGTTGACAGCAATGAAAAGCTTACCAACTTAGCTAATAACTGATGTAGGAGCATCTCGGGTCCTTGGCAATCCTGTGTCACCAAAAACATATTTGAGTTTATTTGTGTTGCTCAGTTCCTACTTTGACCGAGTTGGTTTGGTGTTGCTCAGTTTCCTTTGTTCATCAGTGTTGATCGGTTATCTCTCTAGCCCTTGATTATTTCCTTGGTGCTCGGTTATTTCCCTAGCACTCGATGATGCTTGTCTAGTGCTCGGTTAGCTTTTCTTACCGATGGATTTCTTTTCAGTTTCTGTTGAGGTCGACTTGTGCATTTAATTTGGGTCATGGATTTAATATTGGTATCCATCATTAGGAAGCATGTGGACCTAGATCTAGTTGTTCCTTCCGTTAATTATGGATCTAAAGGCCAACTTAGTTTGGTAGCCTCTTGTATATATGTAGTTGTTTGGTTAGAGTTTAGGGAGTGAGTTTTTGGGGATAGAAGATAGAAGATAGAAGATAGAAGATAGAGGTAGAGATATTTGACAGATCCTCACATGTTTTAGGACTTCTATAATTCATTGTAATATCTGGCCGAAACTGGGAAGGCCTTACAGCCTGACATGTATGAATCTATTTGAAGAAATATATGAATGATCCTACATTTTCTCTCTCCCACTATGTTGTTGTTGCTTCTGCATGTTGTTGAGCAAGGTGGAGCATGTTAGGGTGTGCCATTTGTGGCTCCTCCTATCTCCTACTTGTGTTAGGTGGTATAGGTGGTATCAAAGTGAGGTGATATCTGGATCTAGGTTTCCAAATCTAGATTTGAATGTTCCTTCTTGTGAAGCCCTAGTTGATTTGTTGTGGGGTAAAAGATTGTGATCTGACCTGCAATTACAAAGGGTTTTCAAGATGGTTCATGGGAGGTGAGATGTAGATCCAAGATTGGCAGACATGTTGAGACAACTTGCTGCTAGATTAGAAGTTTTTGAAACAACCTAGAGAAGAGGAAGACATCTTGAAGATGTTAGTGATGATGAAATTGAGGAAGAACAAGTGAATGTGGAACTTGCACCTGTGATGGATCAGGGTGAGGAAAGATTCTTGAAGGCTTCGACAAGTCTGAAGTCTACACCACCTTTTAATCCTCCTAAGTATGGTGGAAAATTGGATTCTGATGAATTGGTGGATTGGATCACTAAGATGGAAAAGTCTTTGAGTATGAAAATGTACCTGAAGACAAGAAAGTGAAAATTGCAAGCACAAAGTTGAAGAGTCATGCATCCTTATGGTGGGAACATTTGTAGTTGGATAGAAAGAGGAAAGGAAAAGACAAAATGAAGGTATGGAGAAAAATGGTGAATAAATTGAAAGGAAAGTTCTTACCTTGTGATTATTAGGTTAACCTAGTTAGGCAAATGCAAATTTTGAGGCAGAAAGATAGCTCGATAAAGGAATATACTGAAGAATTCTATAGATTAGATATCAAATCTAGACATGATGAAGATGATGTGGAAATAATTTCTAGATACCTAAATGGTTTGAGAGTTTTCATCCAAGAGGAAATTAGTTTGGTCAAATTGGAGAACATTGAAGAGGCTTGTCAATTTGTATTAAAAGCCGAGGATAAATTGAACAAGAGACATGAGAAGAGACAAAGAGGTAGAGGTGGTAGATTCCCTAGAGGAAGAGGTAGATCTCATGGTGAAAGTAGTAGATATGAACCAAAAAAGACAACTCTGGATAAAAGGCAAGATCGAGTGGAAAGGTGAAAGTTCATCTAGAGGCAGAGATAGTAACTACCGAGGTGGTTATAACAGAGGTGGTTTCTAAGGAACTTGTTACAATTGTGGAGAAGAAAGACATAGATCGTTTAAGTGTACACATGCAAGTAAGAAGGCTGGTAGTAGTAGAAATGCTTTGGTGCAAGAAGAGTCACTGAATGAACCTGAGAAGGAAAATAACTTGATGGTACGAAGAGCACTTTGGAATGAAGGTAAAAAGGAAGATCTAGTAAGGAAAAGTTTGATCAAAAACAAATGTAGAGTTTCTGACAAATTTTGGAGGGTAATCATTGACAGTGGTAGCTCGAAGAATCTGGCATCTAAGGAAATGGTCACAAAGTTGTAGTTGAAAAGGTTAGAACATCCAAAGCCCTATCAAATTTCATGGATCAAAGATGAGCATTCACTCTTGGTAAGTGAACAATGTTATGTGAATTTGAAAATTGGAAAGTACTATGATAAGGTGTTGTGTGATATCATGCCTATGGATTGTTGTCACATTTTATTGGGTAGACCTTGGCAATATGATAAACATGCTATATATGATGGGAGATTGAATAAATATACTATTTGGGCTGATGGAAGAAGACAAATCTTGTTACCTCTGATGGAAGGAAGAAATTTTGTTAAGGATTTGAAGAAGAATGATGTATGTTTTGTTGTAATTCCTAACAAACCAAGTAAGAAGATAGAGGATAGTGTCCTTGAGGAGATTGATAAGTTACTCATTGAGTATAGTGAAATTGTTTTTGATAATGTTCTTGATGGTTTTCCAATGAAGAGAAGCATTGATCATTGGATGGATCTAATCCCTGGAGCTATTTTATTGAATAAGGCAACTCATCGGTTAACACATACCGAGAATTAGGAATTGAATCGACAGATTCAAGAATTGTTGGAGAAAGGTTTGATCAGAGAAAGTTTAAGTCCTTGTGAAGTACCTACAGTATTGGCACCTAAGAAGAATGGAGAATGGAAAATGTGTATTGATTGTAGAGCAATCAATAAGATAACAGTGAAGTATAGGTTTCCTATACCGAGAATGGATGACATAATGGATAGTTTGACTGGAGCAAAGTATTTTACCAAAATTGATTTGAAAAGTGGATATCATCATATCAAAATTAGAGAAGGTGATGAATGGAAGACTTCTTTCAAGACAAAAGAAGGTTTGTATGAATGGTTGGTTATGCCTTTTGGTTTAACTAATGCACCGAGTACTTTTATGAGGCTGATGAATGAAGTTTTGAAGAAATTATTGGGTAAGTTTTTTATTGTATATCTTGATGATATTCTAATATTCAAGAAGACCAGAGAAGAACATTTGTTTCATGTTAGACAAGTTTTGTAGATATTGAAAGAATAAAAGTTGCTGATAAATCTGAAAAAGTGTTCATTCATGAAAGAGGAGATTGTGTATTTGGGGTTTGTGATTTCAGCTGATGGTTTGAAAATGGATCCTGGAAAGGTTGAAGCTATTTTGAATTGGCCTACACCTATGAATGCTAGTGAGGTAATATCATTTCATGGTTTGGCAAGTTTTTACCAAAACTTCATTAGAAATTTTAGTTCAATTTGTAATGCTATGACTGAGACTATGAGATGAGACAGAAGAGAATTCAAATGGATACATGAGCTAACAAAAGTTTTGAGACTCTGAAGCAGAAGGTTGTTGAATTGCCTATTTTGGCATTACCTGATTTCAATAAGGTATTTCAAGTGGAATGTGATGCAAGTGGAAGTGCAATTGGAGCTGTGTTGGGTCAAGAAGGTAAACCTGTTGCTTTCTTTAGTGAAAAGTTGAATGATGCAAAGAGTAAATATTCTATGTATGATCAAAAATTTTATTCTATTGTTCAAGCCCTAAAGAAATGGTGACATTATTTGATACCAAGTGAATTTGTGTTATATACCGATCATGAGGCTTTACAGTATTTAGGTAGTTAGAATAAGTTGAATCAGAGACATATGAAATGGGTTGAGTATTTGCAAAGTTATACATTTGTGATAAATCATAAGAGCAAAATCACTAACCGAGTTGTTGATGCATTGAGTAGAAGAAGATCTTTGATGACCGAGATGAAAATTAAAGTTCTAGGCTTTGACGACATGAGAGATTCTTATGAATTTTATCCTGATTTTTCTAAGCCGTTGACAAAGTGCAGCCGATGACAAAGTGCAGAGCACTTATTCAAGACCAACTGACTACTAAATTGGATGAATATTTTATTCAAGAAGGTATGTTGTTTAAAGGTATTCAGTTGTGTATACTGAAAGGACCAATGAGAAGTAATTTGATAAAGGAGAAACATAGTAGTGGTTTGGCTAGACATTTTGGTGTTGATAAAACATTGAATTTGCTTAAGGAGAAATACTTTTGGCCATAGTTGTATAAAGATGTTCAGAAATTTGTAAAAAGTTGTGGAGTTTGTCAAGTTGCAAAAGGAGTGAGTCAGAATACTGGATTGTATACACTAATTTTTGTACCTAAGAAACCTCGAACTGACATCAGTATGGATTTTTTTCTTGGCTTACCGAAGACAGTAAGAGGTAATGATTCTATATTTGTGGTTGTGGATAGATTTTCTAAAAAGGCACATTTTATACCTTGTAGAAAGACATCAAATGTAGTGCATGTGGTAGATCTTTTGTCTAAGGAAATTTTTAGATTGCATGGATTACCGAGGAGTATTATCTCTAACCAAGATAGTGAATTTGTTGGATACTTTTGGAAGACCCTTTGGAAGAAGTTTGGCACCGATTTGAAATATAGTTCTACATTTCACCCACAAACTGATGGATAGACCGAAGTTGTGAATAGAAGTTTGGGAAATCTTTTGAGATGTTTAGTTGGAGACACACCAAGTAATTGGGATTCTATGTTGGCACGAGCAGAGTTTGCATACAATAATTCAGTGTATAGGAGTATTGGGAAAACACCTTTTGAGATTGTAAATGGCATACAACCGAGAGATATATCAGATTTGAGAGACATTGCTGATGAAAGAAAGAAGTGTTGAAGGAGTAAAATTTGTTGATTACATGAAGACATTGCATGAATATGTGAAATACATGTTGGAAATGAGTAATCAGAAATATAAAAACAGAGCTGATAGATCAAGGAGACATAAGACTTTTGATGTTGGTGATGAAATAATGGTTCATTTGAAGAAAGTCAGATTTCATGTTGGAACATATGGGAAGTTGAAAATGAAGAAGTTTGGACCTTGCAAGATTTTGAGGAAATTTGACAGTGGAAATGCATATGAGATTGAGTTACCCAATGATATGGACATATCACCTATATTCAACATTGCTGATTTGTATGAATTTCATGAGCTTGAAGAAGACATGACAGTACCGACAGATTATCCTAAGAAGTAGAATCAAGAGGTTGAACATGTTTTGGAGCAAAGAATTGGCATAAGTACAAGAGGAAAACAATATATGGAATATCTGATAAAGTGGAAGAATAGACCAATTGAAGACAACTCATGGATTTCATAGTCTAAGTTGGATGCAGCTCAGATCATACCTACTGAATGATTCAGAGAATCATTCTCAAATAACTTGAGGTGTCTGATGTAGGAGCATCTTAGGTCCTTGGCAATCTTGTGTCACCAAAAACATATTTGAGTTTTTTTGTGTTGCTCGATTCTTGCTTTGATCGAGTTGGTTCAATGTTGCTCAATTTCCTTTGTTCACTAGTGTTGGTCGGCTATCTCTTTGGCACTTGGTTATTTTTCTGGCGCTTGGTGATGCTTGTCTGGTGCTCGATTGGCTTTGCTTACTGACAGGTTTCTTTTGAGTTTCTGTTGAGGTCGACTTGTGCATTTAATTTGGGTCACAGATTTAATGTTGGTAGATCTATCATTAGGAAGTGTGTGGACACAAATCTGGTTGTTCCTTCCGTTAATTATGGATCTGAAGGCTGACTTAGTTTTCTAGCCTCTTGTATATATGTATTTATTTGGTTAGAGTTTAGGGAATGAGTTTTTGGGGATAGAAGATAGAAGATAGAGTTAGAGATATTTGACAGATCCTCACATGTTTGAGAACTTATGTAATTCATTTTAATATCTGGCCGAAATCAAGAAGGCCTTATAGCCCAGCATGTATGAATCTGTTTGAAGAAATATATGAATGATCCTACATTTTCTCTCTCCCACTGTGTTGTTGTTGCTTCCACATGTTGTTGAGCAAGGTGGAGCAGGTTAGGGTGTGCCAGTTCTGGCCCCTCGTGTCTCTTGCTTGTGTCAATAACTCATTCTACTTAATCTTGCAATGCATTCTTCCTCCCTAATTGGAATCACTAAAACCATGTAAATTGTATCCCTTGGAGCTATAGTAATGAATACTAAAACTTAAAGTTCCTTTTCCATACCTTGAAATTATTTTAATACCTACCATTTTTATAAAACAGGCTCTATGATATGCTTTGAGACAAGAGAAACTACATATGCAATATCAAGCCTAGAGTGAGTGAGAAATGTCAAACTCCAAACTACACTTCTCTAAGTTGTCAAATCTACTTTTCAACGTCATAATCTCCACACATAAAAAATCCTTTATAAATTAGAGTGGAGGTTGGTTTACAATCAAGTTTATCAAAATTTTATGACATATTTTATTTGAAAAATGAAAATTACATCCTTATTTTGATTAACCTCCATACCTAAAATATATTGCATAAGGCCTAGAATCTAACATCTCAAATTCTTTCATCATAAAATATATGAAGTTATATTTCTTAATAAAATTAATATACATATTGGCACTGATAATGTAATTATTTTCTTATTTTTAGTAAAGGGTACGATCACTCTTACTTTGATTAAAGTCATTTTCCTTAAAAAACCCATCAATCCTTGCATACCAAGCTCTTGGTGCTATCTTGAGGAAATACAATGCCTTCTTTAGCTTCTACACTTGACTCTCTTTTCCTTGCACCTAAAAATATTGTGGCTATTCCACATAAATCTCTTCTTCTAAGGACCCATTCAAGAAAGCACTTTTCATATCTATATATGATGAATTATCCTTTTCTTGGGCAAGAGAAATCAACATACAAATGGTCTCTTGATGTGCAATGGGAGAAAAATTTCCATCACTATCTATGCGATACTTCCAAGTGAATCCTTTACCAAATATCTCACTTTGTGTCTTTTAACAATTCCAGCCCTATGATTCTTAGTCTTATATAACCATTTATTTCCAATCTTTTTCTTATGACATGGAATCTTTTTTAGCTACCAAAAGCCATTCCTATTAATATAATACATCTCGTGTTGAATTGCTTGCACCAAAATTTCAGCATATAAAAAATAATTCAAAATGTACTATCTCACCTCTATGATTCTCTTTATTGGGATGCCAAATTAGGCCCCCACATTTGTTTCTCCATTTGCCTTACAAATTGAAAACCAAAACCCCTCAATTTAAGTTGGCACTAGCCATAAAATCATAGGCTCTCTCACATGCCTGAAGAAGTACTACCTTTGATGGTAATGGCAGCAATATTTTAATGTAATAGATACCAAAACAATTTCTATGAATACAAAGAATAGTAACACACTCAACTCTAGTGAATAATTCTACAAAATAATAAATTTAAGCTCTCTCAAATAAGTATTTCCTGAAACCTTCCAAATTCTATGTTTTTTTTAAAAGACCTGCACCACTATCTCTAATGGACACAAATTTTGGTGTTTTTGCACATCAACTTGTAAGCTTCCATGAGCTAATAGAAATTGATTCTTAGTGTGTGATTTTGATGCAGGAGCATCCTAGGATTCTTGGCAATCCTGTATCAACCAAAATATGTTTGTCTTTGGAGGTAGATTAATAGTTTTGATCTTGGTTTGGTAGAATACTTGCTCGGTTTGGGAGACTGGTTACTCAATTTCTGTGGTTGCCGGGGTGCTCAGTCTCTAAAGAATGCTCGGTATCTGAAAGCATTAGTTGTCCTGATGCTCAGTGATAACTATGTTGCTTGGTCATGCTTAGTGTGGTCAGTTTCTAGCACTTAATTATTTCCTCTACTGCTTGGTGTTCTTGCTTACTGTCTGGATTATTTTATTGGATCGGCTTGGCTGACTAGTGTATTTAATTTGGGTCACACTCCTCATGTTATAGATTGACCGTTGGACATGTGGGGACCTAGATCTGGCACATCGCATTCTTCCATGCGGATTTGATGACCGTTGGAGCCATCTTGGAGAGTTTGTTTATTTCGTAAGGCTATGTGAGAGGCGATTGATGTTTTAGCATTTAATATTGTTTGGGTGGGTTAATTGTTTCTTTAGCCAACTTGTGGCTAGGATTTAGTATTTATAGGATATTTGGGTAGATGTTTGGGGAGAATGATTAGCATCATCAGGAAGTTAGAAGAGTTAGTAGCCTGTGAGCTTAGGAGCAGGAAGATTGCTTGGAAGTTTGAACGTACAAGTTAGATCTTTCCTGGATGCCTACCAGTGTGTTTCTTGTTGCAAACCTGGGCTATCTGAATGTTGATGTTGTGGAAAAGATTTAGATCCTACAAGATCTTGTAGGCTGTTACTTGCTTTGTAATTGGCCATAACTGGGAAGGCCTTACAGCTCGGCACATTGCATGTAATTAGTGATTTTATGAATATAGACTCCTATTTCATTATAGATCTATTATCATTGTTGTGTATTTTTGTTGTGTATTAGTTTGGCTATAAGGTTAATCAATCCTTAATTGGATTCACCAACCTTGACTATGTCAAGTGGTATCAGAGTGAAGTTGAGTTGATCTTGTGGGGTGAAGTTTGTTCCTATTTGAGTGAAGTCTGTTCCTGTTGGATCCAAGTGGATCTTGTGTGTTTGTATCTAGATCTTGATTTGAAGATGCCTTTGAGTAGAAATCGTGAGATTTTAGAGGAAGAAGCAACTCGAGAATTTAGTCTTGATGATTTTAGGGCCTTATAGAAACAAGTGCAAGTACAAGAGGAATTAAGAAAGAAGAAGCCCACTGGTGCAGGAGCACCTCACACATTTAGTTCAGAGTCAGAGACATCAAGGACATCCAAAGCAAAGCAAGAGAATGGGATGCATGATCTAGGTCAACCAATCAATTGGAGGATCCTAGCACCTATCATGATTTTCAAATAATGCAATACATTGGCATATTTATAATGTCCTTAAAGGACTACTTTTCAATATGTAATGTCCTCAAAGGACTCAATCATATGTTGGTCATGGACCAATGATGTCCAAGTTTTAATATTGTGGTCAATTATGTTTCTAGGAGTCCAAGAATAAGTAATTAGTCTAAAGAGTCTAAATTAGGCTATTGAGTAAGTTTAATGGCTTTGAGAGAGTTTAAGAAAATATTGAATGTTCCAATAAAGACTTTGTTGTTATTTAAATATTCAAATAACGAACGGCTAGTTTGGAAATTGAGGGAAACTCTTAGTTGTAATTGTTTTAGTCCTAACCTTCCAACTCAACGATGATAGTTGGTTGGAGTAGTTATTTTAGGAAGTTATATATTATTAGGGAAGTCTCTGTTACGGGGAGAGAAAAGAAGACTAGTGTATTTAGGGGAATGATTCAATAATACAAATCTGAAGTTTTTTGCAATTTGATTCAACTGTTTGAATCTCCAATTGATTAGGTTTAGTATCCTTATGAATTGAAAGGGATTCTTAGTCAGTTTATTGCTTAGTAGATGAATTGTATATTGTTCTAAATTCACTGTCAGTACAGAGAGAAATGACTGGTGTGTTGAATCGGTAACGAGAAGCAATAAAACATCTTTTGTTACCTGCTACCCGATTCATTGTTATATTTCCAATTTGATTGGATTCGATCTTTGAATGCAGTGACAGGGTTTTATTAAGTCTTTTGCTTTGCTAGTTAATGTTTTTTTCATTGTATTAAGTTCCCTGTCGCGCCAGTTGTTCTGACACAACAATCTTCTTTAACCGTTTATTGCCTAGCAGAGTTTAGGTTACCACTAGTGTCATTCCATGAATACTCAGGCCTAATTCATGGAATGACCAATTATTAATTTGTATTATTATACTACTGACTATGCATATGCAGGATTGAGACAAAAGGTGTGGTCGCTGTTGAGAATAGTGAAGAACAGTGAGGAAAAACACTGAGATTGGGAACCCGAATGCAGCAATGGCTAACTTAGCCAATGAAAGGAGATGTTTGGGTTTGAGAATGGTATGTGGGGTTCATTAGTTGGTGATTCCATCAGAAATTTGGAGGGGAAGTGTGTTATGATTGGAGATTGAAGAAGCCTAGTTGACAGGGTTTGAAGACAACAAATTGAGAATTTTGATGTTGCAGGGTGTTGGAGATCAATTCCTTTTGGATTTGGTTGATTTAAAGCATAACAAGGCACTGTCCAGGTTTAGGAAGTGTTAGGTGGAAATTTTCACATACTTCCTTTGAAATTTGGGTCATTTTTATACATTAAAACCAGGGGTACAGTCATAGATAGGGGTGTTTGCCCAAAGAAACAGTATGAGAGCTTTTGGTATATTATAGAATTTTGAAAAGGGTATTTGTAAATGTCATCACTTTGCCTAGTGTTTTGAGAAAATATAGAGTTATTCATGTTCCAAGTCTGCTGGAGGGTTGTTAGCCAGTTTGTTAAAGTCTTTGTGACCAGTTTGTGAGAAAATTGGTGAAATGGGATACGGGAATTGAGTGAGAGTCTCAGAATCTTAAATCCAAGTCAGTGGAAGCTTTGAAAACCAAATTCATCCTATTGAGTATTGTGGGGAAGTCTTGTTAAGTCAACTTCTTGAAGTATTTATGATTGTTGATAAGCCCAAGTGTCCAAACCTTTTAAAATTTGCAAGCTCTCATCATGTTTTGAAGACCACCACCCTTCCCTCTGCATCAAGTGGTATCAGAGCCTAGGGAAAGGTCTTGCGGAAGTGTCTTGGTCTTGTGAAGTTGGTTCTTGAATCCTTTAGTTGTGCCCTTGCAGTTGAACTATCCTGGGAGGAGTAGCCCTATAGTAGATTCTTGTACCAAGTTGATCAAGCAGCCATGTCCGAGGGGGAAGAAGAGATTCCTACAAGGTTGACAAATATGGAGTTGGCAAAGATAGTGAAAGAACAAGTGGTAGATAACAAAAAGTTAAGGGCATCATTAGACCAAAGGGACAAAGAGAATGCTGAAAAAGATAGATTGATAAAGTCCATGATGGAGAGGCTATCAGCACTAGAGAAGAAGGATAAAAGCATCAGATTGGATGAAGAAATCAGAGATGAAGAAGAGGAAGAAGAACCCGAAGAAGAAGAAGTGGACCCTGAAGAAGTAAAGATGGCTAAGTTGGCAAAAGCCATAAGGAATGGAGATGTGAGGGTAAGGACAGACTTACCTATGTATGGAGGAAAGATGGATGACGAAGAGTTGATAGATTGGTTTGGTGCAATTGAAAATTGCTTTGAGTGTGAAGGGATAGAAGAGAAGGACAAAGTGAAGATAGCAAAGTCTAGGTTGAAGGGACATGCTTTGTTGTGGTGGGATTGTGTTCGGGCAGACAGATGGAAGAATGGTAGACCCAAGATCACATCTTGGTATACCATGATGGACAAAATGAAGGCAAATTTTTTGCCAAGAGACTATAGAGTACAGTTGTACAAGAAGATGAGGGATTTCAGGCAGAAGGAGATGGATGTGCAAAAGTACACGGAGGAATTCCACAAGCTTGATATTAGAGTGGATCATGATGAAGAGATGGAAGAAAAGATTGCAAGATATATGGGGGGGTTGAGGTTCAACATTCAGGATGAACTTAGTCTTTCTACCCCGAGGACGGTTGATGAATGCTATCAGTTAGCCTTGAGGGCTGAAGAGAAGATAAAAAGAAGACAAGAAAAATAGAGCAGCAATAGAGGTGGATCTTCCATGAGAGGAAGAGGGGGAAGAGGTACTACTGATTTTTAGAATCAGAATGACAAAGATAAAGATAAAACATTTTCAGAATCAAGAGGGGGTTATAGAGGTGGAAGAAGTGGAGGAAGAGGAAGTGGAGTATTCACAGGAAGATGCTTCACTTGCAATGAAGTGGGCCATCAGTCCTTTAGGTGTCCTAAATGGCAAGAAGAAAAAGGGAGAGATAGAAAAGTGCACTTGGTTGATGAAGAACCACGAAGGGAAGAGCAGAAAGAACCAATTGAAATTCATCCGGAAGAGGGAGAGTACTTGCTGATGGGAAGAAGCAATCAAACCCCAAAGGATCCAGGTATATTTAGATCTAATTGTCTCATTCAAGGCAAGGTATGAAAATTTATAATTGATTCAGGGGCAAGTAATAATGTATTATCTTATGAGGTTGTTAAGAAATTGAATTTGAAAGTTTTTGCACATGCTGCTCCTTATTATGCTACTTGGGTGACTGAAAGTCAGAATTTGTTGGTTAAGGATCAAGTAATGGTTGATTTTTCAGTTGGGAGTTATAGGGACAAGGTCTTATGTGATGTCATGCACATGACTTGTGGGCATCTAATTTTAGGACGCTCTTGGCAATGTTCAAGAAGAGTTATACATAATGGTTATGAGAACACATATGTGGTTCAACAGGGAAAGGTGAAGTATACATTGCATCCATTGGTAGGAAGCCCCAAAATGTCTATACTAATGTGTTTTGGCAGAGATGTTTTAGTGCAGGGGCAGGACAATCTCGTTGATACTGGTTGGAAACAAGATGAAGTTGAGGCAGGGCAGGACAGTAGACTGTGTGACCCATTGTTTGTGGTGATTGGGACAGTCAAGTGTCCTTTGAAAGGGCAAGCAGATGAAGGAGAAAGGGGGATAGGGCAGATGAAGTTTGTTCAGCAGCAGTCTAAAGTGCAACAGCAGTAGCACTGTCACGAATGCGGACTGTCCAATACAACTATGTTTTTATCTAACCATTGCTGTATGAATGCAGGAAGTTTGAGACATCAGCAGGTCACTTTTGGGGAGTGTATCATTCCTAACCATCAAGCTGTTATGAGCAAATACAGTGGACACAAGAAGGACAACTCTTGGGACAAGAGTTCTTTGCATGAGGGGGAGTTTGGTGCAGGAGCACCTCACACATTCAGTTCAGAGTCAGAGACATCAAGGACATCCAAAGAAAAGCAAGAGAATGGGATGCATGATCTAGGTCAACCAATCAATTGGAGGATCCTAGCACCTATCATGATTTTCAAATAATGTAATACATTGGCATATTTATAATGTCCTTAAAGGACTACTTTTCAATATGTAATGTCCTCAAAGGACTCAATCATATGTTGGTCATGGACCAATGATGTCCAAGTTTTAATATTGTGGTCAATTATGTTTCTAGGAGTCCAAGAATAAGTAATTAGTCTAAAGAGTCTAAATTAGGCTATTGAGTAAGTTTAATGGCTTTGAGAGAGTTTAAGAAAATATTGAATGTTCCAATAAAAACTTTGTTGTTATTTAAATATTCAAATAACGAACGGCTAGTTTGGAAATTGAGGGAAACTCTTAGTTGTAATTGTTTTAGTCCTAACCTTCCAACTCAACGATGATAGTTGGTTGGAGTAGTTATTTTAGGAAGTTATATATTATTAGGGAAGTCTCTGTTACGGGGAGAGAAAAGAAGACTGGTGTATTTAGGGGAATGATTCAACAATACAAATCTGAAGTTTTTTGCAATTTGATTCAACTGTTTGAATCTCCAATTGATTAGGTTTAGTATCCTTATGAATTGAAAGGGATTCTTAGTCAGTTTATTGCTTAGTAGATGAATTGTATATTGTTCTAAATTCACTGTCGGTACAGAGAGAAATGACTGGTGTGTTGAATCGGTAAAGAGAAGCAATAAAACATCTTTTGTTACCTGCTACCCGATTCATTGTTATATTTCCAATTTGATTGGGTTCGATCTTTGAATGCAGTGACAGGGTTTTATTAAGTCTTTTGCTTTGCTAGTTAATGTTTTTTTCATTGTATTAAGTTCCCTGTCGTGCCAGTTGTTCTGACACAACAATCTTCTTTAACCGTTTATTGCCCAGCAGAGTTTAGGTTACCACTAGTGTCGTTCCATGAATACTCAGGCCTAATTCATGGAATGACCAATTATTAATTTGTATTATTATACTACTGACTATGCATATGCAAGATTGAGAGAAAAGGTGTGGTCGCTGTTGAGAATAGTGAAGAACAGTGAGGAAAAACGCTGAGATTGGGAACCCGAATGCAACAATGGCTAACTTAGCCAATGAAAGGAGATGTTTGGGTTTGAGAATGGTATGTGGGGTTCATTAGTTGGTGATTCCATCAGAAATTTGGAGGGGAAGTGTGTTATGATTGGAGATTGAAGAAGCCTAGTTGACAGGGTTTGAAGACAACAAATTGAGAATTTTGATGTTGCAGGGTGTTGGAGATCAATTCCTTTTGGATTTGGTTGATTTAAAGCATAACAAGGCACTGTCCAGGTTTAGGAAGTGTTAGGTGGAAATTTTCACATACTTCCTTTGAAATTTGGGTCATTTTTATACATTAAAACCAGGGGTACAGTCATAGACAGGGGTGTTTTCCCAAAGAAACAGTATGAGAGCTTTTGGTATATTATAGAATTTTGAAAAGGGTATTTGTAAATGTCATCACTTTGCCTAGTGTTTTGAGAAAATATAGAGTTATTCATGTTCCAAGCCTGCTGCAGGGTTGTTAGCCAGTCTGTTAAAGTCTTTGTGACCAGTTTGTGAGAAAATTGGTGAAATGGGATACGGGAATTGAGTGAGAGTCTCAAAATCTTAAATCCAAGTCAGTGGAAGCTTTGAAAACCAAATTCATCCTATTGAGTATTGTGGGGAAGTCTTGTTAAGTCAACTTCTTGAAGTATTTGTGATTGTTGATAAGCCCAAGTGTCCAAACCTTTTAAAATTTGCAAGCTCTCATCATGTTTTGAAGACCACGACCCTTCCCTCTGCATCACCTACCTTGAAAGAGAATAGTGATGATGAGTCTAGGGAAGATCATTTTGAAGAAGCTGTAGAAGAAGCTAGAGTTCCAGAAGAGAATAGAATCTTGAAAGCTATGTCTAAGATTGGGAAGAGACCTAATATTGAAGTTTCTGCCTTTGTTGGAAGCCTTAGGCCTGAAGAATTGATTGATTTGATCAATGAGATTGATGAATACATTGACTATGAAGGAATAGAATATCCTGATAGGGTTTGATTTGTAAAGAGTAAGTTGAAGGGTCATGAAAATATTTGGTGGAGGGAAGTTCAGTTGGAAAGAGGTAGAAGAGGAAAGGAAAAGATCACTAAGTGGAACCGAATGGTTGACAAGTTGAAGAAGCAATTCATTCTGGTGGATTATGAATTGGACATGTTTAAGAAGATGCAAGCTTTGAAGTAGACTAGCAAATCAATACAAGAGTATACCGAGGAATTTTACAGAATCCTGATTAGGACCGGTCATTCTGAAGCTGATAAAGAGAAGGTTGCTAGGTATGTCTATGGTTTGAGACCTAACTATATTTAGGAAGAATTACTTACTATTTGGTTGACAACAACAGGAGATGTGTATCAAATGGCATTGAAGATTGAAGAGAAGCTGAATAAGAAGTATGAAGGAAGACAAAATAGTAAGAACCGAGGTGGTAAAACTAGTGAGACAGTTGTTGAAGGTAATGTGACTGAAAATCCTAAGTCTGATGTAGGATCTAGCAGTGGTCAAGTTACTAAAAATGTTGGACAGAGAGGAAGGTGGAAGAATGAGTTCACCGGTACTTGTTATAACTGTGGTAAAGTTGGTCATAGAAGTTTCTAATGTCTTAAGAAGAGGGTGGAACTGACTGCTGAAGAAGATATTGTGAATGTTGCAAAAAAAGGTGAGACTCTTATCACTAGGAGATTAGCTGCATGTGTCCATGAACCAGTGCAAAGAAGAAATTTGTTCAAAACCAGATGTAAGTGCAAGAGTAAGGTATGTAATGTCATAGTTGATGGTGGCAATTTTGAGAACTTTCTTTCAGAAGAAATGGCTAGTAAATTAAGTTTGGAAAGAAGGAAACACCCTAACCCTTATCTGGTTAGTTGGATACAAGATGTTTCTAAGGTTAGAGTTGAAGAACAATGCTTGGTTATTTTTCAGACTGGATCTTACTAGAATGAGATATTATGTGATGTATTACCAATGGATGCCTATCATCTGTTGCTTGGAAGAACTTGGCAGTTTGATACAAATGTGTTGTTTGATGGCCGTGCTAACACCTATGTGGATAGGCATGAAGGAGCTCATCATATGATGATACCTTTACAGGAGGTAGGAACTAAGGAATGTGGAGTCATCAGGTGTTGTCCATGTGACAAACCTTAGGAGCACAGGGTTGATGAACCTATTCCTATAGAGTCTAGTTTGAAGGAGAAGGAGAGGGAAATATCTAAAGAGTTTGTTGAGATCAAGAGATAGATGATCTTTTTGATAGAGATAGTACATCAGATGATGACATTCATGACACAGAGAGATGCAAATGATACTAAGTTGATTGAGAGGGAGGAACCTTACCGAGGCATTGATGTTGTTGGTATTGGTCAGAATCGGTTGCTATCAGTTGCAGACCAAAAAGATAAGACAAGTGGAAAGCAGAAGGATTTGTTGTGGGAGATAGTGGATGAAGTGAGAACTACTTGGAGTGAAGGACAAGATGAGATATGGGTTAATAATAGATTTGGCATACCTGTTCTAATTCCCTTGAGGTGTTCCTAATTTCCTTATAAGAAAAACTTTCTTACCTAGGGTCTCTAATGCAGGAGCATCCTAGGATTCTTGGCAATCCTGTATCAACCAAAATATGTTTGTCTTTGGAGGTAGATTAATATTTTTGATCTTGGTTTGGTAGAATACTTTCTCAATTTGGGAGACTAGTTTCTCAGTTTCTGTGGTTGCCGAGGTGTTGGGTCTCTAAAGAATGCTCAGTAACTAAAGGTGTCAGTTGTCCTGATGCTTGGCGATAACTGCGTTGCTCAGTCATGCTTAGTGTAGTAAGTTTTTGGCACTCGGTTATTTCCTCTGCTGCTTGGTGTTCTTGCTTACCATCTGGATTGTTTTATTGGATCGGCTTGGCCGACTGGTGTATTTAATTTGAGTTGCACTTTTCATGTTATGGATTGACCGTTGGATGTGTGGGGACCTAGATCTGGCGTGTTGCATTCTTCTATGTGGACCTGATGACCATTGGGGCCATCTTGGAGAGTTTGTTTCTTTTGTAAGGCTATGTGAGAGTCGACTGATGTTTTAGCATTTAATATTGTTTGGGTGGGTTAATTGTTTCTTCAGCCGACTTGTGGCTGGGATTTAGTATTTATAGGATGTTTGGGTAGATGTTTGGGGAGAATTATTGGCATCATCAAGAAGTTAGAAGAGTTAGTAGCTTGCAAGCTTAGAAGCAAGAAGATTGCTTGGAAGTTTGAGTACAAGTTAGATCTTTCCTGGATGCCTACCAGTGTGTTGCTTGTTGCAAACCTGAGCTATCTGAATGCTAATGTTGTGGAAAAGATTTAGATCCTGCGAGATCTTGTAGACTATTACTTTCTTTGTAATTGGCTATAACCGGGAAGGCCTTACAGCCTGACACATTGCATGTAATTAGTGATTTGATGAATATAGACTCTTGTTTCATTACAGATATGTTGTCATTGTTGTGTATTTTTGTTGCGTATTGGTTTGGCTACAAGGTTGGTCAGTCCTTAATTGGATTCACCAACCTTGACTGCGTCAAATTTATGTCTAGTTGTGGACAGGTAGTTATGGAGGTATGATTTCTCACAATATTTCATTGATGTTGTATGATATAAGAACTAGTCATAATTAGGAACATTGTGTTGGATTTGATGAATCCATTAATGGGTCCATTTTCTCACCATAGTTTAACAAGATCTACTAATCAAAACTAGTGGATCACTACTCTTATAAATCCCATACATCATTGTTTGTAAGGGTGAAGTCTTCCAAGTTGCTACTAAATTTAAGATTACCATATTGAGTGCATTTGTCTCTTGATTGAGAATACAACATGATCTACTTGTTGTCATTAAACAATTCCATCCCAAACCCTAGATATTGCGTGCAAATGATCTCTTATGCAAATATATTACATGTAGTTCAATTTGGAATTTTGATGAACTAAGAGAATCTACTAATAACTCAACACACTAAAGAAATAACACAAAGATTTGTGATCTTTCATTAAGCTTCTCTACACACAAAATTAACACACCTTGCAAACAATTCACACAAAATTACATGCTATTAGAGATATTTGAATGTAAGAGCCATAAATATAGGTCAAAATGCAAACCACACAAAATTGCACAAATTGAATGTTGGAGGATGAATGAAATTGATTAATTTTCTTAAGAAGTGCATATATAATAGAGAACATTAATAACTAGAAAAGTAGTTACTATCTAGAATTGTGACATGTTATCACATGTGAGATTGTACAACTAAAAAATCATTATTAAAAAAAAACAGCGAACTTATGTAAAAGAAGTATTTGAAGTAGATTATCAAACATTAACATATAAAATATTTTTAATAAAATTCCAAAATTATACAATGTAGCTCCTCGATTGTTAGTTATATTTTTTTAAATCAAATCTATACCTTACTATATATTATTGGCACATCATAGATGTCAAATATTATTTTATAAATTATTACAATTAGTACATGTCCATAAGATTGTACAAAATGCATGACAATATAGATTTGAAGATTAAACATAAAAATCCAATAAACAAATGAACCGACCAATAACTTAGAATAATTGCTTTTTTGATGAAAAATTGTTCAAGTTTAGCAAATGTATAGACCACATTTGGAAAGGGTCCTGAAGGCGGATCAAAAGGATATGCAGTGAGCGAACATTTGCGGAAGCAGTGTACGTAGAAGCATAATCATTAGGCAACGTTTTGGAGTCAATGTGTCCATCGGTGTTGTCATTTCAGTAGCGCAGTTTAATAGGTTCTACAATTCCTCGGGAAAAAATGCTCTTTCTCCGAGTTCTTCAACAACTCAAAGAAATGTGTTTTTTCTGGTGCTCGTCAAAGGGTTCATAGACACGTTACAGGAAAAAATAGTCTTCTCAAGTTTAACATAATTGAAAAGGTAAATTTTTAGATTAAATTTAACATAGAGAGACGTACTTCAATTACAAGGACATTAGGAGCAGGTAAAGTTAGTTTTGACTTTGTTAGGGTTGATCATTTTTTATATCTAAAGAATCTACAATCTCTAATAATGCAGAGGAGTTATATATATATATATATATATATATATATATATTTGTTTCGAACGAGTATTTATATTTTTCATATGGTGGTTTTATATTTTTCATTTAATTCTTTCTACATATCTTAAATTTATAATATTATTAATATATATTGTTGTTTAAATTCTATTATTATTTTTGTATATTATTTTATTTTTATTATGAGTATTTTCTTATAAGTGATATAGTAGCAATATATTTTGGAAGATTAGGTAATACTAAGAAATATGTAACTCATATCTATGTAAAAATGTTGAAAAGTCATAGATATACTCTACATTTGACAAAAGATTCCCAAACCAAGTCAATACTTTTGTTTTAGTCAATAGTTTTCAATGTCATGGACTAAAGATACCTCATGACATGTGTTAAGGAGTAATAGGAATATTTGTGAACACTTCAATGATCTTGATCATCCAACTTAATAAAGGAATGAAAATAGTCTACTAGAAAAGAAAATAACCACTCATGTTGAAGTCTTTTACAGACAATCATCATAAAAAATTGATAGAAAAATTTATACCTTGCTTCTAGCTTTAATCATTGCAAAGAAATTTAATTTTTTATTTACAAGTACATTGTGTGATAAATAAGTAAATAAATTGTAATGTAGAAATCATTACAAGAGTCCATAAATCATGACAAGAAGTAAATTAAGAGATAATACATGTTTGATTTTTGAATTTGAGCCAAGACTAGTCAAGGATGCGCTATAAAATGAAGACTTGATTAATGCAATGAAAGAAGAGATTGATCATATTGAAAAGAAAAACACTTGGTCACTAGTATAGAGACCCAAGGATACGAATGTGATTGGAAAAAGGTGGATTTTTAGGAATAAACTCAATGAAAAAGGATATGTGATTAGAAACAAAGACATACTTGTACGCAAAAGGTATGCACAAGAAGAAGGTATTGACTATGGTGAGACATTTTTCCCTATTGCTAGATTAGAAGATGTTAGAATTTTACTTGCATATGCTGCCTATAAAGGATTCAAAGTTTATCAGATGGATGTTAAGTTTGCATTTTTGAATGAAATTCTTGAAGAAGAAGTTTGCATTGAACAACCTAAAGGATTTGTTAAAAATTCTAACAAGGATATGGTATGAAAACTACACAAGTCACTCTATGGTTTGAAGAAAGCCCCCTGAGCATGGTATGAAATATTGCACTCATACTTAGTCAAGATTGGATTTCAAAGGACAAGTGACAATGACAATTTATATTTGAAATGTGATAGTAATGATAAGATTCTGATTACTGAAATATTTATTGATGATATCATACTTGGAGGAAATGATTATATGTCTAAATCATTTTTTGAAGAGATGATAAAGGAATTTGAGATGCCCATGATAGGAGAGATTAAATTCTTTATTGGGCTTCAAATTTAGCAAGCTAAATATGGGATCTACATAACACAGTCAAAATATATCAAGAAGATCCTAAAAACATTCAATATGAAAGAATCAAAACTGGTTGGAACACCAATGGCTACTAGTTGAAAATTGTCAAACAAAGATGAGACAATGGAAGTAAATGAGATACTCTACTAATCTATGATTGGTAAGTTATAATATGTTGTTCATAGCAGACCTGATATTGCTCATATTGTTGGGATTGTTGCAAGGTTTTCTGCCAACCCAAAGGAAACAGACATGTCTACAGTCAAAAGGATATTTAGATATCTAAAATGAACCAAGGACTATGGACTATGATATAAAAATAATGGAGATTTTGATCTAAAGGTATATATTGATGTTGATTGAGCAGGTAATGTTTATGATAGAAAAAGTACAAGTGGAGGAGCTTTCTTTTTAGGAGAAATATTGGTGACATGGTTAAGCAAGAAACAAAGTTGTATTTCACAGTCTATTGTTGAAGTTGAGTATGTTGTTGCAGCTATGAATTGTTCAAATATTGTGTGGATCAAACTACTACTTGAAGGTATGCAAGAATAAAATATAGATGTTATTACTATTTACTATGATAATACAAGTGATATTAACATATCAAAGAATCTGATGATGCATTCAAAGACAAAGCACATTTATATCAAGTATCATTACTTGAGAGAACAAGTACAAAATAAACATGTGATATTGGAGTATGTAAATTCAAAGGAGCAAATAGAAGATATATTTACCAAACCACTACTGAAGGATTCTTTTAAGTATCTCCAAGGTAAGGTAGGGGTTCTTCCCCTATCCAATATTCACTAAGGCAAGATGCATGCTACATCAATTCAGGAACTCATTAGAATATATATTTTGTAATTTGATGCTAGTGTCCACTCTTTAGGTGAAGTTTGAAGTTGTGAAATATATTTATGGAAGTAATGAGAAATAAGTACATGTGAGGTATGATTTGAGAAGTATATGTTTCTTTGGAATTATTGTCAAAGAGGGAGAAGTTTACCAAAATGAGAGAGAAATAAAGCAATTGATTATTGCAAGAGAAGACTGAATAGTGATAGATGATGAACAAGATACACTGAGAGGTGAATATCCAAGAGGGAGAATGATTAGAAGAAAAGATCACGAAAAGAAGATGTTAAAACTTAGAGGGAGTATACAACAATGACAAGATAGAAAGTGTTGCCATCTTCAATTGAATAGTAAATATTGTTAATGTATTTCCATCAATGCCAAAGAGGGAGATTATTACTATAATTGATGGTGATGTGGGAGATTGTTAACTAATGATGATGAAGACTGACTAAAATGAGAGGTATACAAGATAATGGAAAGGCTCTAGATCAATTATTATCTTGTCATTGATGTCAAGCAATTGATTTCTGATTTATATTGAGTTGTCATATCATTCAGAGTATGATATAAGTTGAGTAAAGTTAAAGAAGAAGAAGAAGAAGAAGTGACATGATGAGAAGATGAATAACTTAACTAGATGGCTTATACCGAGAAAAAAATGGTAAGGTTATATTGATATAATTTATTTATACTAAATATTCAATTATATTGAGTTGGTTAAGAAGATTAATCGAGTCGGTAAGAAAAATAATTGTGGCCCTATTGGGTAGGAAAAGTCATTCATTGAAAGAAAATGTAAGTTTCAGTTAAGAGAAAGGAAGTCAGGACACCGAGTGGAAGGTTTTAGTCACCGAGTGAAGTTGACCAAAATTCAATTGAACGACGTCGAGCAAGGAATAAAAATTAAATACAAGGATTAAAATAACATTTAATGTTAAGCTATGATGAGCTAGAAGATTTTGATGATGAGGAAGTGTTAGTTAGAGAGATCTACAATCAAGAAAATTCAAGGTGAAGATCTATGGAAAGATCTAAGAGGAAAAAAGAGTAGGAACAAGTTCCAAGGTGATGATAAAACATGTTAACCGAGATCTAGACTCATTGAATTAGTGTATGAGAATGAATTAGAGGGCTGAGATTGATCAAAGGAAAATGTGATAAATTATATTAAGTAGATAAACATGGTCTATATAAAGGATGATTTTGTATAGACAAATGGATAGAATATTGAAGAGTTGAAGAGTCGCCAATTGATGCAGTGAAGAAGGAAAAGGTTAAATCTAAGTTAGAAAGACATAATTTGATGAATTGTTGAAGCCAGTGGAAAGTGAAGGATTGAAGTGAAGATAAAGAGTGCACAAAGGATCTAATATGCAAATGATAGTTGCAAATTTACAAGTTAATTTATCTACTATTGCTTATTAACATTTGTAGCATTAAAATATCTTAACCTAGTAGACCTAAAATTCTTATTTGTAAATCCTTTCAAAAGGTAACATTCTAGAAAGAGTGTTTGAAGTCCTTTAACTAGGCCACTCCTTACATAGTGAAGATCCTAACAGATCTAAGGTAAATCTCTTGACCAGGTCACACTTGACAGTGTGCATTGTAATCTTTAATAGGATTGGCTTTTAACCGAGCATGTTTCAGAAGAGTATTTCTTTAGTGGGTGACAATTCCCATAGTGGTTTTTTCCAAAGCTAGGTTTCCATGTTAAATACTGGTATTATATGTGTTGAATGATATTTGTGTTTTTATTGTTGATTGATAAAGTTTATTTACTATTGTTGGTAAATGTTGAATGTGTTTGACCGAGTTTTCACCGAGTTAATAAGAGAAAAAATTTAGCTTCAAAGAATCAAGGATTATTGATTCACCCCCCATCTCCATAATCCAACAACCTTCTATCCCTTCAACATGTGAGTGATCAAAATAAACCTGCATCATATAAGATTAAGCATCGATATCATTATCAGTATTAGTATCAGTATTAGTAATAGTATTAGTATCAGTATCAATATCAATATCAGTATCAGTATCAGTATCAGTATCAGTATCAGTATCAGTATCAGTATCAGTATCAATATCAGTATCAGTATCAGTATCAGTATCAGTATCAGTATCAGTATCAGTATCAGTATCAGTATCAGTATCAGTATCTGTATCAGTATCTGTATCAGTATCCGTATCAGTATCAGTATCAGTATCAGTATCAGTATCAGTATCAGTATCAGTATCAGTATCAGTATCAGTATCAGTATCAATATCAGTATCAGTATCAGTATCAGTATCAGTATCAGTATCAGTATCAGTATCAGTATCAGTATCAGTATCAGTATCAGTATCAGTATCAACATCAACATCAGCATCAGCATCAGCATCAGCATCAGCATCAGTATCAGTATCACAATTAGTATTGATCAGTATCAGCATTAGCATTAGTATCAAAAAACATAAGTATATCTCAATCAAAATATGAAATTATTAAGACACTTATAGGATGTACCCTGAATGGGATGCACAAAATAAAATAGACATCCTTGAGAGTCACTGTGACCTCTCCTATCGGCATGTGAAAAGTATTATGCTCCAAGTGGAACCTCTCAAGCTAGTGTGGTCATTAATCCATGGTTTTCCCAAATATGGGGCATGTGCAATAACTCTCCAGGACCCATGGTCTCTAATATACCTCGTTCATCATCTGATAAATGTGGCACTAAATATAGTTCCATTGGATGAGGAACTTTGATAGAAAGATATGGAAATCATCGCTACATCACAAAAACATGAAAAAATGCATTAGAATACATCAGGGATATATCAGAAAGCGATTGAAAACATCAAGAATCATTAACAACAACTAAAAGTGTTACTGATCAAATCACTAAGAAGTTAAGAAATCAAAATTCTTTGGATGATGGTCAACATGTAGTATTTATTCCATTTGATACTTCACAATAAAATAGTGCAATACTTCATTATGGTAGGATATTTCACACAATATCATACAGGTTGTGGGTGGTCCTAAAATGATATTGGATACAAAAGAAATATGACTCTTCAACATCAGGCGAAACATTGTATGATGTTACTTACAACTAGCATACAACATTTTGAAATTTCATACGAAAAAATTGAAAAAAGTCATAAAAACATGCAAAAAGGCCAAAATGGAAGCAAAAATAGGAAAATTTTTCGATCACTTACTGCCTGAGGATATTGTCGAGGCCAATTATACAACCAGTTGAGCTTGAAACGGTGCTTCTCAATGAGAACTTTCTTATCTTCCATCGAAAAGATCTCTCTTGCTCTGAAATCGCTAGAGGACAAATGCACAAATGATTTGAAAATGACCTTTTGAGCCCCTTACATAGTATTTTGACCTAAATTTTCAAAGTCTCATATTTTTGCAAAAATTGCACCCTTACCTAATTTCGGTGTCCTCGATCCATTTTTGGGATCAAAATTGAAATTTGGCTTCATCTCAATTATCATAATCATGTTTTAAAATTATTTTCTTTTAGTCGCAGTTCATTGACCCTTTGAGGCTAATCTCTTGAATCTTTTGAGGCAATTGCCATTTCCTCTTCTACATTTTCATTTCATCTCCTTTCCTCTTGATTTGACCTAAGAATAATTCTATACGTTTCTGGTCAACATTATTCAAACAGGGGCAAATTTCCATCACTTGGTGGTCAAACTTGGTCTTATACACTTATCAATCCTCTTGAACATTTTTTATCCTCATTTGATCAAATTTATCTCAATTTTGCATCTCCTCTACCTCATTTCGATTTCAATCCTGAGGGGGCAGGAATAACCTATCTTTCAAAGCTGTAAATTGATTCTTCTATCTTTAGTCATTGGACATATCAGTTCTCATTGCATCATATTAGTTCTGATATTGTTCTTGTCTTTCAATCTCTATTTCAGTGTTCATTTTTGGTTCAAATATGCATTGGAATCTTGCTACATTTTCTAGTTCTCATTTGATCAAGTTTAGGATTAGTTATCTCTTTGTTCTTTGTTGATCAAGTTTTGAGTCAAACCTCTATCAGTTACCTTGATATCATCATTCTTTGACTCAATGTGTTCGCAATTCATTCACACATTAGTTAAAGAGGGGAAAATGTAATCACCCAAAAATGGTCTTGTAAACTATGATCCCCTCTCTAATATTAAAATTTTAAGTACTAGACTACATCTTGTGCTTAATCAATTTTTCACATTGATTTAATCTCTTATTTCTTGATCAAATTGTCATTTTATCATTTATTTGATGATATCCTAAAGTTTGGCCAAATAATCCTAAGCTTTATTCAATTAAAAGAACATGTCCCCTTTAATTAAATAAAAATCCCCTTTATCCTTATGTGCACATGAAAAAGGAATTTCCTAATTGAAAAAAATATAAAAGACTTTTTGTCTACACCTTAAATGCACACTTTCCAAGATGAGTGGAATCTCCTTTTTCCTCTTAATCTCTTCCACATGTCTTTTTACTTCTTAACCATATCCATTGATTTTTCCTCTTGATAATCTTATGCACCAAAGTCAAAACGAGGATTATTCTCCGCCCTTAGATTTTTCTCTTAATCTCTCACCATTCATTTCTCTTTAAAAAGTAGGCTCTCTCCTCACTTTAGGATCTTCTTCTCTTATGCTATTTTTATGATATCATTTTCTTTACTTTCATTATAGAGCACTTGGATAACTTATTTTCATCTTGCATATTATTTTACTTTACTTTCATTTCAAATTAGCATTTCCTTATTGCATTTATCATAGATCACATAGCTTAATTAGGAGGTATGGTAATCTTGCTGGATTAGTTTTACCTTTCTTGTTCTTGCATTTGCATCTTAGCTTAGATCATTCATTCCATTTTAGATTACTTTCATTTCCATCATCATTTTAATCTTCCATTCTATGGTGCACCTTGCAAGGATCTCTCTTTGAGGTTCATTTGAGAGCCACTATTCATGATATCTTAGATTCTTGAATGTCATAGATATGAAGGTATAAGATGCTTGTTTGGGTTTCCGTATTCATGAATTCTCTCAAGTGTAATGATTTATAGAAGTGTGTCAAATTTTCATCACACACTAATTTCTTTTGTAAGTATGTCCGCTTTTTTGTCAAAGCCCAATGTGTAGTATTTTGGGCATAGATTTTGGCTCGTTCATTAATTTTTGAAACAAGTTTTTTTTTAAACTAGACTCCATTATACACACTTTTAAAAAAATTTATTTTTTTATTTTTGATTAATTGTCAATTATTTCTAGGGGGAGCACACACAAATTTCATGTTTTTAGGATGTGTGTACTTCAAAAATTTATAAACAATCATACATTCATAAAAAAATTAGAAAAAAAACATGGGGTAAACTAAGTGGTGTTAGATAACTTCTCAAAGGAGAAATTAAATATTTCAGTAAATAATTTAACATTTTAGAGGGAGCACACCAGATGCTATGTTAGGTTTTTCACAAAAAATAGGACCAGTTTTTGTGCTCCCCCTTTTTGAGGGACTTAACTTCCACCAATTTCAAAATAAATTAGCAGTTTAGAAACTATATTTAAAGTAATACAACTCTTATTTCTGTTGCATCTTTAAATTTTGAGTCTAACTATCTTCAATTTCTCATCAAAGATCAAAGTTTGTTCATTAAAGAAAAAAAACTGACACCTTATACCCCCTTTTTGGTCCCCCATCTTTATGCAATTACTCATAGCTAAAGTAGAATAATTCATGATATGAGAAGCCTAAAAATATCACCTATAAAAGAGAGACTATAAATCCACAAGGTGAATGCACTATAGTGTCCAGTTTAGTTCTAATGCCTCTATAGTCTATTTTCTCTCCATGGGAGAAGTAACCTACTCCATAGGGTTTAGAGCCCAAGTTACAGATTATAGTGGTAGAACATATCCAACATCATTACATAGAGTTTATGACCCTACCACACGAGGTCGAGGAGTTATTGATCCTTATTTAATTCATTACTTAGAAGAGACATGGATCAGATTCAATGGGAATAGAAGATCACAGGGCTCCACAGGGGAATAGGGATTTCTAGTAGGTTGTGGGAAAGTTGACCTTTCCAAATTTTGATGAAGGGAATAATGTTCATGTTGTTCTTGGATACAAAAGTTTTATAATTAACTTTTTTAGGCCTAAGTCAAAGAAGGAGGCGATTAGGTTCATTGCTTTACACTTACATGGAATGGCACATGAGAGGTGGTACAATAAATTGATCACTTTGGGACATTTATATACTACCTCATATGATTAGTTCACTAATAGACTCATCAAGAACTTCAATCATAAGGAGCCAGAGATGCATTTCAACAATCTTTCACAACTCTAGCAATATGGGTCTATAGAGTCATACATATTTGGGTTGTAGAGGTTATCACTGATGGTGACATATATTTCTAAGAGGACATTGATAGTTAGTTTTTTAGGGGCTTTCAGATACTTTGCATAGTTCGGATAAATCATTTGATGTTTCAAGTGTAATTGTCATTGTACCAAAATATTTACCTTTCAATGCCTGATACAGCCACTAGACTTATAGAATAAACATGAGGTGGTTAGTCCCTTGTTAAGAATCTTGGGGGGAGCACTAACTATTTTCCCAAAAATCTCCCCCTCAACATTACCCGAGGGGATTCAAACTGATTCCAAAATTTGACCAACCCATGTTATAGCTTTCCATGAACAATGATAGAAGCATGGAGCATGCTAATTTGAGGAACAAGTCTTCTTCAAGGCATTTCCCAAGAAACAAGGAACAAGGGGACTCTATCCATAAGTGCACTTCTAAGGAGAAAGTAAACAATATGGAGTACCTTTCAGGAGATGATACTAGTTCTTAAATTTCAGACAAGCAGATTGAGCATTGTGATAATGAAGGAGAGAGTGTGTCAGAATGATTAGTCAAAGACTAAGAAAAGAAGAAACCTATGGCATGCTTTTCTATAATTTAGAAAGAGGGATCATTTAGGATGAGAGAGGTCTTAGAAAGGCTACAAGGGATCTTAGCACATATTGTATAAATTAATTGAAGAAAATGAACATTATTCACGTAATGGGAGATGAGTTTGAGATAAATAATTTCTATGCCAAATGATAGTATCAGTTAATGTGGAAACTACCTAGAGACTCCACACCTTCATAGACTCCTTTTGGCCTAATTGAATCATGAAATGAAAAATAATTTCCTTTTCTAGTGGTAGCCAATTTGGGTACTATTGTTCCCACCTAGCACCTATTCTATCATGGGTGTACCCTATACCTCTACCCTAGAGCTCTTTCATATCAAATTAATTAGGAGTTTGATGGAGGAAAAGCTCACAATATAGTTTTCTTAAAAAAATATAAAGGCACCTCATAGTTCTTGCAAGCTAGCTGGTTGAAGACCATCGGTCACCTATTCCAAGAATTAATTTTGAAACTCTCATGGTTATACAAATGTATAGGAAACCTCTTTGAATTAAGAGGAAGAGATGCATTGGTTTTGAGATCAATGAAGACATCACATATGGTTGGTTTTATTATTTCTTTGTCTTTCACTTCAACATATGACAAGCCATGTGAATAATAATCACAACACATCAGTCTCTATAAGAAAGTCATTTTTTTAATTATTTGGTGACTGCATCAACACTTGTCACTAATATTTCTAAGGTTATGACCAAAAATGTATGATGGGTTTGTTGGGAGGTCTTCAATGAAGTAGTTAGGATAGAAATAGTGGCCAGGCTTTGAGCTAACTAACCTAGGTAAAAGCACAATAATTTTGTAAGTGACTTTATTTTGCATTTTTGGTGGGGGATTTCTTGGTTTCCCATGTAAGATACTTCTTCAAGTCATTAGGAGGTAAATTTTGTTCAGGCCCATAGGTAGGAGAATTTGATATCAATTTTGAAAAAAAAAGAAAATGAAAAAATAATCAAATCATAATAAAAAAAATTTAAATGCACAAGAAAATGAATAAATGCATTTTAAATAGTGTTGTTGTTATTTTTTCAAGTATATTCACCAAATCACATGAACACGTTTTCTTTTCCATTTTTGAAATCCATGTTTTTTTTATATGAGATATGGGTAGAATGATACAATTAGCCTTAAAAAGAATTATAATTAGAAAAACACAATACCATTACTTTAAGTTAAAAAATGTGATCACTGTTTAATAGTTAAAATCCTAGAGGTGTTCAGGCTTAGGTGTGTCACCACATTTTTGTTCAACATCTTCATGCACTTACCCAAACTCTTAGATTTCCTTCCACAAGGCATTGGAGATAGAATTCTTGGCCAAAACATTGTGTGCTACACATCTCACCCATTTAGGCTAACCTAATTAATATAGTTGTATGATTAAAAGGATATTTTTATATTCGAATCATAAATTGTAGGATGTATTTATGATGTATGGGGTATTTATGAAGGTATGTAAATGTGAAAATAGTGAACATAGTGAATGTTGTGAAACATATTGATGAAGTTATTTTTAGATAGATAGAATAGAGGATTATAATCAACATTTATGAAATGCTTCTTCTACCATAGCTCACCATATGTATTCATTGTAATGATAATATATTTCACCAGAGAAGTAATCTTCCATCTATAAGTCCTTGTATTATGTCCTAAGGGAGTGCACCTTAGCCTACAAGTCAAGGAATATTGAGCTTCCTTAGCAATAAGCTTTAAAAAATCATTGTGAGACTATTTTTCATATAGTGTGAGTTGGATCTCACCATGGTTTTTCGCTGGTTGGAATTTCCACATTAATTTTTTTGTGTTCTTATATGTTGCATGTTATACTCATGTTATTTACTTTTGTATTTGTGATGAAATTTATTGAATTGATAATAATTGATTAAGTTATTATGTATGCTCACTCACCACCCTCTCAATGCGTGATTTTGTTTGACAAATATAGTCAACTTAATTATTTCCAAGCCATGTTGAAAAGGAATAATGATTAGATAATTCTTTAATATCATTATCTTAAGGACTAAGATACCTAATTATGGAGATGTTTCTTTATTACTGGTAAAAAAAGGTTTTAACTAGGGACCCAAAACCCCTTACAACAAGTTATAAAAGATAAGTCATTAAAACCACCCAAAAAAATAGGGCTCAAAAAACCAACATGCAAGAAAACTTGACCACAAAATAAAAAACCATCCTATAACCAGTAAACAAAAAATAGAACCCAGCGATGAAAATACAGAGAAAGAAGAAAGTAGAGATGGAAACTAGGCATACTCTAGTAAAGTTGCCTCCATATCTTTTTTAGCCCTAGACATTTTGGTGATGGATGCATTGAGGTCCGAAAGCTCCATAATTCTCTCTTGGATCTTCTTCTTCTTAGATGACCTGGTGCATTTTACCAGTCCAAATATAGCCTCATCCTCATTGGGATCACCAATTTTAACAGGGAAACCAATATTTAACTCTTGCTAGATGTTGCTAATACAGTCAACAATAGTCCCCATAAACTAGTTGGTGTCAGTCATGATCTTCTTGAGGGTAGTCTCCATCCTATCAATCTTCTCCTACATCAAGCCCACCTGATCTCTATTCTCCCTGTCTTTGGTCATCCCATGCAGCTCAGCACCCATTCTTTCCTGAATAATGTCCACCTTGGTAGAGAGAGATCTGAGGTTTAGGCTCAGAGTTTTTATTTCATGAAAGAACCATTTAACAAGATGGAAGGAATACATTGACATTGCCTTGGCCATTTGCATAACTACAAAAGGAGGTTCAATTTTGTACTCCAAATCTTCTCTGAGGAGCTGGACTCTCCTGCATATCATCAGTCTTAAGGGGACAAATCTAGAGGAGGACATAATATCCTTATCCCAAAGGGTCTCCTTACCTCTCACATCACTCTCTTTTTTATTCGATACCTCTTTAGTAGAAACAACATTGTTCAAAAAAATGGGGACATCATGGTCCATAAAACTAGCATAGTCAACAAGGACAGGGACCTGCTGACCCCCAGGGTCATTTTGAGCATCCAAATCTAGCACAACCTCAATGTTTTTATTCCCCTCTGTTTCCATATCACTCCCAATAGAAGACAAAGAATCCTTGCTATCATTCTTAGTTTTTTTCAGAGAAACCCCTTTAAAATCTGAGAAACCCACAACACTGGCCACTTTTGACTCAGTCTCCATACCCTTATTCTTATCCAACTTTGGCTTTTTAGGGGATAAGCCCTTCATAGCTGCATCCTCCCTACCTCTTTTAGCTATGGAAATGGTAGGCCCACCCTCTAAGAGGGGAGAGGGGCTAAGGGCCACCTTCTTGGTAATATGCTCAACAATGAGAAGAATAAGCCCTTCATGCAGAGTCAAATTACTCTCTTTCCTTTTGTGCCTAGTGATGATCTGCCTAAGAGAAGTATAAAGAAAATAAAAAGGAAATGAAACCCTAATCTTGTGCCTAAAATGGTAGAGAAGAAAAAAATGGTAGAGAAGAAAAAATTGGTAAGAATGGGCCCTTTTATACCTTATGTCCTGAGTAATGTACTCCATAATGGCCACCATCACCTTGGACCAAATCTCCTTGAAGTTGAGGACATCATAGAAGCCCCAAGTGTCTTTAATTAGTTCCTCAACTTCCTCTTCATCCTTAGGGAATTGGTGAATGACATTAATAGAGACCTTCTTGTCCTTGTAAAATTTTATCCCTTTCGAGCTAAGGCCTGAGACCTTAGCAACAAGCTCCTCGGTAATTTTAACATCTAACCCCGCAATGGTAACCATGCTATCATTCCAACTATCAAAAAATTTCCTAGTAACCTCTTCATCAAAATCATGAAAATTCTCCATGAAAGTGGTAAGCCCACCTTTTCATAGCTTTTTCACAAACCTCCTTTTCATCCTTCTACCTCTTGTTTCTCTTAGGTTCTCGATGATTTAGGTCCCCTCCCATCCTAACTTCACCTGGAATAGAGCTACAAAGAAAAATCAAAAAATCTTTGAACAAGGCAAGAAAGATGAAAATAAAATAACCTGTCACACCTCTAAAAAACTCATGTTCTCTCCTCTTATTCTTGGGAATGCCAAATATTTTCATAATGATAAAGTCATCCTTATTGCATAGTTTTCTTGTCATTAATGCTACAAAGATGCACCAAATCAATCCGCCTATAGTGAATCTTGTCATACACCACAAAAGCTTTTAAATAGACATAAAGTTTGTTCCATCCTTGCCATGTCATGATGCCATCTGATTTGACAGACAGGTTAGCCAAAGCGTCTGCCCTCCCATTGGCCTCGTGATACACATGTGATATGAGTAATTCATGTAAGTGTTAATAATTACAAGAGCATCTTTAATTATAGCTTTGGTTGTCCATGATGATTTAGACTTACCCTTGATGCAATTGAGAATGTTCATCAAGTCACCTTTGATCCAAAATTTATTATATTTAGATAAATCAATAATTTTTAAAGTTTGAAGGAGACCTGACGCTTCCACCACATGGTTAGATTGAATCACAATGGGAAGGGCCATTGCAAAAATATAGTTAGCCACATCATCCCTTATTACTCCACCACACCCAGCAGGACCCAAGTTTCCTTTAGAAGCCCCATGAAATTGAACTTGATCAAACCCTTGGGGGTGATAACCATAACACATTTTCTCACTCTAACTTAGAGGCTTTGGGGGATTTTTTAGGTTTAAAACTAGTAGAAACATCTAGCTTCTAGACTAGGGATGCCTCGGTGTTCTCCTAAATACTCCTTTTGATTTTCTCTACAACAACAACCGGGGGGAGAGAGGTGTTTTGAGACATCCTATCATTGTGCTCTCTCCATATTTTCCAAATGACATATAGAGAAATTATATTCCAGAGGTTCCTTTCAATACTCACATCAACATTTCTCCATTGGATAAATATATCCTTCATTCTACCAGCAAAAACCTAGTGTTGGTTCCTAGTGCTAAGGACCAAGTTCCAAACTTCCCATGAATAAGGGTAGGAAACAACCAGGTGGAGAGAGGTTTCTTCCTCCTTTAAACACAAGAAGAAATGATTAACCAACATCATCCCTCTCTTTTGAAGGTTATTGAGTGTAAGAGTCTTATTCTGCAAAAACAACCAATAAAAAAAGTTAATTTTAGGAATCAGTATTTTCTCCCAAACCTTAGCCCAGAATGGGGGTGGATCCAAATGGTTCATAATGAGAGCAGTAGCTGAGGCAACCATGTAGGATCCTAAGGGATGATCAACCTAGACCACAGAATCCTCCACCCCCAACTCTAGCCTCTGCACATTGAGATCCATCATCAAAGGTTGAAGACAGTCATCCACCCTAGCCAAATCAACCCAAGAGTGATTACTCCAGTAATTTACAAACCCAAGGACCAAACCTCCTGATACAATCTTCGATGAGGGGATGGACATCAAGGGTGGAGATGATAGGGGACTTACCAATCTAGTTATCCTCCCAAAATTTAATACTGCAACCATTACCCAGTAACCACTTCACCCCATGAGAGCGGTAGTTTTAGCTTACTAGATACTATTCCAAATAGTAGAACCCTTGATTGTAACATTAGACTTGAGAAAGTCAATCATGCTTGTGAATAGAAAAAGGTACTTCTTAGTGATGATCTAGTTCCATTCCTTCTTCTCACCAAAGATCCACCAAATTTGTTTCCCCTGTAAGGCATTATTAACCACCTTAATAGGATAGACTCCCAAGCCTCCCCATTTCTTGGGTTTACAAACCTTATCCTGGGCCATGAGAGCCATTATTTTTCTATCTTCAACTCCAAACTAGAGAAAGGACCTCTGAATTTTCAATAGTATCATAAAATTTGGCATGGATTTTGAAAAGTCTCAAAGTGAACATTGGGAGGCTTTGTAAAGAGGTTTTCAAGAGGAGGAGTTTACCAGCTCAACTTAAGAGAGCACCTTTCCATCTGGCCAGTTTCTATTAAACCACTCCACTAATTTGAGCCAAAAAGAATTAGTTAGTTTAAAACCCAGGGGGATCCCAAGATAGGTAGTAGGAAAATCTCCAATGTAACAACCAATCAATATGGCGATTTGAAGTTGTCTTTCCAGATGAGTGTTAATGAAGAACAAAGAACTCTTCTTCCAGTTGATAGCTTAGCCCATGGCGAACGAATAAATGGAAAGGGCCTTTTTCACATTCTTGGCTTTGGTGATAGACGCAAAGCCCATGATCATAGTATCATCCACAAACTTCTCATGGGAGAAAGTATTCAAGGAAGATGAAGATTTAATTACCTTTTATCAACCCTTCCTGATAAAACTTTGAAGGAAGTGACCTAGGCATTTGGCCAAGATATAAAATATGATAGGAGATAATAGATCACCTTGACAAAGACCTCTGGTAGGTTTGAAAAATATAGAAGAGGAACCATTCATGATGATAGCCAAGGAAGTAGTGCTAATAAGCTGGTTGACAAGGTGGATAAATTTATCACAAAACCCAAAGGCTTTGAGGACTTTCAGTAGCAAGGAGCAGTTCACCCTATCATATGCCTTTGAGAGATCAAGCTTAAGAATAAATTGAGAATTCTAGGATTTATGAAAGGAATGAATCACTTCATGGACTTTGATAATAGAATCCAAAATTTTCTGACCCATAAAAAAACCACTTTGATGAGGAGAGATGATTTAGGTGGAAGAGGGAGAACATAACCACCTTGGAGAAGATCTTATATATCAAATTACAAATGCTAACTAGTCTAAAAGAATCCACTGTGTCTATCCCAGGAGTTTTAGGAATAAGGAAAATGAATGTAGCATTCAATTCCTTCAGAGTGGTTCAAGAACCAAAGAATTCCTTAACCACATTACAGACATCCAGCCCAACAATTTTCTAAAACTTCTGAAAGAAGAAGTGGGGGAACCCATCTAGGCTTGGAGATTTGTCACCGTTGAAAGAAAAAAAATCTCTTTTGATCTCTTCCACTGAGGGGATAGCAATTAGGGACAAAGTAGTACCCTCATCCACCAAAGAGGGTATAGAATCGAGGAGGAGGGTTTGATCAACACCAAATAGAGAGTCATCTTTAGATAAAAGAGAAGAGAATAAATCTAGCATGGCTTTAGAGATCTCTTTATCTTCCCTCAGCATACAATCTAGATGGTGGATGTTAGATATTCTATTGGAGGCGCTATGCTTGGAAGCAGTCATATGGAAGAAATGAGTGTTGCTATCCCTAGCTTTCAGCCACAACAACATAGATCTTTGTCTCCAGTAGACCTCCTCCTTAGAGATAATGTTATGAAGGTTGGATAGAATATTTTCTTCTTTGGCTTTTGAAACCCAAGAAAGACCAATCTTTTGGATAGTACTCTGGATGGAATCTAGTTCAGCCTTAATAGAGATTTTGAACTTGAAGATATGCCCGAAGACCTATTTGCTCCAAGATTTGATGTTACTCTTAATGTGATTAAGTTTTTTGGCCACTTTAAACATAGTAGAGCCCTAGATTTGGACATCCCACCATTGTTTTAATACTGATCTCAATATTTGGATGGTCCAACCAAATCTTCTCAAAGTGAAAGGGAGCCTTTCTTGAAGTAACCAGGGGATCCACCACAAAGGAGATGGGAAAATGACCTGACCACACCTTATTAAAAGAGCTAAGGGAGAAACCAAATCTATCAAGCCAGTGACCAGAAATGAGGGCTCTATCCAACTTAAGCTGAATAAGATCCTTACCGATCCTTTTGTTCGACCACGTATAATTCAAACCTTGAAGATCCACATCCAGAAGCCACTGTATGTTAATCATATCCATAACATCAAGTCTACCATCAATATGAGTCTAATAATGTGTACCCCCATCTTTCTCAATGACAGATAGAGGGGAATTGAAGTCACCCATCAATGGCGAGGGAAAATCCAAAAAAGACAGCCTATGATTCTCAATAACCTTCCAAAATTTATTCCTACCAACTTTAGAATTAGGAGCATAGATATTTCTGATAATGCAAATGAAGCCAGACCTAATATGAAAAAAATTCATACTAAGGATGTTCTTATCCATATTAAGAATCTCACTTGGAATATTGAAACCATTCCAAAAGACTATTAAACCTCCAGACTCACCTTTAGAACTACAACTAGCAACTCCTCTATTTTTGAATATCTTAATCTTCTCCACTTTTTCTTTCACCATCTTTGTCTCTTGGATAAGAATCACATTAAGCTTATGGTCTTTAACCAAGTTCCACAAAATATCTTACTTATGGGGGTTATTCATGCCCCTAATGTTCCAAGATATGATTTTCATTTAAAACTAGGGGAGTAGGCCTCATGAATGGTGAGTTGCCTCCCATCGTCTATATCCTTCTGAATCTCTTTCTCTCTTATAGATTTATTGGAGATCCTTTCTCTGGGTTTAGGTAGAGTACCAACATCTTTTTCCATGCTTTGAGTAGCCACTTGAATAGATCCTAGGGTAGAAGCCTCAGACAAGATACTTGTATTCTTCTTCTTCCTACTAATCTTTTGAGTCTAGGGAACCTCATTCTGTTCAACCTCAAAGCCTTCCTTACCCAATGGGAAATCATCTCCACAACCCATAGGAGAGTCAGGAGAGGAGAAACCCTCAACAACTTCTGAGTTAGCCAAATTCATAGCAAATAAAGAGTCCCCGTGGACCCTAAAGATAGAAAGCGACCCCAAAGGGAAGCTAACAGCCTTGAGAACAAGATTCTCATCCTCTAAAAAAATATGGAAAGGAAAAATGACTTCGAGGGGAAGAGGGGGAAAAGATGAGGAGGAAGAGCCTACATCCACGAGGCACAAAGGATACAATTATTTAGAAACTGTAACCGGAGAACTGGAAACACCGATCACACCCAACTCACCAATTTCACCTTCCTCCAAGGGTTCCAAACCATCAGGGGTAACCTCACCTATTTTATCCAAACCAGAAAGGGGCACAAAACCAGGATCTGCTTGGTCAGAACTATTCATTTTCTCCAACCAAATTTGTTTGACCTCCTTGGGAGGGAGTCCATCTTTAGAGGAAACTTTAGGATCTTTCTTAGCCTTGAGGGGATAATTTTTAGCCCAATGACCCATCTTTTTACAATAAGAGTAGGCAAAAGGGAGAGACTCAAAATCAACCTCCTACTCCTAGTTCCCCAACTTAGAGTTAATGGAGATTGAAGACAGAAGATGATCAAACTGACATAAATTCATGCAAACCCTCACAAAGACTAATCTAGATTTTTTTGTCATTGAAGGATCAAGAGAAATCAGATCACTGCCAAAGGACGAAGCCAAACCCTTAAGGACTGCCAATTATGGAGATATTGTCCAAAAATAGATCTATCATTTTAAATTTTAAAGCATTATTTTAAATAGTGATTGGATTCTTAAATGTAATCCTAATGTAGGGCCCAAAAATTTGATTATATGGTATAAAAAATATGATTTCTTTTGTATACTTGATTCTTCTGAATAAAGTTTACGATGTGAAAATAAACCTTATATTGAATACATATGTAAATTTAATAGCTGTGAATTTTCTTTAATTACCATAATTGCAATTGAAGTACATACAACATGTTTTAACCTACTAATATAATAATTAGGTTATTTTGACATACAATAAAAAAATGGTAGAATCATGTTTCAAAATAATTCATACAAGATCTAGAATGTAAGAAAACTTGAATGTTTTCATTATAAATTCCTATAAAAAATAAATTTAGTGTTCTAACTAGTGTGATACTTTGGTTTCTCTTCCACTTTTATTTTAGGTCTTAAACCTTCAAACATTTTAGAAGGGGGGAGGGGGGGAGGACTTAGCTGTCTTATCTATGTTTGGAAGAGGGTAGAATTTTTGTAGATGGTATTTAAACCATTTTGGTAAGATAGAACATTCCTATAAAAATCTAACATATTACTTTTAGGTAGTGATGGTTGAGGTGTTTGTGAGCTCTATAAAGTATTGCTAAAGTTTTTGGAGCTTAGGACACTCATTGTAAATATATGTGTACTACCTTAGTTCTTAATGGAATGTTGAGTTTTAACTAACCTAGATATGGTATCAAAGCTTTAAAGTTTGATATTCTCTTTCTCTTGTTTGGGGTATTTGTGCCAATAATTTAAAATAGTATATTTTGGAGAAAAATAAACCTTACCACTATGTCCAAAAGGCCCAAATATTTATGGTTCAACATTGCAAGTGATAGAATTTTCATTGCAATCATAATAATTTTGTGGGCAACTTCCTTTTATTTCATATGGATTTTTTACATTCTACAAAATCATATGGTGCACATAGAATTATGTTGTGTAATCATTGTTAATATATAAAATAATTCTTGGAATCATATATTTGCCAATAATGCATCATAATTACTGTAAATTTTATTTTAAATAGAAATAATTAAATATTACTAGAGGTTTGTATTGATATATTGTATATTTCACAAAATTTTCTAAATATTTGACACAAGTTCACTAGCTACTATGGTGCCATAGTACTACCTATCCCACATCTTCTACCTCTTGTCTATATGGTAGACAAGCCACAAGTTCTAGTTATCTTGGCAACTAGCACCAAGGGTCAATTACTAATTTTAAACTCATAGTCATACATAGGTTATGGCCTACAACTCCACTGAGCTCATGATATCATGTGTACAAAGAAAATATTATTTTATGAACTTAATAATACACAATGTGTTTATTAGATGGGTAAAATATAAAGTTAATATCTTGATGGAGTGAAAGGTGGAGGCCACAATTATCCACAAATATCCAAAAATTTATATGATCATTAGAAAATGTTACATATTATGGAAGGAGCTAGCTATGAATAAGATACAAGGCTTAAGGGTGCATGTAGTAATGACATCAATAATGGAATATATGGGAAAACTTAAGGATAATTTAGAAAAATGAGACAAGCTAAATTGTCAATCACTCTTTGCACATAAATATAGCATATCACTAAATTTCTCTCATTCCTTGGTTCTTGAATGGCAAAGGGAAAATATATAGAAGGATAAAATAGATATTTTGTGTCAACGTATAGTTTATGACACTTTGCGTTGTCCACAAACTAGGATAAAATAAACTACATATGTATGTGTATAAAAGAAATATCATAAAAACCATCAAACGTTAACTCCTATCAATGCACTTTAACAAAGAAGAGCTAGTAAAAATATAAAAGAAAATAGAAATAGGCTTATTTAGTAGCATAGATATCTTGAATGCATGTCTAAAAAATGTCAATCTTGAGGTATGTATACTATGTATCTTGAAGTTTTGGAGTTAGTTTAGTAATGTGTTTTACTTAACAATATTTATTTGAGTATTATTTATTAATATCTATATAAACCAGTACAAAATTAATTTTAACTTTTACACAAAAGTTATCCTTTTTATTTTTCAATTGGAATACAATAAATCATAAGAAATTATGTTTAATTTTTTAAAAATAAATAAAAATTATTTTTCTTTAAATGTTACATGTTTTCCTATCTGGCTTTTATAATATTTATTAAGACGATATCTATTTTTAAGAACTATTTTTTATTTATCAGTTATTTTAAAAATAAAAAAAAACTATTATAATATTACTATATTTACATGTAAATGTATGTCAAATTTATAATAAGAATTATTTTGTTAACACATTCAAACCATTACAATCTACTTCTTTCTATGAATATAATTACTGAACAGGAACATTACTTGTAATTTTGGTATAATAACAGAAAGTGACTTACATGAAAATATTCATTCCTACACGATATAAAAATCTAGGATGTTGATGGTGCTTTAAATTTAAGACATAATGAGAAAACCCTATAAAATCAATGCCACGATATTCATCCCACAAATTAAAAAATGCTTTATAGCATCAATAAAGTCATAATGGACCTTACATACCCTTAATATCTTCTCATATTTCTTTGTAGATAAGTTAATCTTGACTCTCAACGCTATGACACACATCACAATAATTTTTTTATTGATCAATTGTAATTGCCATCATTCATGTACCTATCATGGTCCTCCAAGACATTCACGCTAAAAGAGCAAGGAAACACCTCTGTAACGAAAAGGGGAGATTCATTCAATCACTAACTCTCTAGGGATGGATGAAAAGAAGGCAAAATCCTGCTTAACTCTACTTTTTGCAGTTACAGTGTTTATTCATTTGAAGAGCTCTGGTGCTGCAGTCGAGGGTGGAAATACTCTTTCCTTGGGTGGCTCGCTTGCAAGAAATGAGATATTAATTTAAAAGAATGGCTCATTTAAATTAGGATTCTTCAGCCCAAATGGAACCAATAACTAGTATATTGGTATCTAGTATGCTAGTATACCAAAGAAGACCATCGTCTCGGTGGCATATAGAAAAAGCTGGTTTGCTGGAAAAATTCATTGGATCCAGCTCCTGGGCTTTTCTCCTATCACACGGATCCATCAGGGGCCCAACAATTGGTGCTAACATGGAACAATTATGTATAGTATAGGGAGAGTGGAACTTGGGATGGCCAAATTTTCCATGAGCTTTCAGAAATGCCAATTGAAGACCTATACAATCTCAGCGTTCAAACTACCAGTTCCAGTTTCTACATCAATTATGAATTGATACATAACATCAAAGCACTCTCACTTGTTATCCTAACAAAGTCTGGAGATGTTCGACGGGATTTGTATGATGGTAGTAAGTGGAACATGTTCTGGTTTGTGCCCAGAGATGAATGTGTTGTACATGGTCTTTGCGGTGCTTATGGAATCTGTGACTCCAACAATTTTTAGTTCTGCAGCTATGTCGAAGGCTTCACCCCCACAAACTCTCATGCCTGGGATGTGAAAATTCTCTATTGTAGTCACTGGTTATTAATCTCCTATTTTACAAAGATTATTTGATTAACAAATAATGAAAAATAACACAACTGCAACTTCACTAAAAAATACAGAAAGAAATATACCACACAATGACACAATATTTTTGGACAAATCATCCATGGAAAAACCCTGAAGGGAAAACCACTACTATAGATGAGAAATATATTAATCTTTAGCAAATTAAGAAATACAAAATTCCTTGCCTCTCACGAGTAGAATTTTGACAATCTCCCAATTTCCCCTGTTGATATTCCTCCACTGCTATCCCCAAATGCTATCACTGCACCCTTGCTAACACTGCAAGACTGCCCCTTGCTAACATTGCAAGGCTACTCAAGCTTGTTCTTGCTAACACTGCAAGACTACTCAAGCTTGTTCTCAAACTTGATCTCAAACTTGATGTTAACTTCCTTGCCTCCAAATGCCCCTTGACCCCCTTTTATACTAATTCCATTGTTTCTAGTTGCTTCTAGTTGCTAGAAGTTTCCACAAACTAGAAGTTTCTAGAAGTTTCTAGAAACTAGAAGTCTCTAGAAACTAGAAGTTTCTAGGACTCAAATAATTAATAAATACAATTATTTGCTAATTATTAGCAAATGGATGAACAGTTATCCAAGCTACCAAACTAACACTCCCTCTTAGCGAGGAAGCTGTTCTGCACAACACCTAACTTATCTTTGAAGAAGATGAATTTTTCCTTCCCCAATGCCTTTTTCAAAATGTCTGCTACCTACTCCTATGTAGGTATGTACTGTAACTAAACAATCCCCTACTATACACAATCCCTAATGAAGTGATACCTAATGTCTATATGTTTTGACCTATCATGAAACATTAGATTTTCAGTCATCATGATGCAACTTTGATTGTCACAGTGTATCACTGTAGTCTCAACCTTCTGACCAAACAAGGCTACTAGAAAATTTTGAAGCCATATAGCTTCACATGTCGCCATGCTAGCTGCAATGTATTCTGAATCTACTGAACTCAAAGCCATGGACTTCTACTTCTTGCTGAACCAAGAGACAACTCCTAATCCCAAACTGAAACAACACCCTGAAGTGCTTTTCTTGTCTATTGTACTACCTTCTCAATCTGTGTCAGTATAGCCCATCAACCTGATTCCTTCACCTTGAGCATATCTAATCCCATAATCAATTGTACCTCATAAATATCATAGCACATGCTTTGCCACTATCCAATGCACTCTCTTTGGCTCAACCATGAACTGATTAAGAGAGTTAACTACAAAAGCTATATCTAGCCTGGTGTTGACCAAATATATGAGAGAACCAATCAACTGCTTGTATAAGGTGGGATCTACATCCTTTACCCTGGATGTGTCTACCTTCCTCCAATTTGTGATCATAGGTGTAGACATGGCTTTGCAATCCTCCATCTTGAATCTCTTCAAGATTTCCATGCAATATTTCCCTTGCCCAAGGAAAATTTCTCCATCTGTCTACCACACCTCCATACCTAAAAAGTAGTGCATAAGTCCCAAATCCTTCATCGTGAACTCTGCTGCAATGTCCCTCTTGCACTCATTTATGATCCCTAGTGAACCTGTTAGAAACAAGTCATCTACATATAGAACAAGAATGAGTATCTCACCCCCAACCACAAAGTAGGAGAGGTTAGCATCTGCATCACTCTTCACAAAGCCCATTTCCTACAAGTAATTATCAATGTCCTCATACCACAGTTTGGGAGACTACTTGAGTCCATACAAAGCTCTCTTCAATTTGCACACATGGGTTTCTTTGTTGTGTGCTACAAAGCCTTCTAGTGTTCTATGTATACCTCCTTCTTTAGCTTGCCATTAAGGAATGCTGTCTTGACATCCATTTGATGGATTTTCCATCCCATCTGTGCTGAAATTGAGATTATAGCTTGTATATAAGTATACCTAGCTATTGGAGAAAATGTCTCCTCATAATCTATTCCCTCCTTCTAAGAGAACCCCTTTGCCACAAACCTTGCCTTGTATTTCTCGATACTACCATCTACACTGTGCTTAACCTTGTAGATCCAGCATGATCCAACCACTACCCTATCTGTTGGTCTAGGCACTATCTCCCACACACCATTCTGCATTATTGAGGTATACTCCTCAACCATTACAACTTGCCATGTCTGATGTTGTCTAGCCTCCTGATAGCTGGAAGGCTCACTATCTACCAACTAGCTAACTAAAACCACATAGTCATTGAACTTGGTTGGTTGTATTCACTCTCTAGTAGTACTCCTAGGAGTTCCCACAAAGTCCTGAGTATCCCTTTATGTCTGTTGAACCTCACAGTTCCTACTACCAACTGTAGAAGATGAGATATCAACCTCCATATCTTGTTGATGCATTTCCTATTGTACCATTTGCTCCATTATTTGTGAACTCTCACCACCTAAGTCTATGCTGGTATTGGTAACTATACATGATCTTTTCTTCCCTTGACTTAATTGAGTTGTTCTTGGAGCTTCTATTGGCTTCTCACTCTGATCATCTACTAGAAAATCTTTGGACCTCCTAAATGCCTTATCTACCATGAACTTGACATCACGCCTGATAATAATCCACCTAGTCCCTAAAATAAATATCCAATATGCCTTTGAGGTTTCACTGTACCCCACAAAGTACCCTCTCTCTGTAGTTTGATCTAACTTGGTACGTGCATCTCTTGGAATATGACAATATGCCAAACTTCCAAATATCCTGAAGTGACTGACATCTGGCTTCTTTCCTGTGAAAGCTTCCTCTGGTGTCATCTTTCCTAGCACCTTATGTGGAACCTGGTTCTGTATGTATACTATTGTACTACATGCCTCTTCCCATAAGTACTAGGGCATGTCCTGATCATGTAGCATAGCTCTTGCTACCTTTGATATAGACTGATTATTCCTCTCAGCAACCCCATTTTGTTGCGAATTGTAAGGAATAGTCCACTCTCTCTTGATTCCTTCCCTAGTACAAAACTTCTGGAATTCATTACTCTTGTACTCGCCTCCATTGTCTATCTGAAGAACCTTTATCTTCCTTCTCATTGAGTTCTCCACAAGAGCCTTGAACTCTTGGAAATGACTGAAAACTTCATCCTTGGTCTTCAAGAAGTATATCCAGGTCTTCCTAGAGAAATCATCAATAAAAGTAACATAGTACTCATATCCTCTGAGAGACTTCATTGACATTGGCCCACATACATCTTAATGTACTAGATCAAGAAAACCCTTAGATCTGGTGTCACTTCTTGGAAAATATGCTTTCACAAACTTCCCCAACATGCATCCCTTACATACATCATCATGCTATGTGCTCACCTCTGGAACACTTGTCACTGTCTCATGAAGAAATTTAAGTGCTCCATGATGTATATGACCCATCCTCCTATGCCATAGCTCTCAAAGATCTCTAGGATTACTACTTCTTATCAATGCCTTAGGAGTGTCAAACTGCAACCTATGAAGGCGCCCACTCCTAACTCCAATAGATACAGGTGATTTCCAATCCTTGTGCTTGATCAACACCTATGTCCCTCTAAAAAGTACATTATACCCTTTAACCTGAAGAAAAGATACAAAAATTAGATTCATACGTAATCCTGGCACATGCAACACATCCTCAATAGGAATCACCTTTCCATTCTCCCTCTGAAACCGAACAGTCCCTTTCCCAAATGAGCTAAGCTTGGACAAGTTTCCTATAGAAATCTAGATACTAGTGTTCTCCTCCTTATAACTAGAGAAATACTCTCTAACTCCTATCATATGAAATGATGCCCTACTATCTATGTATCATACACTCTTTGAGGTTGAGCTAACCATACAAGCTATGAGTCCAGCACAAACTCATCCTCCAATCTACTAGAGAGATCCTCTGCACTTGCTGGAGCTGCCATCAGATTCTTTCCCTTCTTTTCACTCTTCTTCTTTTGCGGGCAATCGCTAACATAGTGGCCAAATTCATGACATCCAAAGCACTTGATCTTAGACATATCCTTCTTCTTCTTCTCGCTTTGTGGATTTGATCTTTTGCTAGACCACTTCTTTTCTTTCCCTTTTCCTGCTAGGGCAATGTTCTCCTTTTCTACCTCACTTTTTTGACTCTTGTTGTTGGCTCCATTGACAAGAATTAGTATAAGCTCCTCCTGAGTGAAATCACTCCATACATGATCCCAACTAGGTAAGGTGTCTCATCCACTAACAACTTGATCAAAGACATCCCACTGCTTAGTGAACCCATTTAGGGCTATTCTTACTAGCTCATCTTCATCTGGCTTATCTCCAATAGTTGCTAACTCATCCTTGACAAGTCTTAGTCTAGTGAGGTAACTTGTAACATCTTCTCCCTTATTAATCTAGGTATTCTTCAACTTTTCTTTGAGAATCAGCTTCTGATTTGTGGTAGCATTCTGGTACAGATTCAGAATGGTATCCCACATCTTCTTTGTTGTATCTAACTCTACGATATGTGGAATAATATGATCCTTGACACCATCAAGGATTATCCTCCTCACATTGGCATCCTCCTTCTTGTATGCTACAAGTTGTGTTGTATCTATAGGTACAGCTACAACACTGGTAGTGTATTCCTTGATACCATTCTCTTCTAGCAATAAAGAAATTTTGGCTTTCCAAACACCAAAATTTGAGGCACCATCCAATCTATCTTGATCTCTCAAACCAGCTGAGGTCATCTCAAAGAAATGAAGAAAATAACAATTCTAAAGAGGTCAAACCAAACTTTATAAACCCTCAATTTCTTTCCTCTACCTAGGGTAAACTCTTTCTACCCTCAACCTAGCTCTGATACCATGTAAAAATTCTCTATTGCAGTCACTGGTTATTAATCTCTTATCTTATAAAGATTATTTGATTAACAAATAATGAAAAATAACACAACTGCAACTTCACCAAAAAATATAGAAAGAAATATACCACACAATGACACAATATTTTTAGACAAATCATCCCTGGAAAAACCCCAAAGAGAAAACTAGTACTGTAGATGAGAAATATATTAATCTTCAAAAAATTAAGAGATACAAAATTCATTGCCTCTCATTGGTAGAATTTTGATAATCTCACAATTTCTCCTACTAATATTCCTCCACTACTATTCCCAAACACTATCATTGTGCCCTTGCTAACACTACAAGACTACCCCTTGCTAACACTGCAAGGCTACTCAAGCTTGTTCTTGCTAACATTGTAAGGCTACTCAAGCTTGTTCTCAAACTTCATCTCAAACTTGATGTTAACTTCCTTGCCTCCAAATGCCCCTTGACCCCCTTTTATACTACTTCCATTTTTTCTAGTTGCTTCTAATTGCCAGAAATCTCCACAAACTAGAAGTTTCTAGAAGTTTCTAGAAACTAGAAGTTTCTAGAAGTTACTAGAAACTAGAAGTTTCTAGGAGTCAAATAATTAATAAATAAAATTATTTACTAATTATTAGAAAATGGATGAATAGCTGCCCAAGCTACCAAACTAACATGGGATTCACGAGAATGGTGGTCCAATGGTTGTTCTCGCCAGATCCCCTTAAACTGCAATGCCCAAAATGACAGCACCGATGTATTCATCGACTCCAAATCAATGTTGCATAATGATTACGCGTCATCATACCCTGCACCCACAAAGTTGGATTGCAAAAAATCTTGCCTCTACAACTGTTCTTGCACTGCTTATACTTTCAATCCACCTTCAGTACCCTGTAAAATCTAGTCTAGGCATTTGCTAAACTTGTGCAATTCTCTATCAAAAAGAAATTCAAATGCCTTCATTCGAGTAGCTACCTCTGTGCTTCCAAATTATGATCCTCCATGCTCCTCCAAAATCAAAACCATCCTGCCTCCAGTGGTTGGTACTTTAATTTCTCTTGTTGTTACTTTGGGCATCTTTTCCTATTTAATGTGGAGAAGGAGGTATCAGCTACAACTAGCGAAGAGTTCTGCAGAGTGATCAAACTTTTTTCTAAGAATGTTCAATTACAAGGAGTTGAAGATTGTAACTAGGAATTTTAGGTCTAAGTTGGGGAGTGGAGGATTCGGGTTAGTGTTCAAAGGATCTCTGCCAGATGGTACGCTTATGGCTGTAAAGAAATTGGAGTCTAGTTCAAGCCGAGATGATAACCAATTTCGAGTAGAGATTAGTTCACTTGGAAAAATACAACATGGGAATTTGATCAGGCTTCGAGGGTTTCATGCACAAGAATCCAGATGGTTACTAGTTTATGATTATGTGCCCAATGGATCACTAAATTCAATACTCTTCACCAGTAACTCCAAAAGTAAAAGGAAGGTACTCGATTGGAAGGTTCGGTTCAAGATTTCTTTAGGCACTGCACAAATTTTATTTTATCTCCATGAGAAATGCAAAGATCACATCATTCACGATGATGTAAAGCCTAAGAACATTCTCCTTAATGCTGATTTTTCCCACGTTGGCTCATTTCGGGTTGGCAAAGCTTGTGAGAAGAGATATAAGCCATATACTAACCATGACAAGGGGAACGAGAGGTTATTTGGTTCTAGAATCAATTTTTGGTCTTCCCATCTTTCCAAAGGTTGATGTATACAGCTTTGGTATGACACTCTTGGACCTCATTTTAGGGTGAAGAACATTGGATTTAAACGTGCAAGATTCAATTATGTATTACTTTCTACCATGGGCAGCAACCCAAATTTACTAGGGGAACACGATTAATGTTGTGGAGGAGGGTGTTGCAGTGGAGAAAGATATTGATGAGGTGAGAAGAGAAAGTGTTGTTGCATTGCTCTACATTGAAAAAGATGAGGAGGTGAGGCCAAGCATGGGGCAAGTGGTGCTAATGCTGGAAGGGAAAATGGAGCCTTGACATCCTCTACTGATTCTGAGCTCTCTGATCATGGACAACAAAACAAACTGAAGCAACACTGATAGCGATAGCGTTGGTGATGGGGTTAATGTAGAATAATGTAAAACTTACTAGTAAGCTAAGGTTATGACTTAGTTAATTGGATTTAGAATTATTATCAATATTTAGCTAAGTGGATGCTGCATTTGAGGGGAAGTCTTAGCTACCTTGTCCATATTCAGTAGATGAGTAAATGGTGTTATATGTGTATGCAATTATATTACATTTGGTTGTTGAAATTAAATAACACTTGAATTGTCAAATTCTAGTATTTGACAATTTTGGAAGTTTTAAATCCAGAAAATGGTTATTTGAATATGGTTGGAACCTTTTGGATCACCTAGAATTCAAATGAGAAGATGGAAAAAAAATTTTGCATATAGATTTCAAAATATTATAAATTTTGGTTTACCCCCAATTCCCATTTAAGTGTGTAATGTGGGGAAATGAGGATAGGTAGGTAGGGTTTTAACAATGCACTTAATAGATGCCCTAAACCAACATTCTCCATAATACATGTAAATTGATATAATAAGTAATGTAAATCTAGAAAAGCTTGAAACTAGATAATATGAAATACATACCTCATAATATAGTTGATCTGGAAATACCTATTTTTTGGTGTCTGTAGTCAGTTTTTAAAAATTCTGCAAGTGGATCTAGGATAGGAAAATAGAGATAGAGAAAACCCAAAAAGCTTTTTCTTTTCTGAGAAAGGTCAACCTTGACCCAAATATAGGGGTAAGATCTTACCCTGGGGCACAATCTTACCCCTTTATGTTGACCTTGACTTGCACTGTTCCGATAGAAAATCTGTTTGTAGATCTCAAAAGTTTTTTGAAAAGGGTACTCAGATATGCTCTGCAACTCCCAAAACAATGAATGTAGATATTTGAAAATGGTATTTTGGGGTGTCTGTATAGGGTTTTTCCTTAGTCAAACCCCCATTTTGGTGATCTCTACCTCCGCAAATAGCCAAATGTAATAGAATGTGTGTATGTATTGAATGTGCAATGCCAAGATCTAATCCTCTAGATTAAAAACCCTAACATGAATTGATATGAGAAAGCAATCCATAGATTTGAATATGATAAAGAAAGCATACCAAGCCCCCAAGGCTAAAGTACTCCTACCAAACTTGCAATCCATAATTGCTACCCCATGATTGTATCTTTGAATGCTTGAATGTTGAAAATGGTGGATCAAGGAAGAATGGATCTTTCTTGCTCCAAAGGAATGTCCACAAAAATGCTTGATATCAACAATGTCTTGATCTTCTATATCATCATCTTGCAATCTTGCATCATCAATTCACCATCGCTTGCTTGCTTCAATCGATTGTGTGCCCAAATGAAGGCAAAATAGAGTGCTTATATAGAGATTTCAAGACAAGGCTCCTCGGTTAATATAAGAGCCCATAATTCAAATTTCACCTCAAATTATGGTCCAATCACAATAACCAACTAAGGAGGGAAAAGAATTAAATGAATTTTGAATTAAAACCCTTTCGAATTCTGATCCAGAGGCCCAACTTTGATTTCAGGGCCCACTAGGACCACAATTTGAAAACGGGGACCAAAACTTGACAAGGGTCAAGGTCGACCTCCACCTTGACCTAGGTCAAGGTCAACCTCAACCTTGACCCAAAGGCTTAGGCCAGTCAACTTTGAAAATAGGAAGTCCCGGGGTTAGCCAGAGACTTGGAAATGGTGAGAAAATAGGGCAGAGTGTCAAAAAAGGGCATAAAGACCTAGAATAAATGTGTTGAGGACTAGGAGGACCAAAACCTAGAACCTAACTAGAAAATAGAGCCATAGAGAAGGGAAATCAAGGAGAATTCTCGAGATCCTAACCCTAATTTCACCTAGAAATGAAGGAATCAAGTGCAAATGCATCCTAAATACAAATCTATCATGAAAAATACATTAAATGAGGGTGCTAAACCTATCAAGATGGAAGTGCTTACATTTTAAGATGATACATTTAGCCCCCACTTTAGCTTAGATATGACACTACATGAATATGCAAGCTAAAGTAAGAAAACATCATAGTAAATAAAAAGGATATAGCCAAGTCCTTAATGTAGAGATCCTGCAGAAAATCGTTAGTACCTAAGCACACAAGGTTAATGAAAATCCATAAATCATTTAAGACTTACTAGAATGAAACTAAGAAGTACATAGAGCCCCTTATGCCCCCCTATTTCAGCTTTCTACTTATGAATGTTGAAATAGGGTGATAAGGATAACCTTATACATAGGATATGAAGTTTGTTGAAAAATTCCTTTCCTAAACCAATTAGAAGGATTTCCATCCTTCCTAAACTAATTCAAGGGGTTAGGTATCTAAATCAAAATTCCAATGCCACTGATGACACTAAAAATAGAGATATCAAACTCAAGTTATGATGAAAAGACTGAATGTCTATCTAAATGCATATGAAGGGAAATTTGAATTTAATACAAGTAAACTCTAAGAAAAACCCTAACAAAACCCTAATTTTTTATTATAAATAAGGAAAGAGAAACTCATACTTACTCATTCTTACCATTTGCAAATTTGAAGAAAGAAAGAAGAATTCCAAGCAAAGAAGAACTTCGAGTGACATGCATGGAGCTCCTGAGATAGTGCCTAGCTACCAGACAACCACTTCCTAAGGTGAGTTTGTTGTTATTGATTTTTGTACTTCACAAATTCTTGCTTTTTGTAGGCAAGGTCAACCCTGACCCTTAAAGGTTGACCTTGACCTAGTTATGTTGACCTTAACCCAAAAAGGTCAACATGAACTGGAAGGTCTTCACCTTTTTTGGAATGAGGTCAACCTTGACACAAAAAGGTTGACCCTAACCTGAAAAGGTTGACCTTGACCTAGGAAGGTCGACCATGACCTAACTGAGGTCGACCTTGACCTAGTCAAGTTAGAATTATAGATTTGTTGCTCTAGAATGTTGATATGATGTTTATTTGTGCTTATAGGACCTAGTTCATCTCAGAGAGCATCCCTTTTGAGGGTTACTAGTGGTTATCAAAGAGAAGTTGTCTGAGATGAGCGAGGATGAGATACAGTTATTGAGAGATGTAGTACTATACTAGGTAATAGTCCTACTATAGATCAGACTTCACTGAGCCATGTTATAGGTTGTCATAGAGAGGTGGGATGAGAATACATGCTCCTTTCATCTTCCCTCAAGTGAGATCACTATGACACTAGATGATGTCTACAGAATATTTTGGCTTCTGATTCATGGTGATCCTATTAGATTGAGAGCACAACAAGGTCCTGAGGAGATCCTTGTAGATGCAGAGTATTGTCTAGGGCAAGTTTGACACATGCGAACCCGAGCATATAAGATCACTTTATCATCCATATTGGCAGGCCCTACACCTTTGGTATGAAGAGTGATTCTATGTATACTATCCTTGGTTGTAGTACCCAACACAAATGGTATAGTATTTTTAGCACCTTTCACCCATCTTGTATGTAGGATGGAGACTGATAGGACTATCTTTGCGTGGGGCTACAGCATGCTAGCCCACTGATACCAGGAGCTATGTCAGTTAGTGAGATATTAGAGAGAGAGTCTCATGATATGCATGCTTTTGTAGATATGGTTGTTTGAGCACTTCACATGTACACAACCATGGGATGTTCCAGTGATGGTATATGCTATCACACTGAAATGATTTACTTATCCACTGAGAGATGTCTGGCAGTATGGAGATATCCTCTACTGTAGGGTATGTCTAGACTGTATTCCAGGCACATATGTGATATGGAGACCCTTCTACCACATGATAGAGTGGCTAGATACATGATACCATATGAGGCACTCATAGTAGCACAAGCTGCTAGAGGGTCATTAGAGTCACATAGTGATGCCATACTACTATGATCGAGTGATGAGATAGTTCGGTCTTTTATAGGGAGTTCTTAGAGTAGTACCTTGATATGCACATCCGATGAGGTATTACTAGAGACCTAGCACCATACACCAACCATCAATAGTAGACATAGTAGAAAGTGATGCAAATGAGATAGAGGATATAGAGGTATCACCAAATGTATCCTATTCAGGCATGAACTAAGATTACATTAGATATTGGAGTCTGAAGGGAACCCATAACATCTTCCCTAATGACTATCCCACATGTGATCCAAGATTTTCAGACAAGACACACTGGGATGGTGGCATGGAAGAGGAGGATGAGGATCATAGAGATGAGGATGATCCCATCTCCAAGGGAGACCCCATTGAGGAGGAGAGAGCAAAGGATAGAGTAGATAAGAGAGTAGAGGAGATGCCCACAACTAGTAGTACTGTGTGTGTGAGTTTAGGGCCTACAACACAACACTTCAATAGGATAATAACATCACTTTTAGATAAAATAAGCATGTAATTGAAGAAACTAACAAGTAAAAGTGTAGACACTAAAAAATGGGAAAGTTCTTTTAAATTGCAATAATCATAAAAAATGGCTTGAAATCATCAAAAGGCACTAATTCAATCAAAAAGGGATCAAATCAATTAAAAATGGAAATTTATTAAATAAAGTTGGACAAAATCAATTGAAGCAAAGGAAAAATCAAATAACGATGTTAAATAATTAAATAAAAGCTTAAAAGGGGTGAAAAATGCTATATAATTGATTTTAATCAATTAATTATATAGTTGTTAAATCAAAAATCAAAATAAACCTATTCCCTTACATGGCTAAATTTAATTAATTAATTGAATTTAATAATTCCTAATATCTTTCAACAAAGTTGAGCAACCAATGAGAATTAAGGACAAAAAGACATAAATCACTCTGTTGGATATATTCTTATTTTCTGAGGATTTTTGTCCAAATTTTTGTTTTAAATTCCTTGTGAATACCTTGCCTGGTCTAGGTTTTGTAAAGTTTTTAAAAATTGTCATAACCAGGTTGGAAAATAGCTCCCCTAGGGTTTTATCCTTGAAGAAATTTGGAAGTCATGTAAAAAACTCAAGTCAGCTTTAAAATCTTCTAATTCATCATTGCTTTTTGGTTCCTTAAGTTTTTTTTTAAAAGTACATGTGGCTTTTTCCTTAGTCAGTCACCAAGTCACGTATTGTTATGTCATGTATCTAATCTATTCAGCGAACTGGAGAATGTGTTAAAAATGCTAAGTGTTGTCTTTGTTCACGTAGTCTCCAAATATCTCACGGTTATCAAAAAACATTGTGTGATTCAACAAATGCATTATCTCCAATTTGCGTATTCCTTGGGGGTTCTTTGCTTACACTCAGTGACTTGGCAACAACGGTTATCGCTCATTCTCTGAATCTAGCGGTTAAAGGCAAAATAACCTAGTGACTTGGCGAGTACCATAGATCATTGTCAGGATCAACGGTTGTAGTTTAATCTCAGATATTATTGGGTCCTACATGTTTCATTTGGTGAATGAGCGACTATGTAAAGTCTTCTAAGTTTGGTGGCCCTGACATTTTGGTATGATGAATTTGGTGGAAAGGGTTGTTTCAAGTGTTCGCTTGTTCTCATAATAAATTAGTGAGAGGCTAAGTAATCTGGCGATTCGGTGAATCATGTGGTTGTAGGTTCTCTTAAAAGAAATGTAAAGGGCAGTATGATCTAGCGAATGAGTGAAGCATACAATTGCTAAGTCTCCAAGAAAATTGATAGTTAGCCGAGAGATTAAGAGAATGGGAGAAGGCTTAGGTCGCTAGTTCTCTAAATGATAACTGTAGTCAAGTGCTTGAAGGTGATCATTTCAGTCATTGATTTGCTAAGATTGTGAAAAGTTAAGAATTGCATTACGAGAACCCGTGAAGGCTTTGGTCACTAGTTCTCTAAATCTATGCTAGGGTTAACATTGTATTAAGCGATCATGAGAAGCTTTCAGTCGCAGATTCACTGAATGGGCCTAGTTGGAAAAGGTAATAAAAGAAAAGAAAAGGGACCATTGCCTGCATGGATAAAGTATAGTATCAAGCTGGAAAGTAAACTAGGAGCCATCCAATCAGTTTCAAAGGAAGATTGCATAATGTAAACAGGTTTAAAGTGCAGGATCTTAATCATTTGCCTCTTTGCCTTGTTTTTGAGTTGTTTAATTTATCTGTCAAAATCCAAACACGGCTAACTCAAAATTTGAAATCTAATGGTATATGAAATTGAATGTGGAAATAATTAAGGAGATTTGCAATAATTGTGGTAGTTGTACGCATTTGGTCCATATCAATAAATAAGCTAAGCTCATTGTTTCCTATGTCCAAAATCATCCGAAGAGAATTGTGTCATTCTAAAGCGATTTTTGAGTGCCAAGTGAATCCATTTTGTACAGATTTAAGATAATTCTGTAGCAAAGATGAGTCAACCTAAGAGAAGCGCAGCATCTTCCAGGAGTAAAGCAAAGTCTAAAAGTGGTGAAGACAAGGGCAAGCCTAATTATTCAGATGAGCTTTTGAAATTGCTACCTGGTTCCAATCAGAACAAAAGAGCTCCTGATGATGTTTTCAAAGATGTTCTAGGGTTTTGCAGAGATCCTATCACACCGAATACCACAGGTTATACTATCTTCAACTTCTTTTATAAAAATAGAGATAGTCATATCCCTATATGTAATGGTTGGGCTTTGGGGTTAGGGAAATTAGTAGTGCCTGATGTATTCCTGGATGTGGATTTAATTATTGCTCTAGCTAGGCATTATGACCCTATTTCTAAGACTATTAGGAAAGAGGACCAGTTAGCTTTGGTTACTCTTGATAGGGGTTCATTCATGAAGGCTTTTAATGTCTATACATCTACTTCTACTAAAATTGACCTGAGAAAAGAAAAGGAGAGATACAAGAATAATATAGGGATAGTGAAGGACCAAATGATGAACCATATCCCAAAATAGGATAAGTATATAGCTCCCCTCCCTGATCACATGAATGCCCCTTACCAATTTAAATCCCTTCAGCATTACATGAAGCAAACTTGTTATTGGTTGTGTAGGGTTTTGGGAATTGATGGGGATGCAGAGTTTTTACCAGCTGACCTTTTGATGATTATCCTAGACATCCGGAATTCTTTGGTTAATACTAACTATGATTACATCTAGTATATCATTGATAGAATGCATGAGGTTTTGATTTCTGTCAAGGATAGTAAGAGCCCAATTAAGTTCATGCATTATTCTTTGCTAATGCATTTAATTTTGTTCTTCAACATTAATAATTTTGATTCGAACATGCTGAAGCTAAGCTTCAACTTTGAAGGCCAGTATAATCCAATGCAATTATGGGTGAGGAAGTGGAATTCTACTTCCAATGAAGGGAATTTTTGTATCTTTCAGAATGTCATTGTTTATCCTATTATAAGGATGTTAGGTGTCAATACTACAAGGATATCCCCAAGCGTCCTTAGGCTCCTATGACCAGTGCAGTTTGTGGAAAAAAGGGAGGGAGATCATAATTGGGGTGATTTTTACTTGGGGGAGAATGCTACAATTTTGAGAGTCTACGGTTGCCCCCAACCCCCACATCTGTTACCAAAATTTGTGCCTCCAAGGGTTTCTTGTTTCGAATTTGTGTGGCAATTGATGTGGATAGACAGAGAACTTCTAGCCCCTCACAGGAAGGGTACATTCACACCTAGGAAATTCAAGATAGGTGACTTCCTGGTAGAAAGAGGGAATTTCCTCAAATTACTGCATGGTTAAATCAGGTCAAAATGGCTACTGGTGCTTGTAGACATGTAGATCCTGAGGGCTTTATCAAAACTGCCAGGATGCTATACATCCCAAACATTGGTGTGAATAAAAAACATGAAGGCTTGGACGAGGAAGATGTAGTCAAAAACATCATTGATGATAATGAGGTCAAAAGGAGATGGAACAGGTACTTTGATTTGATAGACTTGTCAACACAAGTGATGGCAGCCCAGCTTCCTTTTCAGGGTTTCTTCCCTGACCTTCCCTATTTAGAAAGAATTGACAAGATGATAGAGATGCATGACAGTCTATCAAATCAATTGGAGAAGTTGATTGACCAGAGTCAACCAAAGAAAAGGAAAGACTATTCATCTTTTGATCAAGAGGAGTTTTCTGATGAGTCCCTAGAAGGGAATAGCCCACCACAAATTGAGGATGTGCAAAGTGTTCAGCCTATTGAAAACCAACTAGAAATAGGGGATTTTCCAGAGCCACCTTCAAAGAAATAGAGGCTTGAGGAAGGAAAGCCTTCAAGGAAGGAAAAATAGAAGAGAATAATTGATAGAGTGTCTGCTCTAGTGCCAGGTGATAGGGTTTACCATCACCAATTGAGAAAAGAAATAAGAGAAGGAAAGAAGGTGGCCACTGATGAAATAGATAAGGAACAGTCCCTGTGGTCAGAAAAGGATATCAGAGAGGTCTATCAGGAGGAATTTTTGAGTGATGACCAGTTTATTAAAACTGATGAATTCAAGAGTTTCCTTATTTGGAGTAAGCAACAAGAAGTGAGGAAACTTCTACCTGAAGGTATGGAGCCAAGTGAAGAAATATTGAGAGCCTTAAATTCTTATGATCCTAGCCTTGATCCCATAACTGCAGATGAAGCTAGACAATTGGTCAAGTCAAGTGGACTGCTATTGACTCCAGGATGGGATCTAACTTCTGCTTTCATCATAGATCAAATAAGAAAGCAACTGCAGGGCAGCCTGTCATATGAGGTTCACATTGGTGATATGATAAGAGGAAGTGGCTATGACCCTAAGTTTCAAGCTATTGCAATGTCGTCCATGGCCCCTAGGACTCAAAAGCCATCTCTATTGAGTATACAGGATAAAATGGAAGGGAATCAAATTATTTGGACCTTGAAGTTTCTAAGGTAGTAACTCATTGGGCTAACCTGAATGAGGCAAAAATAGTTCAATTATCTGAAAGGTACTCGAACTTGTTTGAAAGTGCAAACCTGGTGGCCAAGGATAGAGACTTAAAATTGATGAAGATCAAGTAGCTAGAAGATGAATTGGCAGAGATAAAAGTTAAGCTTGAAGAAGCTTGGAAGGTAGTTGTTTCCCCCCCTGTGCAGATTGAGGTCCCAATTCAAATTGATGAAGAAGTACCTGAGGGACCTAATGAAGATTTGGATAAGATAAGGATAGAGGCATCTTTGGACACCATGTCAAAGATTGTGCAATACAGGCGAGATAAGATAATAGAGAAAATGGATAAAGTTTATCAATCAGTTAGCCAATTGCACCAGACCAACAGAAAGATAAATGAATCATTGGCTGCTTTGGAGCCACTTCATAGTGTTTGGTCTGGAAGAAGTTTGTTGTTTGATAAACTTGATAGTCTACTGGAGCATAAGCCTAAAATCCCTGGAGTAGTTACAGAAGTTTTTGAGAAGATTGGCTTAATCAATGCTATTTCAAAGTTTTTTAAAGGTAAGTCCAACTAGGTGAGGGTTAAGTTGTTTATGTTTGATAAACATTATAGCAAGTATCTACCTGCGGTATGTGATGACAATGGAAACTTGATTAAGTTGGAGGAATGGAAACTGTCAATGGATCAGTTGGTGATTACACAAGATGATTTCCTTAACAGTGACAATACTTTGGATTTTGAGAGGTGTAATAGCATAATTGACAGTCTTTTTAAAATTAAAAATGATTGCATACGCTTTGTGGCAAAAGCCAAAAATATAACTGACTCCATGTGGGATAAGAAAGTCAGATTGTTACAAGAATTGTAGACTTACAACTGGCCATCAGATGATGAAGTAGCGGCTTGGGAGAAGCTAACAATAAAGAAGAAAAAGAGGCATGTTGTCCAACTTATAGAGGAAGAGGAAGAATAGAGTTGTAGATGGCACCTGATCCAGAAATTGAGGGAGAGAAAGTTTCAAACAAAGGATGATGTAAGTTAGCCGGAATGGTGGTCATCATTCATGCAACAAATTCAGCAACTGCTCTGAAATATCTTTAGACAAAGATGCCACCTATGGAATTGTTGAGAAATTTCTATTGTAATATGTTGTTACAATCTCTTTGTTAGTTTGTAATCTTGTCTCTAGTATAGGATCTTTTCTAGCCATCCCAAGCTTCTTGCATCCTTTCAAGGATTCCAAGATGGCTATGTTATATATAGTAAGTTTTTACTCTTTTGAGGGGGTGGTTGAAAATACTCTATAAGAAAGGTTCTGAATACAAAACCTTATTTTCTAAAAGTGAGAGGATACTATATCTATGCATTTTGACCGTTAATACAAAACATTGAAGCTCTGTTACTATTATTTTTCTATCTTTGTGTATGGAATGTGTTAGTTTTCTTATGTATTTAAATTGCAAGGCTTTCTTAAATGCATTATTCATAAGGTGAATATAGGGGTTAACCTTAAGTTTCTTTCAAGGAAAGAGTAAAATCTTAGGGGAGATCTCTGGGAACAACTAATCCATGTATGAATTTGATGACAGTAGTAGGAATTAAAAGGATGGTATGTTATGCATGTCATTTGAGTTTTAGGAAATTAGTTTTGATAGTTATATGTAGAGGTAGGGTTTGACTCTATTGCCCAAGTAGATAAGGCACTGGTTTCAGATCTATTTACACTGATTTGCCACCCTAAATCTAAATAACTATTTCATTTTACTTTATTTGTACAATCACAAACCTGAATCATTCTGTGACAAGTTCATAGATATGCTTTGTAATGCTTTGTAGAAGCACTGAATGAGGTTAACCTTCCTTGAGTTCAACTCTAAAAAGAAGAAGGATGAATATCCTTAAGCTATTGTTTCATGTTGTTGCTCTCATGATTTCCATCATAATATTGTGTATCAGGATAATATGGGCCATACTTAGAGTTCTCTCATCTTATTGACTTGAGTTTGGAAGCGAGGATAGAATAGTGAAGGAGCTAGTTCACAATTCAAAGCTCAGTCAAAACCGTGAATTGGAATAGGTACACCTGCTTGAGTATTCATACTCAAAGTGAAGAAGGTTTTCTAACCTTATTACCTTAGTGTTTGCATCTTGCTAGATTATGTCCATTGGGATTATAGGAGTATTTGATAATTTGCAGATTTGAGCACTAACAAAATTGGAGACTCTACTCAGGACCTTCTGAATAGCATGCAATAGGTTAGTGCAAATCTTGTCTATTGTGCATTTGTAGACCAGTATAGAATAATTTCATTCTCGTGTAAAAGTGGGTGGCGACTCTAAACTCTGTGCTACCAGTTGCTAATTGTTGTAAACTTTGCTAAAATTGTCATGCTATACCATGAGTCGACCAAGATACACTAGGTCTTATTATAAGGATCACCCCAAAGATAATATGGGTGATGAGCTCCATACACCAAGTAGGAAACAATGGTCTAGAAGAAGTCAGAATACTACTAGTTCCCAAGGCCCTTCTTGAGAAAGATCTCATGTCCCACTTCCTCATGAATCTTCATCTTCTTTTGATGATCCCGAACATGTCAAGAGGGTTACACCAAGTGTGCACATGCAGAAAGAAGTAATCACAGAGGTCACAGAAGCAGGTTATTTCCCTGCGAGAGAAACTTTGGAACAACCAGAAGAAACCTCTACTACTGAGACCACCTCCTATGATTCTAAGAAGTTCAGAGAAGAGGTGATTTCTTTAAGAAAAAAGGAGAGTGAACAACTAGCTGAGATTGCCAATAGGTTGAAAGCAAGGGAACAACAAATCTGTGATTTGCTCATAGAGAGGCAGAAACTTCTCAAAAGAATCAAGAAAAATGAGACCCAAGTTAGTGATTTAAACCAAGATGTTTAAGGTTTAAATAAGGACTTATTTGGTGACATGGAAGATTTGAGAAAGCAGGCTCAGGATAATAAACCTAAACAAGGTGAATCTAAGGGAACAGGCCATGTCTTAAGGCAATTGAATCCCTCTGAAATTCAGAGAAACAAGGAGATTATAACTGCTCCCAAAGAAATCCCTGATAAGGGAAAATAAAAATTGGTGGGTATAAATATTAATGAGCCCAAGAAAATTATGGTTCCTCCTAATGTACCTTCTCAAATAAGTATAGACTTAGAGAAGGCTAGAAAAGCAAAGGAAGAATTGGCTATTCAACTGGAGAAACTTGAGTTGGAGGCTGATGCTGATGAAATGAAGAGGAATATTTCCTTCCTACATGATAACATGAACACATCCACTAGTACCTCTATCCCTATCACCATAGGAACAACTCCATTCAGTCAGCCCGATACTTCACTTCCAAATGCTCAAGCCTTTCACCCTGGACAAATTTTACCTGGACCAGTTCCTAATCAAGTTCCCATTATAGCTAGTGGTACAGTGGGAACTGTACCCTATCAAAATGTTGTAACTACCCCCCTAAATCAACCAAATATCCAAAGAAGACTAGTTCATTTGGATAGATATAGGCCTCTATTTTTTTATGGTATTCCTGGCCAACCTAATGCTATCCCTAATGAAATCAGAAAGAAGATCCCATTATTTACTGGGAATAATGTTATTACTTATGAAGAGCATCTGAAGTTTTTTATAGATAAGGTAAATGATTATGAGATTGAACATGAAGATGTCATAATGAAGCTCTTTGTTCAATCATTGATTGAGGATGCCAGGGATTGGTATAGGGGGCTACCTGAGAATAGTATTGCATCTTGGGAAGAATTTGTCAGATGTTTTAAAGAGTAATATGCAGAACATGTGAACTCTAGCTACATGTTCAATGAGTTCAATAATATCAAGAAACATTACAATGAGAGCATGTCAGAGTTTAATAGCCGATTCCAAAAGGCTATGTATAAATTGTTCCAAGTATTGAGGCTAGATGATGCAGTCTGCATGACAACTTATTTCAATTCTATGGATGGTAAGATGTCTTACCTTTTGAGAGACAAGAATCCCTGTACCCTTAGAGATGCTTTTAAGTTGGCCATAAACATTGAGAGTAACCAAAAGGCATCTGGCCAAATGTAAAAAAGGGATGAAGGTAGACTGTGGAAAGAAACCAGGCCACAGCCTGCAAGGCCATCCACAGAGGAGGATAGAATGGACAAAGGACCTAGTAATAACAAAGACTTCCCAGCAAGGTTTAATAAAGGTGGTAGAAATTTTCAAGATACAAGGCTGCCTTATGAAAGGCAGGACAAAGCCCCTAATCTGAGAGATATGCCTTACAAAACAAACTGGAAAGATGGGAGGCCTGTTCCTGATAATAATGAACCCCAAAAGGGAAGGGATACACCAGATCCTTTGAAAAAGAATATAGAACATAATGTGGAGAATACCCCTTGGTGTGTGGCTTGTAATATGCCCCACTCACCATTCCAGTGTGTTGTTGCCCAAGCCTTGGGAGAAGAGGCTAGTGATTCATATTCAAGATATTATGAAGGATCTGAAAAGCCTGCTATTAACATGTTTACTACTGAACTAATGGGGGACCTTGAGTCCTCAGATGATGAATTTATTTGCCCTGATGTTGATCATAAGAGGAAGATTTTCTCTAACTATGAACAACAAATATTTACTCAGTCTGATCAGGAAGAGTTTGATAATGATGACTATAAGACTCACATGGTAGAATTTGGGTCAGATGAAAGACAATGGAGAAAGCCCAGTGAAGAAGAAATCAAGAGTTTAACTGTGGCTGCTATTACATAAGCAAAATCCTCATACAATTTGAGGAAAAAAAAGGTAGGTAATGATCAAGGAGTCCCTAGATCAGTGTTTGTCAAAAGTAATCCTCAGGATAAGGACTCCCCAAAGCCTAATATTGTAAATAGTAAGGATGAAGGATTGGAAGCTGAAAAGAAAAGGAAACAAGAAGTTACTGCCAACAAGGTGAAAAAGAAATTTGGTAGGCCAAAGGGTCACCCTGATGTTTGTATTAACTCCCCTACCTTTGATATGAGACATGCCTTGTCCCAAATGAAGGTTTCCATTCCTTTGCTTGAAATGTTGAAAATAGAAGAGCACAAAGCAGCAGCCCTGGCTCTCATAAGTGAGTAGAGAACTACTCCTATTTTACAAGAGGAAGGGAAATCCCTGGACAATCCAATTGCAACTAATGACATTTCTGATGTATGTGTTGGGACTATTGTGACACAAGAACCCTCTTCTATCAATCCTTTCTACGTTACTTTGCTTTTAAATAATTGTATGCTAAAAAATTGTATGATTGATTCTGGCGCCGCTACAACTGTAATGCCTTATCAAGTGATGAAGGAGTTAGGGTTGCAAGTCAATACATCTAGTGGAAGGTGTTAAGCCATGGATAATAGGGCAGTACCTATTGTAGGGACCTTGATTGGAATTGAACTGAAAATTACCGCATTCCCAGAAGCCACATATAAAATGGATGTGGTTGTTGTTGATACAAAACCTCACTATGGCATGTTATTATCAAGACAATGGGCTGTAGCAATGGGTGGAAAGTTGCAAGTAGATTTTTCATATGCTACCATCCCAATAAATGGAACTAAGGTAAAGTTGTACAGGGAGCCCCGCTCTTCAGTCATGATTGAAGTGGTTGCTCCAGAGGATCTAAACTATTTTGTAGATATTGACATGAGCAATTTTATGATTCAAGAAGTAGTACGTCAGTTAAAAAACAAAAATCCAATTGTGGATGAGTTAATTTTGCAGCAAGATGGGCTTTGGAAAATGTTCTTTGATGGTGGATGCTCCAAGGAAGGATCAGGAGCTGGTGTTGTATTCATTTCCCCATCAGGTATTACATTTAAATACTCTTTCTTATTAACTTTTGAGTGTACAAATAACACTGCCGAGTATGAGGCTCTGATACTGGGATTAGATGTGGCCATAAAACATGGTATTGAATCTTTAAAAGTTCATGGTGATTCCCAGTTGATTATAGCCCAAGTGAGATCTTAGTTTGCTTCTAAAGATGAAAAGTTGAAACTATATAAACATGCTATTTGGGATAGACTAGAGTTTTTTGATGCTTTCAATCTGCTTTGGGTAGAAAGATCCAATAATATCATGGTAGATATTCTTGCAAATGTTGCCCTTAAGAGTGAAGACATAACCCTCACTGGTGTGTCTATGTTAGAGGTCAAATCTAGGCCTACAGTGCCTGATAATGTATATAATTGGCAAGTTTTTGAGGATGACTTAGATATCCTTAGGTTCCTTCAAGGCCTTGATCAATATGATGGTCAGAAAATAGATTTTAATGAGATACAACAATGTGTTGAAGGAAAAGAATGCATCATGGGAAATGAGATAGTGCAGTTACCCTCAAATCACATACCTAAAGGGTTAGTTGAAATGGAAGGGATGTTTAAAATAAATGATGTTTCTTTGTCTCAAAAGTCTAATGCTAAGATGGAAGACTTAGAGGAAATAAACCTAGGATCTGAAAATTTCCCCCAGATGGTGTACATTGGCAAGAAAATGAGCAAAGAGATCAGAGGAAACTTGATTAGACTTTTGAAAAAATATAAACATGTGTTTTCTTGGTCTTATGATGACCTCAAAGCTTATAGGGCTGACCTGTTTCAGCATGAAATTCCTCTAAAAGAGGAAACCAAGCCTTTTAGATAGAAGCAAAGACCCATTAACCCTTTATTGGCTACCAAGATGCAAGTTGAGTTGACAAAACTGAGAGATGCTGGTATTATTGAACCAATTAGGAACTCAACTTGGGTTTCAAATCTTGTGCTAGTAAGGAAAAAGAACGGTGATATTAGGCTCTGTGTTGATTTCAGGAACCTGAATGTGGCTTCAGTTAAGGATAACTATGGATTGCCCAATATGGAGGCTATGCTGCATAGGGTGACTAGATGTGAACTCTTGTCAATGATGGATGGTTTCTCTGGGTATAATCAAGTGCTCGTCAAAGAATCAGAACAATTTAAGGTAGCCTTTACAACCCCATGGGGAACATATGTATATGTTCGCATGCCTTTTGGTCTGAAAAATGCTGGAGCAACATTTCAGAGAGCCATGGATGTTGCATTTGAGGAGTTGATAAATGTTTTAATGGTTGTTTATCAGGATGATCTCACTGCTTATTCCAAGAAATTTGAGGATCATTGTTCCCATTTGGAGAAGGTCATTCTTAAGGCCTTAGAATTTGGTGTGTCCTTGAATCCCAAAAAGTGTCAATTTGCTGTGACAGAGGGGAAGTTACTTGGACACATAGTGTCAAAAGAAGGAGTCAGGATTGATCTTGAAAGAGTGGAAGCAATTAAGAAGGTCCCTCCACCAAAGAACATAAAGGGTTTGCAGTCATTCTTGGGACAGATTAATTTTGTAAGAAGATTTATTGCTAATTTTGTAGAATTGGTCAAACCAATAGTGAAGCTCCTAAAGAAGGATGTGAAGTTTGATTGGAACCTTGAAGCTTAGCTAGCTTTTGTAAGAATCAAACAAGCAATTCAGGAGGCCTCAGTTTTGGTATCACCCGATTACTTGAAACCATTTTCTCTGTTTTCTTTTGCATCTTTTCATACTATTGCAGCTATCCTTTTGCAAAAGGATCAAGAAGGATATGAGCATCCTATAGCCTTTTTTAGCAAGTCATTACAATCTACTGAATTAAATTATGAACTAATGGAAAAGCAAGCCTATGCACTTGTGAAGGCAGTCAAAGCTTTCAGACCATATCTGGTCTGTGCAAAGGTTAGTGCTTATGTGCCTCATGCTGCAGTAAAGGATATCTTAACACAAAGTGAAGTCACAGGAAAGAGGTGCAAATGGATAAACAAGATTCAAGAGTTTGACCTGGAAATTCATATTACCAAATTGGTGAGAGGATTGGGACTTGATAAGTTAATGACTGAGGAAAATATGGACCTTGTTTAGGTAAATAATGTTGCTGCTAACATTGATATGATTACTAGTATTGAAATGCAACTCTGGTACAAGGATGTTATTTATTTTATTAAAAATGCTAAATGTCCACCTGACTTGAATGATAATCAAAGAAGGAGTCTGAGATTGCAAGCTCAGAGATATGTGTTGATCCAAGGTGATTTGTACTAGAAGGATAATGATGGTATTTTACTCTTTTGTCTGGATAAGCACCAATCAGAGAAAATGTTGAAGGAATTGCACTTTGGAATGTGTGGAGGACATCATTCTGCTTGATCAACAGCTCATAAAATCTTAAGAGCAGGATACTATTGGCCTATGTTGTTCAAAGACACTCATTCTTATGTGAGGAAATGTGAACCTTGTCAAAGGTTCTCTAAAAAATTGAAGTTCTCAGGTGCATTATTATTGAACCCTGTTGTTGTAGAAGCTCCTTTTGCAATGTGGGGTATGGATTTTATTGGAGAGTTCTCTGAGAAGTCTAGTGGAGGACATAATCACATTTTGGTGGCTACTGATTATTTCACCAAATGGATTGAAGCCATTCCAACAAAAAGGGCCACTAATGCTGTTGTGATTGAGTTTCTGATGAACAACATAATTACTAGATTTGGTGTCCCTGTTAAATTGGTTGTTGACAATGCTATGAGCTTCAGTTCATAGGAGATTACTGATTTTTACTCAGAAATGGGCATAGTATTGTCTTATTCATCCCCTTATCATCCACAGGCCAATGGACAAACTAAATCTAGCAACAAGAGTATTTTGCAGATTCTCAAGAAAACCCTGGAAAAGAATAAGAGAAGCTAGCATGTAAAGATAAAGTTAGCACTATGGGCTGATAGAATTTATGAGAAGAGGGATATGGGTAAGTCCCCTTTTGAAATGGTATATGGTGCTAAATCAAGATTGCCAGTAAATAACCTCCTTCCAATCTATAAGTTTATGTAAGAAGAGGACATGGAAATTAGTGATGCACTGCAGGACAGAATGGTTCAGCTGATTGAATTAGATGAGATTAGGAGGGAAGGACAAAAGGAAAATATTATGTTGCAGCAGAAGATAAAATATCTTTTTGATAAGAGAGCAACTATGAGGAAATTCTAGCCTGGTGATATGGTTCTCCAATGGAATGCCAGGGCTGAAGATAAAGGGACACACAAAAAATTTGAGTCTTTATGGATGGGACCTTATATTGTTCATCAGACCCATGGTAAGGACTCATATTTCTTGCAAAATTTGGATGGTGAAGAGTAGGAATTGCCAGTGCATGGACAATTCCTAAAAATTTTCTTCAGTTAATTCTTTTTCTATGCACATTAGGTGTGTATATATCTACAGGTGTCTTTGTTTGTGTTGTGTGTTTGTTTCCTATTTTAGGTTAGGGTTTTGTGGTTTTCCTCCTAGAGATTCCTGAATTCTTGCTGTGATCTTATAATCAAGCATCCTCAAATAGAGCCACTATTGGATATATTCTTATTTTCTGAGGATTTTTGTCTGAATTTTTGTTTTAAATTCCTTGTGACTACCTTGCCTGGTCTAGGTTTTGTAAAGTTTTTGAAAATTATCATAACCAGGTTGGAAAATAGCTCCCCTAGGGTTTTACCCTCACAGAAATTTGGAAGTCATGTAAAAAAATCAAGTCAGCTTTAAAATATTCTAATTCATTGTTGCTTTTTAGTTCCTTAAGTTTTTTTTTAAAAGTGCATGTGGCTTTTTCCTTAGTCAGTCACCAAGTCACGTATTGTTATGTCATGTATCTAATCTATTCAGTGAACCGGAGAATGTGTTAAAAATGCTAAGTGTTGTCTTTGTTCGTGTAGTCTCCAAATATCCAGTGCTTATTAGAAAACATTGTGTGATTCGGCGAATGCATTATCTCCAATTCACGTATTCCTTGGCAGTTCTTTGCTTACACTCAGTGACTTGGCGACAGCGGTTATCGCTCATTCTCTGAATCTAGTGGTTAAAGGCAAAATAACCTAGCGACTTGGTGAGTACCGTAGAGCATTGTGAGGATCGACGGTTGTAGTTTAATCTCAAATATTATTGGGTCCTACATGTTTCATTTGGTGAATGAGCAACTGTGTAAAGTCTTCTAAGTTTGGCAGCCCTGACATTTTGGTACAATGAATTTGGTGGAAAGGGTTGTTTCAAGTGTTCACTTGTTCTCAGAATAAATTAGTGAGAGGCTAAGTAATCTGGCGATTCGGTGAATCATGTGATTGCAGGTTCTCTTAAAAGAAATGTAAAGGGTAGTATGATCTAGCAAATGAGTGAAGCATACAGTCACTAAGTCTCCAAGAAAATTGATAGTTAGCTAGGACATTAAGAGAATGGGAGAAGGCTTTGGTTGCTAGCTCTCTAAATGATAACTGCAGTCAAGTGCTCGAAGGTGATCATTTCAGTCACTGATTCACTAAGATTTTGAAAAGTTAAGAATTGCATTACGAGAACCCATGAAGGCTTTGGTCACTAGTTCTCTGAATATATGGTATGGTTAACATTGTATTAAGCGATCACGATAAGCTTTCATTCGTGGATTCACTGAATGGGCCTAGTTGGAAAAGGTAATAAAAGAAAAGAAAAGGGACTGTTGCCTACGTGGATAAAGTACAATATCAAGCTAGAAAGTAAACTAATGAGCCATCCAATCAGTTTCAAAGGAATATTTCATGACGTAAATAGGTTTAAAGTGTAGGATCTTAATCACTTGCTTCTTTGCCTTGTTTTCGAGTTGTTTAATTTATCTGTCAACATCCAAACAGGGCTAACTCAAAATTTAATATCTGATGGTATATGAAATTAATGGTGGAAATAATTAAGGAGATGTGCAGTAATTGTGGTAGTTGTACGTATTTGGTCCATATCGATAAATAAGCTAAGCTCATTATTTCGTATGTCCAAAATCATTCGAAGAGAATTGTGTCATTCTGAAGTGATTTCTAAGCGCCAAGTGAATCCATTTTGCAGAGATTGAAGATAATTCTGTAGCAAAGATGAGTCAACCTAAGAGAAGTGCAACATCTTCCAGCAGTAAAGCAAAGTCTAAAATTAGTGAAGACAAGGGCAAGCCTAATTATTCAGATGAGTTTTTCAAATTGCTACCTAGTTCCAGTCAGAACAAAAGAGCTCCTGATGATGTTTTCAAAGATGTTCTAGGGTTTTACAGAGATCCTATCACACCGAATACCACAGGTTATACTATCTTCAACTTCTTTTATAAAAATAGAGATAGTCATATCCCTGTATGTAATGGTTGGGCTTTGGGGTTAGGGAAATTAGTAGTGCCTGATGTATTCCTAGATGCAGATTTAATTGCTACTCTAGCTAGGTGTTATGACCCTATTTCTAAGACTATTAGGAAAGATGACCAGTTAGCTTTGGTTACTCTTGATAGGGGTTCATTCATGAAGGATTTTAATGTCTATACATCCACTTCTACTGAAATTGACCTGAGCAAAGAAAAGGAGAGATACAAGAATAATATAGGGATAGTGAAGGAGCAAATGATGAAGCATCTCCCAAAATAGGATAAGTATATAGCTCCCCTCCCCACTCACATGAATGCCCCTTACCAATTTAAATCCCTTCAGCATTACATGAAGCAAATTTGTTATGGGTTGTGTAGGGTTTTGGGAAATGATGGGGATGCAGAGTTTTTACCAGCTGATCTTTTGATGATTATCCTAGACATCCAGAATTCTTTGGTTAATACTGACTATGATTACATCCGGTAAATCATTGATAGAATGCATGAGGGTTTGATTTCTGTCAAGGATAGTAAGAGCCCAATTAAGTTCATGCATTATTCTTTGTGAATGCATTTAATTTTGTTCTTCAACATTAATAATTTTGATTCAAACATCTTGAAGCCAAGTTTCAACTTTGAAGGCCAGTATAATCCAGTGCAATTATGGGTGAGGAAGTGGAATTCTACTTCCAATGAAGGGAATTTTTGTATCTTTCAGAATTTCATTGTTTATCCTATTATAAGGATGTTAGGTGTCAATACTACAAGGATATCCCCAAGGGTCCTTAGGCTCCTACGACCAGTGCAGTTTGTGGACAAAAGGGAGGGAGATCATAATTGGGGTGATTTTTACTTGGCAGAGAATGCTATAATTTTGAGAGTCAACGGTTGCCCCCAACCCCCACATCTATTACCAAAATTTGTGCCTCCAAGGGTTGCTTGTTTTAAATTTCTGTGGCAGTTGATGTGGATAGACAGAGAACTTCTAGCCCCTCACAAGAAGGGTACATTCACACCTAGGCAATTCAAGATAGGTGACTTCCTGGTAGGAAAGAGGGCATTTCCTCAAATTACTGCATGGTTAAATTAGTTCAAAATGGCTATTGGTGCTTGTAGACATGTAGATCCCGAGGGCTTTATCAAAACTACCAGGATGCTATACATCCCAAAAATTGGTGTGAACAAAGAACATGAAGGCTTGGACGAGGAAGATGTAGTTAGAAACATCATTGATGATGATGAGGTCAAAAGGAGATGGAATAGGTACTTTAATTTGATAGACTTGTCAAAACAAGTGATGGCAGCCTAGCTTCCTTTTGAGGGTTTCTTCCCTGACCTTCCCTATTGTGAAATAATTGACAAGATGATAGAGATGCATGACATTCTATCAAATCAATTAGAGAAGTTGATTGACCAGAGTCAACCAAAGAAAAGGAAAGACTATTCATCTTCTGATGAGTCCCTAGAAGGGAATAGCCCACCACAAATTGAGGATGTGTAGAGTGTTCAGCCTTTTGAAAACCAACCAGAAACAGGGGATTCTCCAGAGCCACCTTTGAAGAAATAGAGGCTTGAGGAAGGAAAGCCTTCAAGGCAGGAAAAATAGAAGAGAATAATTGATAGAGCATCTACTCTAGTGCCAGGTGATAGGGTTTACCATCACCAATTGAGAAAAGCAATAAGAGAAGGAAAGAAGGTGGCCACTGATGAAATAGATAAGGAACAGTCCCTGTGTTCAGAAAAGGATATTAGAGAGGTCTATCAGGAGGAATTTTTGAGTGATTACCAATTTATTAAAATTGATGAATTCAAGAGTTTCCTTATTTGGAATAAGAAACAAGAAGTGAGGAAACTTCTGCCTGAAGGTATGGATCCAAGTGAAGAAACATTGAGAGCCTTAAATTCTTATGATCCTAGCCTTGATCCCATAACTGCAGATGAAGCTAGACAACTGGTCAAGTCAAGTAGAATGCTATTGACTCTAGGATGGGATCTGACTTCTACTTTCATCATAGATCAAATAAGAAAGCAACCGTAGGGCAGCCTATCATATGAGGTTCACATTGGTGATATGATAAGAGGAAGTGGCTATGACCCTAAGTCTCAAGCTTTTGCAATGTGGTCCATGGCCCCTAGGACTCAAAAGCCATCTCTATTGAGTATAGAGGATAAAATGGAAGGGAATAAGATTATTTGGACTGTGCAGAATACAACTGACCTTGAAGTTTCTAAGGCAGTAACTCATTGGGCTAACCCGAATGAGGCAAAAATAGTTCAATTATCTTAAAGGTACTCGAAGTTGTTTGAAAGTGCAAACCTGGTAGCCAAGGATAGAGACTTAAAATTGATGAAGATCAAGTAGCTAGAAGATGAATTGGTAGAGATAAAAGTTAAGCTTGAAGAAGCTTCGAAGGTAGTTGTTTCCCCCCTGTGCAGATTGAGGTCCCAATTCAAATTGATGAAGAATTACCTGAGGGACCTATTGAAGATTTGGATAAGATAAGGATAGAGGCATCTTTGGACACCATGTCAAAGATTATGCAATATAGGCAAGATAAGATAATAGAGAAAATGGATACAGTTTATCAATTAGTCAGCCAATTGAACCAGACCAATAGAAAGATAAACAAATCATTGGCTACTTTGGAGCCACTTCATAGTGTTTGGTCTGGAAGAAGTTTGTTGTTTGATAAACTTGATAGTCTACAGGAGCATAAGCCTGAGATCCCTAGAGTAGTTACAGAAGTTTTTGAGAAGATTGGCTTAATCAATGTTGTTTCAAAGTTTTTTAAAGGTAAGTCCAACTAGGTGAGGGTTAAGTTGTTTGTGTTTGATAAAAATTATAGCAAGTATCTTCCTGCGGTATGTGATGACAATGGAAACCTAATTAAGTTGGAGGAATGGAAACTGTCAATGGATCAGTTGGTGATTACACAAGATGCTTTCCTTAATAGTGACAATACTTTGGATTTTGAGAGGTGTAATAGCATAATTGACAGTCTTTTTAAAATTGAAAATGATTGCATATGCTTTGTGGCAGAAGCCAAAAATATAACTGACTCCATGTGGGATAAGCAAGTCAGATTGTTACAAGAATTATAGACTTACAACTGGCCATCAGATGTGTTGGAAACAATTGTCTGAAGGAAATTGCTACTCAATTATGTATTGTCTTTGATGTCACACTATGTCATAGTCTGCAGCAATCAGCCTCTACCGAGCTCAGTCGGTCTACCAGTCAAGAATATTTAGTGTTTACCGAGTTCACTCGGTTGCCGAAGAAAAGATAGTGTTTACCGAGTTCACTCGGTTGCCGAAGAAAAGATAGTGTTTACCGAGTTCACTCGGTTGCCGAAGAAAAGATAGTGTTTACCGAGTTCACTCGGTTGCCGAAGAAAAGATAATGTTTACCGAGTTCACTCGGTTGCCGAAGAAAAGATAGTGTTTACCGAGTTCCCTCGGTCACCGAAAGATTATAGAAAGATATGATCATCGAGCACTGTCGGCCCTTGAAGGATTTTTGCAAATAGAGTTTACTTAATTCAGCCGACTGTTATACTAAATAATGTCGATTTGACTAATCCAAAATCATACAAATAAAAGGTCAAAAGTGAAAAGTAAAAAAACAATATAGCAGAAGATTTACAGAAGAAAAGAAGGAAAGGTATATGCGAACTTGTGAAGGATGTTCAGATATCCTTGAGGAGCAGCAGAGATTTATTTGATCAGAAAGGATCAGAATTATGCAGAATAGAGATCTGTAATCAGCAAGACAGTTGCATTATTATACAGGTCACTTTTTCATTGTTACCTTCTTATCATTGTAACAGTGAATTCTAAATCTCTTAACCGAGTTGGTTTAACAGCCATAATATAAATCCTCTACCAAGGTGACAATTCCATTGAATTGTTTTTAAGACCTCTTACCAGGCCACTCCTAGCAGGGTGTTTTAAATCCTCTAACAAGGTCACACCTAACAGTGTGTTTTGTAACCTTTTACCGGGTTGGCTTCTAACCGGGCATCACTTCAGAAAAGTGAAAATCAGTATCTAGATACATTGGTGGTTTTTCCCATATTGGGTTTCCACGTTAAATCTTGTGTCTCTTGTGTTCTTAATTGCTTTCTCAATCATTTACATGCACTGATGAATATCTAAAGATATTATTGCTAATACTTTCTGCATCTTCAAAGTTACTGCAATCTATTTACCGAATGCTAAAACAAATAACAGTGTTAAGATATCCTAAGGGATCTACAAAGAATTAATAATCAAGATTTATGGTTGTCTGATTCACCCCCCCCCTCTCAGTCACTTCATCCATATTCCATCAATTGGTATCAGAGCTTTTGGTGCTTGCAGGAAGGGTTTCAAAGACCTAAGCTAAAGATCAGGATGTCTTACAAGAGGGAAATTCCAAAGCTTAACAGAGATAACTTTTCAGCATGGCAAGGTCTCATGCGACTTCATCTGGCTTCCATTGGTGATTCAGGATGCAAATACATTGATGAAGAATACACAATTCCTAATGGCGCATTAACTGTAGAAGACATTGCAGATAAAAAGACTCACAACACCATGATGATAGACATTGCATCTGCTCTCAGCTATGAAGAATTTGATGATATTAAAGACTGCACTACTGCATATGAAATGTGGGTGGCACTGAAGAAAATATATGGTGGTGATGCAAATGTGAAGAGAGCCAAAGCAGAAAGCCTAAGAGGACAGTTTGACAAGATGAATATGAAGGAAGATGAAAACATCGCAAAATATGTTGAAAGAATCAAAGCAAGTGTAAGTGCAATCAGAGCTTCTGGAGGAACAATCTCAGATGAGACTGTTATAAGTAAGGTACTCAGAACACTACTCCCTATCTATGCAATAAGAGTATCAGCTATTCAAGAAAGAAGATGTGAAGCAAACCACAGTATAACCTTGGATGCTTTAGTTGGAAGATTGACAGCTTTTGAATTAGACAACTATGACAACTATGTTCCTAGTTCCAAAAATATTGAATCAGCATTTGAGGCCAAAGTTTCACTAAAGAAGAACAAGAAAATTAAAGAAGTTCAGACAGACAGTGAAGAAGAATCAGAAGAAAGTTCTGATAGTGATCTTGAAATTGTAGAAGCATTACTTGCAAAGAAGTACTCTAGAGGGAAAGGTAAGTATAAAGGTAAAACTCCTTTAATCTGTTTTTCATGTGAAGAAATTGGACATATTGCAGCTAGGTGCCCAAACAAGAAAGTCAAAGAAGAAAAGAGAAGTCACAAGTACTATGGCAAAAAGAATTTCAAATCATACAAGGATAAAGGTAAGAAATCATGCTTTATGGCTAAAGATTCTGATGATAGTGAAGAAGAAATTGTCTTTATTGCTATAAAAGATGAATCTGATGATGATGAAGATAAGATAGCACTTATTTCTCATATAAGCAAGGATGATATATGGATAATAGACAGCGGATGTTCACACCACATGATTGGTGATAAGACAAAATTTGAATATCTAGAAGACTGTGACAATGGTAATGTAAGATTTGGAAACAATGAACCTTGTTGTATAAAAGGAAAAGGAAGAATCTCATTAACCAAAGAACTCATATGTGATAATGCTTACTGGGTTGAAGGACTAAAACATAATCTTCTAAGTGTAGCACAGCTAATCAACACTGGTTTCAAGGTTGAATTCATGAATGGTCAAGCAAGACTGCTGGATGAAAAAGGAAAACTCATTGGATCAGGCAAACAAACAAAAGGTAACCTATTTTATCTTGATCTCAATGAATATTCATGCCTTATTGCTCAAATAGAAGAAAGTTGGCTATGGCACAAAAGGTTGTGTCATGTGAATTTTGATAACATGATAAAAATAAGCAAATTCAAGAAGGCTAGAGGCATTCCTACTTTGAAGAAACCTGACACTGGTCTATGTAAGAATTGTCAGATTGGCAAAATGAGTAAAACTAGTTTCAAAAGTAAGAACTATCAGTCTAAAGAAATTTTGGAAATTGTGCATACTGATTTATGTGGACCTATTGGAATACAAAGCTATACTGGAGATAAATTCTTTATTCTTTTCGTTGATGATTATTCTAGAATGATGACTGTTATGTATTTAAGAGAAAAATCAGAGGCATTTGAAAAGTTCAAATGGTACTTAGCAAGAGTAGAAAAAGAAACAGGGAAAAGATTGAAATGCTTAAGATCAGACAGAGGTGGTGAATTCATCTCCCATGATTTTAACAACTTCTGCATTGAAAGAGGAATCAAAAGATAGGTATCAGCTCCTAGAACTCCTGAGCAGAATGGAATAGCAGAAAGAAGAAACAGATCTATTATGGATTGTGCAAGGACTCTAATGATAGAAAAGAACATCGCTATAAAGTACTGGAAGGAAGCTATCAGCACTGCAGTTCATACCTTGAACCGAGTACAACTGAAGAAAGACACATTCAAAACTCCTTATGAATTATGGTATGGCTATAAACCTAATGTAAGTTATATGAAAATATTTGGTAGCAAGTGTTATATCTTAAAAGAATCCAGAAGAAATAAATTTGATGTGAAAAGTGATGAAGGAATATTCCTAGGATATTCTAGCAAAAGCAAGGCATACAAATGTCTGAACTTATCTACTCACAAAGTCATAGAAAGTATACATGTGAAATTTGATGAGTTTGCAGAAAAGACTGAGGAAGAAAGCAAAAGGGAACCTGAGAACTACAGAAGATTCATTTACATTGAACCTGAAACATTGACAGACACAACTATCAATAAGGAAGCTATATCTACCGAGCCGAGCACAGTTACCGAGTCACAGACCGAGTCGCAGGAAGAAGTTCAAACCGAGTCACAGGAAGAAATTCAGACCGAGTCTCAGCCTGAAGTTACCGAGCAAATATCTACCGAGTCCAAGCAACCTGAAGAAGAGATCCTAGAAGACAACATCATGATTCATTCAAAAGGCAAGGAACCTATACTAGCCAAATATGTCAGAAGACATCATACACCAGATCAAATCATTGGAAACAAATCAGATGGTACTATGACAAGAAGCAAGCTAAAAGGTACATGTCTACTTACTGATTTTGAACCTAGAAATATCAAAGATGCATTAGAGAATGAAAGTTGGATTGAAGCAATGAATGAAGAATTAGAACAAATACAAAAGAACAAAACTTGGACTCTTGTACCTAGACCTAAGGATAAGAATGTAATTGGAACAAAATGGGTATTCAGAAATAAACTGAATGAAGATGGTCAAGTATCTAGAAACAAGGCTAGACTGGTATGTAAAAGTTATTCTCAAGAAGAAGGTATAGATTATGGAGAAACTTTTGCTCCTGTTGCAAGATTAGAAGGTGTAAGAACTCTACTTGCTTATGCAGCACACAAAGGATTTAAGGTATATCAGATGGATATAAAATCTGCATTTCTCAATGGAATTCTTGATGAAGAAGTCTACATTGAACAACCTGAAGGTTTTGTTGATCCAGACAAAAGGGACATGGTCTGCAGGTTACACAAAGCATTGTATGGTTTAAAACAAGCTCCTAGAGCATGGTATGAAAGACTCCATAACTATTTGATTCAGATTAATTTCAAAAGAGCTAATGATAACAGCAATCTGTATATCAAAGAAGGACCGGATGACAAAATTGTACTGGCAGAAATATTTGTGGATGATACTATATTTACAGGGAATGAGGATCAGTGCAAAGAATTTTCAGAACAAATGAATAGAGAATTTGAAATGTCTATGTTTGGTTTAATAAAATTCTTTGTTGGTCTTCAAATTCAGCAAAGCAAAAATGGTATATACATTACTCAATCCAAATACATTAAGGAGATACTTAAGAAGTTTGGAATGGAAGATTCAAAACCAGTTGGTACACCCATGTGTACTGGACTGAAACTTACCAAAAATGATGATTCAAAAGAAGTTGATCAGACCCTATACCAATCTATGATTGGAAAATTACAGTATGTGGTACATACAAGACCTGATATTGCCTTAGCAGTCGGTATAGTAGCTAGATTCTCAGCAAAACCTAAGGAAAATCACATGATGGCAATCAAAAGAATCTTAAGATACTTAAAAGGAACTGAAGAGTATGGTTTGTGGTATAAATTTGGAGGCAATCTAGACTTGAAAGTGTTTACTGATGCTGATTGGGCAGGAAACATTGATGACAGAAAAAGCACAAGTGGTGGAGCATTTTTTCTTGGAAAAAGACTGGTATCCTGGACTAGTAAAAAGCAGAATTGCACATCTCAATCCACAGCTGAAGCAGAATATGTTGCTGCTGCAGTAAACTGTTCAAATATTGTTTGGTTTAAACAGCTATTAGAAGGTATGAAGGTTGAAATCAAAGAACCAGTTGTTATATTTTGTGACAATACCAGTGCAATAAACATTTCTAAGAATCCCGTGATGCATTCCAAAACCAAGCACATTGCTATTAAATATCACTTTGTCAGAGAATTGGTGCAGGACAAGGAGATCAGATTAGAATATATTCATACAAAAGAACAGATTGCAGACATTTTTACCAAACCATTACCTAAGGATGCATTTATGTATCTAAGAGGTAAGTTAGGGGTCATTCCCCTATCCGAGGCTCACTAAATATAGTTTTAGTGATGCATCAACCAGAACATGATTGAAAATCAACTTGTTGATGCAGCATATTAAAGGAATCATTGCATATGAATCAGTACTTGAGGTACATTAATTTTCACCGATAATATGTGAATTATCTTTGGCATATGTTGTCAAAGAGGGAGTGTTTGCTATGTCTTTACTATTACTTCAAGAAATTTTCAAATAGTCAGAAGGAGAAATTTTCAGGATACAGGAAGTTTGCTGACAGAGGGAGATTTGAATCTAAACCGAGCTAACTCTTTCAAATTTCTTATGATATGACATATTGTGTTGCCATCAATGCCAAAGAGGGAGATTGTTGGAAACAATTGTCTGAAGGAAATTGCTACTCAATTATGTATTGTCTTTGATGTCACACTATGTCATAGTCCGCAGCAATCAGCCTCTACCGAGCTCAGTCGGTCTACCAGTCAGGAATATTTAGTGTTTACCGAGTTCACTCGGTTGCCGAAGAAAAGATAGTGTTTACCGAGTTCACTCGGTTGCCGAAGAAAAGATAGTGTTTACCAAGTTCACTCGGTTGCCGAAGAAAAGATAGTGTTTACCGAGTTCACTCGGTTGCCGAAGAAAAGATAGTGTTTACCGAGTTCACTCGGTTGCCGAAGAAAAGATAGTGTTTACCGAGTTCCCTCGATCACCGAAAGATTATAGAAAGATATGATCACCGAGCACTATCGGCCCTTGAAGGATTTTTGCAAATAGAGTTTACTTAATTCAGCCGACTGTTATACTAAATAATGTCGATTTGACTAATCCAAAATCATACAAATAAAAGGTCAAAGTGAAAAGTAAAAAAACAATATAGCAGAAGATTTACAGAAGAAAAGAAGGAAAGGTATATGCGAACTTGTGAAGGATGTTCAGATATCCTTGAGGAGCAGCAGAGATTTATTTGATCAGAAAGGATCAGAATTATGCAGAACAAAGATCTGTAATCAGCAAGACAGTTGCATTATTATACAGGTCACTTTTTCATTGTTACCTTCTTATCATTGTAACAGTGAATTCTAAATCTCTTAACCGAGTTGGTTTAACAGCCATAATATAAATCCTCTAACAAGGTGACAATTCCATTGAATTGTTTTTAAGACCTCTTACCAGGCCACTCCTAGCAGGGTGTTTTAAATCCTCTAACAAGGTCACACCTAACAGTGTGTTTTGTAACCTTTTACCGGGTTGGCTTCTAACCGGGCATCACTTCAGAAAAGTGAAAATCAGTATCTAGATACATTGGTGGTTTTTCCCATATTGGGTTTCCACGTTAAATCTTGTGTCTCTTGTGTTCTTAATTTCTTTCTCAATCATTTACATGCACTGATGAATATCTAAAGATATTATTGCTAATACTTTCTGCATCTTCAAAGTTACTGCAATCTATTTACCGAATGCTAAAACAAATAACAGTGTTAAGATATCCTAAGGGATCTACAAAGAATTAATAATCAAGATTTATGGTTGTCTGATTCACCCCCCCCCCTCTCAGTCACTTCATCCATATTCCATCATAGATGATGAAGTAGCGGCTTGGGAGAAGCTAACAATAAAGAAGAAAAAGAGGCCAATTGTCCAACTTATAGAGGAAGAGGAAGAATAGAGCTGTAGATGGCACCTGATCTAGAAATTTAGGGAGAGAAATTTTCAAACAAAGGATGATGTAAGTTAGCCAGAATGGCGGTCATCATTCATGCAATAAATTTAGTAACTACTCTGAAATATCTTTAGACAAAGATGCCACCTGCGAAATTGTTGAGAAATTTTTTTTGTAATATTTTATTACAATCTGTTTGTCAGTTTGTAATATTGTCTCTAGTATAGGATCTTTTCTAGCCATCCCAAGCTTCTTGCATCATTTCAAGGATTCCAAGATGGCTATGTTATATATAGTAATTTTTTACTCTTTTGAGGGGGTGGTTGAAAATACTCTGTAAGAAAGGTTCTGAATACAAAACCTTATTTTCTAAAAGTGAGAGGATATTGTATCTATGCATTTTGACCGTTAATACAAAACATTGAATCTCTGTTACTTCTATTTTGTTGTCTTTGTGTATGGAATGTGTTAGTTTTCTTATGTATTTAAATTGCAAGGCTTTCTTAAATGCATTATTCATAAGGTGAATATAGGGGTTAAGCTTACGTTTCTTTCAAGGAAAGAGGAAAATCTTAGGGGAGATCTTTGGGAATGACTAATCCATGTATGAATTTGATGACAGTAGTAGGAATTAAAAGGATGGTATGTTAGGCATGTCATTTGAGTTTCAGGAAATTAGTTTAGATAGTTATATGAAATGGTAGGGTTTGACTCTACCGCCAAGTGGATAAGGCACTGGTTTTAGATCTATTTACACTGATTTGCAACCCTAAATCTAAATAACTATTTCATTTTACTTTATTTGTACAATCACAAACCTGAATCATTTTGTGACAAGTTCATAGATATGCTTTGTAATGCTTTGTAGAAGCACTGAATGAGGTTAACCTTCCTTGAGTTTAACTCTAAAAAGAAGAAGGATGAATATCCTTAAGCCATTGTTTCATGTTGTTGCTCTCATGATTTCCATCATAATATTGTGTATCAAGATAATATGGGCCATACTTAGAGTTCTCTCATCTTATTGAGTTGAGTTTGGAAGTGAGGACATAACAGTGAAGGAGCTAGTTCACAATTTAGAGCTCAGTCAAAATCATGAATTGGAATAGGTACACCCGCCTGAGTATTCATACTCGAAGTGAAGAAGGTTTTCTAACCTTATTACCTTAGTGTTTGTATCTTGCTAGATTATGTCCATTGGGATTATAGGAGTATTTGATAATCAACAGATTTGAGCACTAACACACTCAAAAAGGATGAATCTTAATCACTCATTCTAAAGTTTCAATCTCAACCACTCAATTTTTTCCTTTTGTCCAAAGCTTTGAGACAAGCTTTTAAATTGTCCCCCCATTTATGAACAAAGAAAAGTATTTCACTCAACCAAGGGTTAATCATGATTACTTCACTCCACTGCCTACCTTGGGAATTTACTATAAATATGAAGCATTTTGAGAGCAATTGAGATCTTAGAAATTCATTTGCAAAGCATTGTTACTATAGGCAATTGAAGAGCATTCTAAGAGCATTCTAAGAGCATTTAGCATTATCATTGTGTCAATTTGAGCTAGAATCATCATTGTAGAAGCATATAGCAGCATAAATTCTCATTTTAGAAGTGTCACTAGTGGAGATTTGAGCTAAGAGCTTCACTTACCACATCTTTCTAGAGAGCCATGAGATGCTATAGATCTTAGTTTCAATTTTAAATAGATTTGCATTGTATTTACTTTGAGTTGTTACTAATTAGATCTTAATTTTATGAAGGTGATTATCATCATCACACAAATGGCACCCAACATGGGGCCCTAGGCCTATTTTATCATTTTGATCATATATTGCATGCTTGTATTGTCACTTTTTCATGAATATTTTGTAGAAAATAGGTGAAGTCACGCTTACAAAAGATTCACTCATGCTTACATTCATTCTGATGACACTTACGATCTCTATTTTGATGCCCAGTCTATCACTTCTATTCTATCATAATTTCTTTACAGTCGCCTGCAAATTGGAAGCTCACACTTGGGAGATAAATCATTCAGCCTTTTGTGCCTAAACTCATGCCTGTGACTTATGAAGTATCACTTATCTTCAATCTGTTATGACTTGTGATCAGCCTTTTCTACACAATTTACTGAAATAGTCATGCTTACAATTTTCTAATTCACGCTTACTATTGTTAAATTGTCACTTCAGATAAATTATTTTACGCAATTTTCAATACTGCTTATGCTTAGCAATAAATTGTTTACATGTACCAGCATTTAAATGATGTGTACCAACATTTAAATGACACCTACCATCATTTAAATGATGCGTACTAACTTTTAAGTGATGCCTGTGACTCTTAAAGTTACGTCTGCTAACAATTTGTTCACGCGTATTAGCTGGACAATGTCACTTTCTATTTGTTGTCTTAATTTTCTATTAAATTGATCAAACCATTTATATAACTCTCTGGTTGAATGATTTGACTATAAATGAGCAGGCACAGAAAGGTCCAAAAGTTGGAAAGTAGATTTAATCAAGAAGGAAAGGCATAAGCAAAGAAGATCAAGAAGGAGAACATCGCACACATTAAGGCTGTTCTTGAGACAACACAAGAGGAGGAAAATTGGGTATTCCAAAACTATATTGCAATTTTTGAAGCCTATAAAATGAAATTTGTCTCTGTAAATTGGATTTTTAGTCCTTAGTTCAAGTTTTCTTTGAAAAATTTGCAAATAAGGTGCATAAAATTCATACATAATTGTTTGCTTCATCAAATTTCAATTTGGTTTCTCCTCATAGTGTTTGTTAGTGTTGACTAACTTGTTGGTGGACAAGCATTCTTGGAAGGAGCTATTGCCAAGGTAAGGAAATAAAAAATAATTAAATCAATCAAAAATGCCACTAACTTTGGTTAGCTATAAGAAAAAGGTAAGCCTAAACTAGTTAATATTTTCCCTTAGCTTGTGGCATTGGTGCATTTAAAATCTAGTAATTAAGAAGGATTAAGGAATCAAACGCTAAGAATCAAAGCCCCTTGTTTGTGGAAGAGAGTAGAAATACTCGAGTCCCTATAGTTAGTGGGTGAAATCAATTGGAAATTGTTAATTGTGTTTGGGAACTAAAGGGAAAGTTATGGATATTCTCTTCACCTTTTGGTGAACCAAATTCCCAAAAGCTTAACCTTAATTCTATTTTTCCTTTCTTTACAAAATGAACATGCTAGATCATTAGTGGGCTCACCTCCCAAGTTTGCCTTAACAAGGCTGGTGAGAGGGATAACCCAAAGTGGGATACGCTTGCTTTTGCTATTAGAATCCAACCCATTATAAATTGAAATGCATGCATCCTTAATGGGGTGTGTGAAAAAAGGGTTTTAAATTTTTTGAATTTCCTCTATTAGTCCTCGGGGATTATGCAAAATTGTACCTTAGTGTGTGTGGGAAACCCCTTAACATACTTGGGGGATGAAGATTTAAAATCCATTTTGAACGGAATCCAAAATAAATCATTGATAAAGTAGCAAGACCACCTTATAGAGCCAAAATGATAAAATCCAAATTTGACTTTAGGTAGGCTGCTTGGAATTCTTTCTTGTGTTATACTTGTGGAAACGATCGAGAATATACACACTAGAGTTTTTAGGGACAAAATGAAAAATTGATGTGTGTATAGCGATTATGTTCTATTTTCAAACAAGAAAATTTCATAAGACCTGATTAACAAAAGTCCCAAAACAAAACAAAAGTCTTCATCCCTTCCATCCATATTAGGTCCATATATTCTTCCATCCTTGATTCCTATCATCCCTATCTCTCCATTCATTTACCCTACCATGTATCAAGATCAATGAAGGGACACATACTTGAAGAATGTCCAAACACCAATCCATATGAACCCTCCATATTGCTCCTATCCATCCACAATTCCTAATTCTTTTGGAAGCAATGTCGATGTGCAACATAAAAATCATAAATCCAAGAATCCATGTGTATATAAAAATCATGATGTCCCATCTAATCTACATGTGAATGAAAAGATAAATGAAATATCCAAAAGGCCGCAAAGGTCCACCAAGAAAAAATGAAAATCAAATAAAATGTGGGTTCCTAAATCCCTCATTGAAGAAATGCATTCAAAAGCATCACAAAAGGAAGAAAAATCGAAGACTGTGGATTCCCAAGTCACTTTTGAAAGACTTGCACACAAAATAAAATCAAAATTGACATTCAAGCTTCCAAAGGCTTCTATTCCATCTCCTTCCAAACATCTTCTACTTTCCAAGTCTAATTTGGGTTCCTATATCCCAAAATCCACAACCTCAAGAAGATCCTTATCTCCGTCACCTATCGTTCCTCCATCAGTCCACCACCCTTCAAAGTGTGTGTCAAATTTGATCTTGCCAACATTTCCATCTACAACATACCTTCTTCTTATCCTCACATTCATTTTCCAATGCATACTTTCCATACTTCCATCCCTCTTATCAATATCTTTGAGCATCCTAGTCATACCCATAGTTTATTATAGTATATCTTTCAGAGGAGCGTTATCCAAAGATTCTGATGTTGGGAAAATATTGAAAAAAAAAAAGACAAAAAAAAATAGAAAATAGAAAAAAAATTGCCTTGGTGAAAACCTAGCAATAGGCACCTGGGTAGAAAAAGTAAAGAGAAACAAATACCATGATGAAAACCTGGCAAACAAGTGTCATGCGTAATTCCTCCTTCTTGCATTCTACACTTGGGGGAAAGTTTCATCCATATTTCCTCTCTCACCTTCATCTTGACAAGGTTGAGCACATTCATGAGCATTGAGTAACTTGACATCCGTTATCCTTTCCATCAACTTATGTACTCACTTGCATCCATGTTACCCTATCACGATCTTTCTTATCCCAAATTCACCTTCATTATTCCTTGCTAGTCTTTCCATAGTCCCAAACCATCCCTTTATAGCCTCCATCACCCCTTTATCTTGATTGTGTTTTCTTATCCACATCTTACCCAAATTGATCCTTGGTCTTGATCAGAATGAAGAACTTAAAGTACAAAAATTGTTATCATGAACTTCTTGACATGTCCACTTCTTTTGGATCCTGCATTTTCATGACAATAGATCATTATCCTATAGGCTATCTACCACTGCATCATTGACTTCCATGGCTTATCCAAAAACATGCTTCACATTGCTATATCATTTTTTTCCTTAGCTTGAGTACTCTTGAGGAGATGGTCCTATAGATCACATTCTCATGCTTCATCTATCAAGGCCTTTCCATCTCTAATCCATCATCTTGCAAATCCATCCTTCATGTCCTATATCTTGCTAGACATTGGGGGAAAACCAATGTGATCTTGTTCAAGAGTTGGTAATTTCTTGCATAAAGTGCTTTGAGCTACATCTGGCATAAATTGAGCTTTTGTAATATTTTGGAAGTTTTCCCAAGTCCAACATTTTTCCTATCCAACTAGGGGCATTTGATCTTAATCAGCGTATTTTAACAAACATGCATCAATTCACATGAAAAAATGCATTAAAATCAAGCACATTCCATAGTGCTACATTCAATCCCACATCAGAGGACTTATCAAAGCTTCAGAAGAGAGAATTTTTTTTGTTGAACCTTTGATGGATATCGTTGTTCACACCCAAGTATTTTGATCCTACAACAAGATCCTTGAGCCTTCATTAACTTTATTATTCAGGATTCAAAATTGACAAACATCTTAAAGATCAGAATGCTTGGAAATACTTTTTGAAAATCATGAAACATTGCAAAACACTTGAAGCTTTCTTTTGATAATCTATATTGAATTGATTTTTATCACATCTTTTTAGCTAATCGATAATGTTTTGACTAGATTGGTGATGATGAAGACATGATATTTTTCTTGTCTTTGAGTGACTGCCTTGAGGGAGATCCAACAACTTATGTGAATTCATCTAACGACATGGTCACCAAAGAACCATTGAGGACTTTCATATAGGGTGGAAGGTTTACCTTTGTTTATTTACCAAAATCCAATTGCAACATTGAATTTGATGAAACTTTTATTCATACTCCCATAGTTTTGTCATTCAACTAACGAGGGTTGTACTAGTTTCAAAAGGAGTTACCAAAAGTGATAAAAAGCGGTATTCATATCATCATGATGTGGTGAGTGATGGTTGTACTTGCTTTCTGGTCCCACAATGCTCAATGATGAAAATATATCTCTATGGCATTTCTTTTCTAAAGCTAGTGACACTTAGTTGCATTGCATCACATTATCATGATTAGATTAAGTGCATTGGTTTGTAGTTATTTTTCCAAGGGAAAAGGGGGTTTGGGTTATCAATCTTGATCAATCAAAAAGGGGAAATCAAGGAAAAGTCCATATCATCATATCAAGGTTCATAACATCAAAGATCCAACAATTTGTATATCAAGATACAATATCAATGACAAAATGATACATCTAAGTCCTGATCAATAAAACATCAACATGATACAAAATCAACAACAAGGAAGATCCATAAATCTAATATCCAAGAAGCTAGGGACCGTATGTATAACTTACAGAAATGTGCCTATTTTGAAAATCGAGGGAATCATATCAGTATTCTATATCAGTGAATCATCTTATGTTAATCAATCAATCAATCAATCAGTACGAACTTATTGTTTCCTCACTCTTGATCATGAGGTGGGACCAATATGATCAATATCAATCCTATCAGTGACCTACCTATCAGTTATCCCATATCAGTTTTACTATCCTATTAGATTGACAAATCACATTCATTGGTACCATTATCCTGATATCCTAATTACTTGTTTCGCTTAACTACAATAGACCTATCTATCTTGGACATATCAATCAAACTAGGGAAAATTGTGAATCATGGCATATCATCAATGTTTTCTAGAAATGAAAACATATTGGACTAATTAATCAAACATCATCAAAATTTTCAAATCAAGAAATCAATATCTTTTATTTCTGAGGGGGCATCAAAGTATCAAATTGGCATCAAACATCAAGGAATTAGTGGGGCATAAAATTTTTTTAAATCATTATCAATGGCATATCATTTTATCAGTATCAGATCAGAGGCATGTCATATCAAGCAGAATATCAATCTCATATCAGAGGCATATCAGTGAATCAGCAATCAGAACTTAAACAGGTGATCAGGACTAAAAGAATCTTTGAATCAATGTTCTTTGCACATCAATTCTAAGAGGGGCATTTGTAGACACTCAAAAATGGGAAAGTGCTTTTAAATTGCAATAATCATAAAAAATGGCTTGAAATCATCAAAAGGCACTAATTCAATAAAAAAGGGATCAAATCAATTAAAAATGGACATTTATTAAATAAAGTTGGACAAAATCAATTGAAGCAAAGGAAAAATCAACTAATGATGTTAAATAATTAAATAAAAGCTTAAAAAGGGTGAAACGCACTATATAATTAATTTTAATCAATTAATTGTATAGTTGTTAAATCAAAAATCAAAATGAACCTATTCCTTTACATGGCTAAATTTAATTAATTAATTGAATTTAATAATTCCTAATATCTTTCAACAAAGTTGAGAAACCAATGAGAATTGAGGACAAAAAGACATAAATCACTCAAAAAGGATGAATCTCAATCACTCATTCTAAAGTTTCAATCTCAACCACTCAATTTTGTCCTTTTGTCCAAAGCTTTGAGACAAGCCTTTAAATTGTCCCCCCATTTATGAACAAAGAAAAGTATTTGACTCAACCAAGGGTTAATCATGATTACTTTACTCCACCCCCTACCCTTGGGAATTTACTATAAATATGAAGCATTTTGAGAGCAATTGAAATCTTAGAAATTTATCTGCAAAGCATTGTTACTATAGGCAATTGAAGAGCATTCTAAGAGAATTTAAGAGCATTTAAGAGCATTTAGCATTATCATTGTGTAAATTTGAGCTAGAATCATCATTGTAGAAGCATATAGTAGCATACATTCTTGTTTTAGAACTGTCACTACTAGAGATTTGAGCTAAGAGATTCACTTACACATCTTTCTAGAGAGCCATGAGATGCTATAGATCTTAGTTTCAATTTTAAATAGATTTGCATTGTATTTACTTTGAGTTGTTCCTAATTAGATCTTAATTTCATGAAGGTGATTATCATCATCACACAAAAAGCATCCTATTTCTCTCTAGTTAGGGCAAGTATGAAATAAGGGTGTTAGATCTCAGATTTGACCCTTAAACAGTGACAATGTGACACTAAAATGAGAGATTCAAATGAATTGCATGAAACTAAGCTAAATCTAGAAAATACTTCTCAATTAAGCATGAAACCATGAGTTATTTCCATTATACATTGAATTGAGATCTTTTCTAATTAGCTAAAACATGAAATTAAGCATGAAAGTCTAAGGACAACTATCAAATTCAAAGCCTTATGCAAGAGAGTTCATAATCCAAAGATTAAGAAGCCTCAAAGTATCCGTAAGCTAGAATTCCAAACATTGAGAAGCGGAAATGAGCCTTTGAAAATCCTCTTTTATAGATTGCAAGAGGAATTGAATGGTTGAGATGCATCTGTGAGGAGTGGTTGAGATGCACTCATGCTTGATCCTTGATCCATGTGAGAGCCTCTTAATGATTAAGGTGTGTTTGTTGTGCTTGTTTGATTTAAGAGGTATTTATGATTTTCTTTTTAATTAATAACTCTAGCTATGCATTTGGTGGGATTGAATTAGTTAAATAGGCCTAGAGTTATTTGACTTAATTTAGCTTGAAACCTTAGTGATAAAAGCTTGATTTTAGGATTGAATTGATTTTATTAAATTGATGAATTATGCTAATAATCAGGAATCAAATTAACATAATTAAGGTATTATTCAGAACTAGGGAAAATAGGGCCTTAGGTTCTATTAGCCCAATTTTAGGTGATTACATTTGCCCCTCTTTGAATTGCTTTGCAAATAGCTTAGGGATTCAAAGAAAATATGATTCAAAGCATGATCTAGGAGATTTAGAGAGCAGCGAGAACTACTCTAAACTCAAGTGATTTAGAGAGCAGTGAGGACCACTCTGATTTTAAGAAGATTTAGATAGCAGTGAGAACTACTCTGAACTTGAGTGATTTAGAGAGTAGAGAACCTACTTTGAAAAATTTAGAGAGCAGTAATGAGAACTACTCTTAATTTGAGAATTCTGAGCTTGACTGAATGAAATCCTACTTGATTAGAAAGTATCAATTCTGAACTTGATTGAACAAGAATTGACACTATCGATTTTGAGCTTGATTGAATGAAAACTGATAGGAGATTTTGAAAAGAAATTTTAGTTGAATTCGATCATGCTGACAAGTAACCAATTTGATTTCAAGCGATGAAATTAATCAATGTTGTAAAGTTAACAGACTCAACTTGATTGAAGAAAATTGTCATGCCCCTGGTGTTCAAGAATTTGATTCAAAGTATTGGATTTTGGTATGATTATGCCCCCTCGAGACTGAAATCAGAATAAATTTGAATAACATCGTCAGTTTCAAGTGTTTATGAAGAATCATCTTGATTAGAATGGATCGTGATCAAGTGTAGATCGATCAAAAAGTTTTTTCAAGTCATTTAGATCTATTTTAGTGCCCCAGAAGCATTATTTGACCAAGTTTGACCAATAATTTGAGAGAGTTGACTAAGTTTGACTAATGTTTAAGCGATATCCTAGCATTAAAAGTTGATGCTTTAGTGAGAAAATCACTTTTTTTAGCTTCTGGCAAGCTTTCTGTGCATTAATTGCACTCTGTTCAGCTCTCATTAAGCGTGTTTGACTAAACTTTGATTGCTATTGACCATTGATTTGATTGAAAATTATTACTGTACTAATTTGCCTTTCTCGCGGTATCTTTTCTACTCGATTTGCCCCTGTTTGACTATAATTTGACCATGGTTGACTTTTGTATTCTGAAAGTTGACTTTGCTTTGGAACTCTATTTTTACTACCCCTAAGTGGTATAAATTGTGTGTGTCAATTTTGTACCTAGCTATAGACACAACACCTCAGTAAAACATTAGAGGTTAGCAAAAATCAAAATAGGGCAAGTAATTGAAAGCTAAACTAACCAGGTGATTTACTACCTTCTAGTAGGTGTGAGTATGATCTTCTCAAATTAGATCGAGACCGGTGACATTGATGACACCTAAACGAAGGATTTGAATGCAGAATATGGATGCAAATTAATCTATATTTTTATATTTTCTATGCAATTGGATGAAAAATTGGATATGAAACTAATCTATATGAAACTGATATGATATGCAATTGATCTAACAAAGATATTCTAAATGATATGAATGCTCAAAACAATGGAAATCTCACAACAGCTTGGATTCGCAAAGATGGATTCTTCGATCACCAATTCGGCAGTGTGAGGATGCAATATCATGGATCCTTAATTCGAAGAGCTGAGTCTTGATTTTATAGAAATCCATGGCTTTGGAGGTGCATGAGAAAAGCCATAAATCACTCTTGATAAACTCAGGTTGATTTTTGTGTCAACAAGAAATCAGAGATAATTAACTCACAAAATCATGCAAATCATGCAAAAATAACTTTTTAACTCAAATCAAAATTTTAGATCAGCTTTGAACTCAAAATAGATGTTGAGTTTCCAAAAGTTAACAACTTGCATTGATTTTCTGATTTAAAGTTTAATTGCTCTTTGAATGTGCACAATTAATCATGAATTAATTAAATAAATAAAGTGATTTATCCTCAACTTAACTAATTTTTGAATTAAAATAACTGATTTATGGGTTAATCAATTATTAGATCAAATTTTTATTTGAAAACTATATCATTAAATTTGACAACTGACTTTAATTAATTCAATAAGAATTTAATCAATTAGTCATAAGATTTTTGATTTATTGTTAGAATTAAATAATACAATTTAGGAATAAATGTAATTAAATTTAATTAAATAATTAAGTGGCAAAATTAAATCTAATTAATTAAATATTTAGAATATTCAATTAATCAAACTTTAGGATAAATAGGACTTATCGCCAAATAGTCATTAAATTAAAGATAATTAAGATAAATTAGGAATATTACGAGGAATATTTCCTGATGCAGAATTAAGATAATCAATTAGGATTCGATGATGTTCAAATGTGCCTTAGATTAGGACTTCGATGTCAATTTTGTTCGATTTGTCGATGTAGGAGGTTACTGAACCTATAGCCCAATTTTGGGGTATTACATTTTGCCCCTCTTTGAATTACTATGCGAAGCGCAGTGGTTCAAAGACAGTGTGTGTATGATAAAGATGTTTGATTTGAAAGATTAACTAATTTTGATACAGAAACCAATAGAAAGATTTGATGATACTAGGTCCTGAATGACCAAAGATAATGTTAACTATAACAACAATGAACCGGTGATTACGAAAAAGTGTCAAAACACCTAATCCTAAACTTTATGATTGCGAAGAAGTGAGTGACCGATTTCAAACCCAATTGTCAATAAGAATCACATTGGTATCACATCTGAACCCTTTAGTTATGAAGAACCAAGGAAATAACACTAATGAACTGATGGTTACGAAAAGTTAAAACATTTTACAAGATTAAGAGAATACCAGATTGATATGGATCTTGATGAATCTGATATGCCCCGAGTGATGATAGATTTGCCCCAATTGATGAGGACTTTTGATGAGTCAACAATTAGACTTGGTTGTTGTCTTGATTACTGAGGAAAGATAATAGATTTTATTTACAGACTTGAATGATGTGTAATACGATGCCCCCTTCGGGATTAAAATTGAAATCTGACAAGAAAAGTCAACGTTATAGTTTAGAAGCATGTTAATTGATTTGAGAAATGGTTATACATGTTCGAGAATGCATTCTGCATCATTTAGAGGTCCTCAAGACCAAGTTTGACTAGGTGAAACCATGAGTTGACCATGGTTGACCAAGTTGAAATTTTGATAGTTTTATGTAAGATAATTAGTTAAGTTGAATTCTAGATTTCTGTGATGATTTGAAGGTTGATTATGCAAGTAGTAGACCCTCCTGGGTCCAAAAATTTTAAATCACAATTTTGACATAGTAAATGATCTTAGATTTCAATTTTGATCTTGAAAATGGATTTAGAAAGTCAAAATTAGCCAGGGGTGCAATTTTCATGAAAAACGGAGCACTTTTGAAAATTAGGTGCAAAGCTATATAAAGGCTGGAAGGGTCATTTTCATTTCATTATTCACCTTTGACTTTGAAAACTTTGTGGAGCCCTCTGAGAAAGAAAATGGCAGAGATGAAGGTACCTGTCAGTTCGCACCAATTCAAGCATAGCCAGAGACACTAGAGACCCTGTTAGTATGGGCATCTAGTAGGTGGACCTCTGTGCCTCTCTAAAAAGTCAATTTTTCCATGTTTTATAGCATTTTTATCAATTTTTCATATGTTTTTCAATTTTGAATTTTTGAATGCATGGAAACTCGTACAACTCCTCTCTAGGACTCATATGACTTTTCAACCCTAGGTAGATTGTTGTTTCAATAACACCCAAGACTCGTAGGAGAGGGACCCAAGAGTCGTACGACATTTCATCGGGTCCCTCATAACTCGTACGATGAGGTATACAATGTCAAAACACTATTCTTTGTCGTATGGTATGATGTAGAAACTTGTACGAGTTTCCATGCCAGTCTAAAGTGTCGTATGAAAAATAGTGAGCCAAAAACTCATTACTAGGCCAAATTTTTAAATTTTCTGATCTTTTAGCTTGATTGTTGACCTTTTAATCTACCTTCTAAAATACTAAAATATCAAATTCCTACACTGTTAGCCTATCCTGTAACTTAATTACTGATAGGGTTCCCCATTTTTGTGTTCTGTAGGTCATATATCTAGATGTTCATGTACGCATCTCACATCCAGCCACTCAGAGACTATGTGTATCACTACCTGGCCATATGAGGGTTCACCTTGCTTCTTGTGGCTTTGAGTATCTCATTCATTTACCTGAGATTAGGGTAAATCACAGACTTTTGACTGCTTTGATTGAGCGGTTCCATTCAGAGACTTAGACCTTCCATTTACTGACTGGGGAGATTATTGTGACCCAAGAGGATGTGTACTGTATACTGCACATTCCCTTCCATGCAAGGTGACATCCAGAGTATGTGAGTTTGACGAACTCAGGTCTATTAGCTTTTCGACATCTCTTTGGAGATGACACACATATGACAGCTTCTATTTCTTCAGAGACCTTAGTTCAGCATTATGGATAGATGCACTGGCTAGAGTGTATTATTGTCGGGATGATAGGAGGGATTATCATGTCTTACCATTAGAAAAATGGTCTATTGATGGGCTGGGCACCAATGGTGGCACATCTGACGGTGACTCCCTCTGAGTTAGCCTAGGATCAGTGCTTATTGGCCCACATGTTCTCTGAGATGCACGAGGTAGTGTATCAGGAGAGTAAGTCATTTTCTACTAGAGCTTTAGTATTATAGATCTAGGCATGGGAGCATATCCTAGTTTTGAGACCAGTGTGCCAGGCACAACGTCAGCCTCAGGAGCCTGTCATATATATATATGCTAGATATGTCACACAAGTTTGGATGGGCCATATTGAGTATTGGAGGTGATGCCTCGATGATATGACTTTTGTTCAATGGAGGCCATATGTAGATGTTGAGCCCTGGCCTACTACACGAGAGTAGTTTAGTTACTTCTTTCAGAGCCGTGTGCTAATTGGAGGTCCTCCTCCATATTAGAGAGATTCATTATCACCAGGGTGTGGTAACAGTATGGACGAGTGCAGGATGTACCTAAGGACTATGCCACATATGCTTGGATAGCACATGAGCTTGGACTTGGATGGACCATGAGGCTTTCTTATGCTTTGTGTTCACAGGAGTACAGTGCTATTACTGGGAGGGATTGGGAGTATTGACCATAGGTTGTTGATGCTGGAGTGATAGAAGGTTTCATATCCTCGCTTGCAGACCATCTGATCCATAGATTCTCTGATCCTATAGAGCTGATACCTTCCATGGAGGAGGCTATGGATGTTACTAGTACTCCAGTGAGATAGGGTCCAAGACCACAGGTTTAGATTATACACCCTACACCTCTGAGACCGAGAGCAATGGCTCCCCCACAAAGACTAGTAGGACAGATGAGGCCCTCTCATCCCACTAGTTCCACAATAGCTAGGCCTATAGGTTCATAGAGATAGACTAGGGGAGAGGGTGGTACTTTGGGTAGTGTTGGTACAGCTAAGGAGGTACTTGCAGTAGAGTAGTTTGTAGGTGGTGGTGATACAAATATTTTACTGGGTGATACCACATTTGATTTAGGTACCGAGCTCAGATTTTGTAAGGCATAGAGAGCAGAGACTACAGAGTAGCCAGAGCAGGCAGCCCCAGATACTAATATGCCAGTAGTTGATGTTGATCCTAGTGTTCCTATGTCCCCACATGAGATTGTTAGACAACTCATATTACAGGTCAGGGACCTGAATGTACGTAGCGGTCGATGGGAGAAGAGATTCCTTGAGGTAGATAGATAGTGGGCAGAGCTTCATGAGGAGGTTCGATGATTATAGATAGAGGCTACCCACTAGACATCATGAGCTACCTACTACATGTCTACCTACTATGCCATTGTTCCTGCTACACAGAGAGTTCCTTCCTACTCTCAGCATATGTTGGCATCAAAGGGAGCCAAGGCACCCAGAGCTAAGGTAGTACCTGATGCACCACCTCCACCTCCACCAAATGCAGAGGATCAGGCTGACAACTAATCTATTTTGACATGCTCTGATATACTTTTTGCTCATTTTGATCATTGATATACTATATTGACTCTGATATCTCAGCTGAGCTCATTCTTTTGTATATTGTGCTAGTAGTGCACCCCTAACTACTTCGAGTTATATGATATATGAGAGCGATATTTTGGTTGTGACTTCATTTGTACTTGTCATGTTTTGATTTATGATGATATCATGTGATACTTATGCTATGAGTAGTGTAGAATGTATGTATGGATCAATGCAATGCAATGATTTCTTTCACATGTATGGATGTTATGCATATGTAATTGATTATGGAAAGATGTATGTATGATTTATGCTTATGCAATGAATGTAACGTAATGCAACAAATGGAATGATTATGATATGAAATGTAAATGCAATGATACACATGATAGATTTTGCAAGTATTGATGAAGACAAGTACTTAGTCTTATGTAAAAAAGGATGTTTAACCCAGGATAGGAACTGCATGCAGTTCTGTAAAGAGACCTTCATGTTAGATTTCAGCTCTTGTTAGATTTGAAGAATTGTTTAAGCTTTAAAGTTTTATCCAAACATTGTGAGATCATGCAAACATACAAAATGCAAAGAAACATGCAAAATGAAATGCAACCTAAGACCTAGGACCTAGTCACTAATCATGTGTCGGTCATTCTCATCATTGAATTTTTGGGTAACTGGATAATTCAATACAATGCCCACTAGTTATAAAACTATAGACATATGAATATCAATTTTTAATGCTCAAGAATCAATATAATCCCCACTGGTCAAACAACCATGGACATATGAATATTGATTTTAATATCGGAATGTCAGATTAGATATAAGCACCAAGGCACAAATGCTAGGATGACCTAAATATCATGTCCATTTTGATTTAGCAATTTGTATAAGCATCAAAACATAAACATCGTGAAGACCAGAATACACCTTGCATTATAAACACGTCAAATAGTTAAGAGATCATTCTAAATCCAATGTGAATTACCCGTAGTGACCCCTTATCATTCACATCCTTAGGCAAGATCGCGTTTCACAGTAGGAGAAAGAAGTCACTTCAAAAAGAGAATAGTTAGATCAAACTTCATTGAATTTTCTAGGTATCAATGGTCGAGGTACGCATGGCCATCCAATTCGAGAGAGAGGCTCTTACAGTCGGACACCATATCAATCTAGAGTTTCCAAAGTTGTTAGATTTTCACATACAAGCAGAAAACAAAGAAAATATTATGCCCCTAGTCATCACACTCTAAATCCTATAAAGGACATCATCAAAGAGCTTGAAGGGACACAATATGCAAAAATCTCAAGGTGAATCAGTAAGCATACAAGGAGATAAAAGCATGTAAAAAGCACAGATTATTTTTAGTTTGATGTTTGATTGCATTTTTGTAGATGCAAAATCATTTCTAGAGAGGAGACAAATTGACTAAATTAGATAAAGCTTCAAAGGATTCTGACTAGATATGGCATGTCTAAAGATGCACCGGAGACCATAGGATATGACATTGATTGCCCTCAAGTTTTGAACATTGATAGGATAAAGACACTTGAGCTGATTGGTGTACAGACCGACTTATTGAAAATAGGAATGCGAAAACAAACTAGGAGATATTTACAAACTAAAGCAAGACTAAAAGCTAGGGAAGACCAAGATTGTGCTGATAGATGGAGCATTTTAAACAAGTGGTTCCCATTTGCCAGGTTTTAACCATCTTGGCAGAGATTCTATTTTTGCTACCAAGGTGCCTGTTTCGAGGTTTTCACCAAGGCACTTTTTCTTTTTTTTCTTTTTTTTTGAATTTTTCATTTTTCCATTTTTTGAAGTATTTTTGATATTTTTTTATTTTTTTTGTGAATCATCAAGGTGCCTATTGCTAGGTTTTCACCAAGATGTTCATTTTTTTCAAGACTTTTTCCAATTTTTATAATTTTTTCAGGATAGTTTACCATAGACTGAATGCCTTAGGCATATAATTTCTTCAGATGGAGAATGTTGATTAGTTCTCGGAGCTATTCCCCTTCAGTCATTCAGAGTTGATAGGCACCAGAGCCAAAAGTAGCAGTGATAATAAAGGGACCCAACCAGTTGGGTTCAAACTTCCCCTTGAATTCTCAATGTGATTGATTTTTAGGATTCTCTCTCAAGACTAGATCACCAACTTGAAATTCTTTGTGTCTGACTTTCTTGTTATAGCCTCTAGACATTCTCTTATGATACTTTCTGAGATGATCATATGCTACTTGTTGATTCTTATCTAGCAATTCAAGTTCTTGCAACCTAGACACTCTGTAGTCTTCATTAGTTACTAGACCATGCATTCTGATTCTTAGTGATGGGATTTCAACCTCAATAGGCAGTACCACTTTAGACCCATAAACTAAAGCAAAAGGTGTAGCCCTTGTGGGCATTTTGATACTTGTTCTATAGGCCCAGAGAGCTGGATTGATCATGAGATGCAAGTCTCTTCCTATTTTATTAACTGTACGGTGCAAGATTTTCAATAGATTCTTGTTGGAAGCCTCAGCTTGTCCATTCCCTTGAGGATAATAGATAGAAGACCAATGTTGTTTAATCTTCAATTTGTCACATAGATCATCTAAGTCTTTATTCTTGAATTTTCCACCATTATCTATGACTATGGAATGAGGAATCCCATATTTGCATATGATATAATTCAAGATGAACATGGATATTTGTTTCCCACTTGCTTGTGTTAAGGGAACTGCTTCTACCCATTTTGTAAAATAGTTTGTAGTTGTTATGATATGGGTATGTCCATTAGAAGAATGAGGATGTATGGATCCTATAAGATCAAATGCCCATTGGTGAAAAGGCCATTGTGTAGTAAAGGAAATTAGGTCTTTCCCTAGAGCATGAATTAAGTTACCATGTACTTAGCACTTTTGACAATTTTTAGCAAACTTGATAACATCTTTCTCCATTTCAGGCCAATAGTACCCAACCCTAATAAGCTTTCGAGCTAGTGTTAAACCATTCGAGTGTAACCCACATATACCCTCATGGACTTCCTCGAGTGCACATTGAGACTCTTCCCATTCTAAACATCTAAGTTGTGTACCATCTAGACCTCATTTGTATAGATCATTACCAATGATGACATATCAAGAGGCATTATGGATTAGGTATCTTTTCTCATGGTGATTCAAGGTATCGAGAATGATTTGGTCTTGGAGATAGGAGAAAAGGTTTTTGTATCAAGATGAATTATGACCAACAATAGTGCAGATCATGCGGGTTTTAGGGGAATCATATGCAAGATAATATAGTGCTTCCACCAGGAACTCATAGCGTAGCTCATGTTCAGGCTGTTGTAATAGAGTAGATAGCGTTGCCATTGCATCAGCAGCCTTATTCTCTATTCTAGGTATTTTCTCAAATATGATAGATATGAAATATTTCTTTAGATCATCTACCATTCTCTTGTATGGAACAAGCTTTTCATCTTTATTTTGGTACACATCATTGACTTGATGGATAAAAAGTTGGGAGTCTCCATGAATGCATATCTCTATCACTCTCCACTCAATTGATATTTTCATGCCATTAAGAAGGGCTTCATATTTGACAATGTTATTTGTACAAGGAAACTTGAGTCTAAATGCTTTAGGGATTGAGTATCCTTGAGGAGTAATAAATAATATGCCTACTCCAGATCCATTCTATGTATAGGAGCCATCAAAGAACAATTGCCATTCTCTAGAAGAAAGATTCATGATAAAGGAATCTAGGAATTCCATGTGCATTGGTGTATCATCAATCATAGGTGCATCCACCAATTGATCAACAATAACTTGGCCTTTAATAGCTTTTCTTTCAACATATTCAATGTCAAATTCACTTAAGAGCATAACCCATTTGGCCAATCTACCCGTGAGAGCAGATTTACTTAATAGATACTTTAGTGGATCAATCTTAGCTACCAAATGAGTGGTATGGGCTAACATATAATGTCTCAGTTTCTATGATGTAAAGATCACAACTAGACAAGATTTTTCAATCATTGAATAGTTCTTCTCATATGCAACCAAAGTTCTACTGATATAATATATAACTCTTTCCTTTTTATTCTCATCATGTTGTGCAAGCAATGCCCCCAGTGATGTATCTATTGCAGAGACATCTAGGATCAGTAGTTTCCCTTGAATAGGAGGCATCAAGATAGGAGGATTTGATAGATATTTCTTGATATGGTTAAAGTTGTTCTCACATTCTTCATTCCATGCAAATGTCACACCTTTATGTAAAGTTTTTGTAAAAGGTTGTGATATGTCTGCAAGCTGTGATATGAAGCATCTGATAGATTGAACTCTCCATTGTAATGTTCTCATTTGACTAATATTCTTTGGGGGTTGTATCTCTATTATCGCCTTTACTTTAGCTAGATCAACTTCAATTCCTTTCTTGGAAACTATGTATCCTAAGAGCTTTCAGAAGTGACACCAAAAGCACACTTCTTACGATTGAGCCTAAGACTAAATTTTTCCATTCTGTCTAGTATCTTGCTCAAATCATTGAGATGTTTAGCTCTAATCATAAATTTTGCTAAAGTATCATCAACATAATCCTCCATAGTTTGATGCATCATGTCATGAAAAATAGATGTCATAGCTCTTTGATATGTAGCACTAGCATTTTTAAGCCCAAATGGCATAACATTCCAGCAAAAGGTACCCCATGCACATGTGAAAGCAATTTTCTCTTGATCCTCTAGAGAAATTTTTATTTGATTATATCTAGAGAAACCATCCATCAAGGAATACATCTCGAAACCCGCAATCATGTCCACTATCATATCAATGTTAGGTAGTGGAAAATCATCCTTAGGGCATGCTCTATTCACATCTCTAAAGTCTATGCATACTCTAATTGATTTATCTAGTTTTGAAATAGGTACAATATTATAGATCCATTCTGCATAATCAATCACTCAGATAAATCCAGATTTTAGGAGCTTCTCTAATTCATCCTTTACCAAGAGTGCAACATGAGGATGCATCTTTCTCAACTTTTGTTTAATAGATTTTACTCTAGGAGCAATAGATGGATGGTGCATTATAAGATCAGGATCCAACCCTGGCATATCTGAATATTTCCATGCAAAGTTGATCTTTTTCTTTGTAAAAAATGTAGTAAATTTTATCTTTTCTTCTTTTGATAAGGATTGTGCTACATGGATCAATTGTGGTTCCTCTTCCATTCCCAAGTTGATGGATTGAGTGGGCTCAATTAGAACTAGAGATCTGTCCTATAAATGACTCAGAAGGACATCAAATATCTCATCCTTAGGTGCTTCGGAGAGGTTTTTACCTTTGGATACATCTTTTATTTTTGCTTTTGTAGGTTCTGAGACTACCACAAAGTGGTTTTCACCCTCAGAACTCCTTTTCTTTTTATTCTTATTCTTATTTTTCTGACTAAGATACTTGATGTTTGACTCCATCATGTTGATGCTTAGTTCACTGATGGAAGTCCTCATAGGCTCAATTGCATTTAGGTAGCAAGAAAGGGCATAGTCATTCGGGAAGGTATAAATACCATAGCTCAGATTTGTGGAGATTTGGTCAAGAAGGTCTGGATATTGGATAGTCAAAGTGGGGAAAGATTGGGAGATAGTGTTTATGGATATAGATCTATCATCATTGGTCCTAACCCAACACACAAGTTCAAAGGTGATATTACAACTTAAGACATTCAATTCATGAATAGGCTCAATGTCATTGTGGGAGTCCACTTTAGCCATCGGTGGATCAGACTCACTAAGTTCATTATTTCTCTCTAGACTTACGTTGGGTGTAGGCCCATATTAGTGAATAACATCAATATGTTTCTCTATGATAAGCTCATCCTCCTCTGGAATGGCTCCCCATTCATAGTCATTTGATTCCTCATCTATACCTCTAGGAAATTTAAGAACATGAGTAAAGTTAGGATGGATACCCCAAGAAGGGTTACCCTCAGATTCTAATTTACATTCATACTCATGGGAATCTATTTTAGAATCACTAGAATGCTGCAAGTGCTCAGTTATAGTGATAGGCTTTTCTTCCCTTTTTTCTATTTGATTACCTTCGAGATTAGTTGGTTCTTGTGTGGCAACTATCTCTTGTTCTATAGTAGGTTCTTGTGTTTCTACTACATTGATTCTCTTTATGGGATCATCTCCAGCATCAAGGAGATCTTTTATCTCTTTTGGAAAATGCTCATCAGGAATGAGCTCCTCAGCATTGTCAGATTCATCACTATCAGATTGTTCTATTTCTTCTTTCTCAAGAAGAGCTTCTTCTGGCTTGATTTGCTCTATGACATGTGGGGAATTTTTGCTAAGATAGAAAGGCTTCTTCTTGTACCCTAGACCAATTGTATTCTTGTTTGCTCGACCATGATGGTCAAGAGGTGATAGAAGACCCTTACCTTGTATTCCTAGAGGTCCTTTTCCTGTATATCCCATCTTTGTAATCAATTTGTCCCCTGGACCATATGACTTGGAAGGAACCTTTGATGTTTTAGAATCACATGATTGATCAATTTGAGATTTAGGTTCTTCTTTGTAGAGCCATGAAAGCACAGCTTCATCCTCTTCAAATTCTTGTTTAGGTACTTGTTCTGCAACAAATTTTCCTTTATATGCTTGAAGAGGTCCTTTAGATTCTGGTTTGGACTATTTGAGAGTTTTCCCATAAGACTTAGGCAAGATAGGGAGAGATGTCAAAGATAATACTAGCTCTATAATATATTCTCCCATACCTTTTTCTTTGATTATGACCTCTTTAGAAATATCTTCCATTTTGGATGTTGAAGCAATGTCTGGCTGTTTAGTAGAAGACTCTCTATTATTAGGAACAAGTTTATCAACACCTTCTTTCAATGCATTGCAAATTATGGATACATCAACTGGAATAGTCACCTCTACTCCTTCATAAGGAAATTTCAAACACTGATGGTATGTAGAAGGAATAGCTTTCATTTCATGTATCTAGGGTCTCCCTAGAAGGATATTGTAAGCCAAAGGTATATCAAGAACTTGACATATAGTATCTCTAATGACAGGACCTATATTGATAGGCAAGACAATTGTTCCCTTGGAGGATCTTTCTTCTTTGTCATATGCCTTGATAGTTATTTTCTTTCTAGGATCAATAGCCATTTCTAAAAATCCAAATTGTGTGATCAAGCTGTAAGAACAAATATTTAGACCAGTGCACTAATCTATCAACACACATTTGACATGATGATTTTGGATTAAGACTTCTATATGCAAGGGCTGGTTATGCGAATGACTCAAGGAGTTATCATCTTCCTCTGAAAATGAGATATATTGTGGAGATTTAAGATGACCAACCATAGTCTAGAACCTATCTAAATCAAGGTTATTAGGAACATTGGATCTGAGTAAAGCTTTGTCTAGAATGGCTCTATGAGCTGGCAATATCTGAAGCAACTCAAAAATGGAGATTTTTGCATTAGTATGCTGGAGTTGTTGGACAATACTATATAATGTAGGCCTCGTGTCTTTAGGATTTGAAGATTTAGATGTAGCCTTTTGTTTAGAAGTGGAAGATAGATTGAAAGGTGCCTTTTGTTTAGAAGTAGAAGATAGATTGAAAGAAACCTTAGGGACATTGGATTGATCTAGGATTTGTCCTTGCAGATGTGCCTGAGCTTGTGATCAAGTAACTGCATTAGCTAATTGATTTTCTCTATCTCTTCTTACAATTGTGATGACATTGCAATGCTTAGATAGACTTGGTTCAACCATATTGATAACAACATTGTTTCCAAAATAAGCATAATTGACCTTAGCACCCACATTAGGTTGAGAAGATGAATCTCCTTGACCATGTTTTGGAAATGGCTCTGTGAATGTTGTATGATCATTATTGCTCTTATGATTATCAACCATGATTTCTCTACTATCAATTTTGTCTTGAATGGTATGCTTCAAGCATAAGCAGTTACTAGTTTTATGACCCTTACTACAATGAAAATCATAGAATTCATTCTCCTTCCACCATTTTGGTTTAGGTTTAGGATCAGATTGTCAAATCTCAGGCAAAGAGATGATGTTATTAGCCAACAAAGTTTTCATAGCCAATTCCAAAGATTCTCCAAGAGGAGTGAACTTTCATTTATTATCAACGGACCAAGGTTTTTATTCTTTCTCCTTTTGGGATGATTCATGGTGCAAAAGCACCTACTCTTCTGTCAACAAGAACTCCTATGGAACCTAGGGTTTTACACTAAGGTCCTTGAGACCTCTAGTCATGCTTAGGATAAGAGTTAGTAATGAGATCCCATTGTAAGGCCATAGTTCCAACATTGGAATTTTATGAGACCTTGGTCTAACTATTGGTCATTTATGATCCTATATAATCCCTTATAGGTGGGTGATAGGATATGATATGTAATTTTGGCAAATATCAATAAAATAACCAACTTTTCTATGCAAATTTCATGTTTCAGAACTTTGTACGGATAGGTATAGATGTGAGGGAATGAACTAGTGATTCCAAAGGTTGAAGCATTGAATCACCTTTCATTTTCACTTGGTCTTATGTGTTGATCAGCTCTCATTTGAAAGATATCTAATTTTTAGTGGCAGTACCTAGGATTGAGGCTTAAAATTAGGGTTTGTGATAGGGCCTAATTGTTTAGGCACATTCCAAAATGTGAAATTGATGCCTCTTGGTGGAATCCAAGTATTTTCAATGTGATTTCATATTATGTAGGTTTGGAGAGTGGATATGTAGGGAGTTGGTTTTGCCACAAATCCCTAGGTGTATGGCTCCATACATGCACCTCATAGCGAATTAGGACAGTCATCCTAAAACTTGGTTGGGGATTTATCAAAGCCTGAAAACATGGATTTTGAGTTGTTTCACATGTCCTCACATGCCTCCATTCTTAATTTTTGTTTTGGCATAGGAGAGAAAGAACTTGTACTACATTTGGAGCCCTCATTAGGCCTATTAGCCCGGTCTAATATTGCAATAGCGGTGACCTCCACTCATTTCCACTCCTTGGTGCTTAGAAATGTTTAGTAAAACCCAAAAGGGTATCAAAATCCCTAACCTATTCATTTCTTCATTAGGGAGTATTTTGTTTTATGTTCAGTTTTCCTTCTAGGAAGGGCTACAAGCAGAATCTTAGGATTGTGCAGCAGCATAACCTTGTGAGTTGTTCAATGGTGAAAGAACCATTGGAACCATTAAAATAAGACCTAAATAGACCAATTATATGTTTGGTAGGCCACCCTTGGTCTTAGTATTCATTGAATGGGGTTTGAGCATTTCTTTCCCTAAGGAGACCTCTTAGTAAACTCTTGGTTGTTGGTGCTTGGGACTTTGAAAAGCCTAGTGATTAGGTGATATTATCTTGTAGGGTTGTGATAACCTAAAATTAAGTCATTTTTTATACTTGTGATAAGTATTTCAGCACTAGACCCTTCACCTTGGGTGTTGAGGGATTCAAACTCACCAAATTGCTCACTATTAGAGGCTTTAGCTTACCACTACTACATTAAGTGGTATCAAAGCTATGTTTGATCTTGAGAATGAGGATATCCCTACAAGGGTTACAAATAGTGAGTTAGCAAAGATGGTGAGAGAATGAAAGGCTAAAAATAAGGCCTTAACTAAGAGGCTTCAAGAACTTGAGAAGAAGCTTGATGACAAGGACAAAGATGAGTCTAAAAATGAAGAAGGGAGTGAAGAAGAGGAGGATGATCCTAATCAGCATATCCCTGTAGACCAAAGACCTTTCATAGATGCTTTGAAATCCATGGGAAGAAAAACCATGGAGGAGAAGATAGATTTTCCAATTTTCAATGGCAAGATGAATTCTGATCTAGCCTTGGATTAGATAGAGGCATTAACAACATTCTTTGAATTTGAAGAAATCCATGACAAATAGAGGGTAAAGGTAGCAAGATCCAAGTTGAAGGGAGCAGCCCTAACTTGGTGGAACTCCATCCAAACAGAGAGGGTGAAGAATGGGAAGAACATGATCAATTCATGGAATAGAATGATAGCATTGATCAAAGAGACATATGTACCTAAGTACTATGGGGTACAAATCCATAGGAGGAAGCAAAGTCTAAAAAAAAGGACATGGATGTAGGCTCATACACTGAGGAGTTCTTGAAATTGTGCATGAAGACCAATATGGCTGAAGATGAGGAAGAAAAGCTAGCAAGGTACATGAATGGCTTGAAAGTATCCATTCAAGAAGTGTTGAGTCTACACTACCCTACCATAGTCAATAGGTGCTATCAAATGGCACTTAAGGTAGAGGAAAAATGGAAGAGAAAGCAAGATTTTGGAAAAGGAAAGAGAAATGATAGTGGGAAGAGTTTTAGAGGCAAAAAAAACTCATGAAATAAGGGACAAAGTAGTGGCAGTAGCAACAAGACCCCTAACCAAGGTGATAAGGAGAATAGTGACTCTAATTCAAGAGGAAACTATAGAGGAAGAAGACCTCTCAATAGAGGAAGGACAAATTCAAGAAGAGGTAATGGACCATTGAAGTGTTTTTATTGCAACCAATTGGGACATCATGCAGGGAGATGCCCTGAGAAGAGAAACAATAACCAAGGTGAGAGGAGAGCACAACTTGTCCAAGAAGATAAGCAAGAAGACAATTCTGATGCTAGAGACTTGGAACCAGAAGAAGGAGTGTGTCTAATGATGAGGTAGGTCTTCCTTCAAGTACCACAAACCCAAGAGCCTCCATAAAGAAAGAATCTCTTCATGGCAAAGATCAAGTGTCATGGAAAGGTATGTAATCTTCTTATTGATTCTGGTTCAATTGAAAATCTTCTATCTTGTGAAATTGTTCAGACATTAAACTTGCCTAAGAAGCCACACCCTTGCCCCTATCATGTCTCATGGTTAACCAAAGGCCAAAAAAATTTAGTCACAGAACAAGCTTGGATAGAGTTTTCTATTGTTGACTTCAAGGACAAGGTCCTTTGTGATGTTTTTGAGATGGATGCAGCTCACATCCTTCTAGGTAGGCCCTGGCAATTTGATGTTGATGCCACCCACCATTGTAGGAATAATTCCTACTCCATCACCAAAGATGGGAAGACCTTCACTATGAAGCCCCTACCGGATAGTAAGACTGAAAAAGAACCCACTGTGATTATCATGGGGAAAAAGGAGATGTTAAAAACCTTGAAAGAATCTAATATTGAACCATTTGTCCTAATTTCAAAACCCAAAGATAACATCAGGTCTGGTCAAGAAGAGCCCATGCCAAATGAAGTCAAAAATCTGCAGCAAAAGTAAAAAGATGTCACTATTAGTGACCTGACCTCTAGCCTCCCTCCCATTAGGGAAATTAGTCATCAAATAGACCTCATACCAAGCTCATCCCTACCTAATAAGGCACCATATAAAATGACACCATTGCATCATGTAGAGATTAAAAAATAGGTCACTGGATTGATGGAAAGAGGACTCATTCAAAAGAGTCTCAGTCCTTGTGTTGTACCCTCAGTCTTGGCCCCTAAAAAGGATGGAAAATGGAGGTTATGCACTGATAGCAGGGCCCTAAATAAAATCACAATGAGGTACAAATTTCCCATGCCAAGGATTGAGGACCTATTGGATCAACTAGGAGGTGCTTTCTACTTCACCAAGATAGACTTAAAGTTTGGTTACCATCAAATTAGAATCAAGCTCGGAGATGAATGGAAAATAGCATTCAAGACTACTTAAGGTTTGTTTGAATGGTTAGTAATGCCCTTCGGTTTAAGAAATGCCCCTAACACTTTTATGAGGCTTATGAATGAGATATTCATAAATTTTATTAGAAAATTTGTTGTTGTTTACCTTGATGACATACTAATATTCATTCATAGAAAGGAAGACCATCTTGATCATGTGGAATAGGTACTAAGAAAACTCCATCAGCACAAGTTGGTAATCAACTTGGAAAAATGCATGTTTATGGGAAAGGAACTTGTATTCCTAGGTTTTGTGATCTCATAGGGTACCCTCAAGATGGATCCTAAAAAGGTAGATGCAATCATTAATTGGCCTCCACCAAAGAATCAAGGTGATGTGAGGAGCTTCCATGGGATTGCCACATTTTATAGGAAGTTCATCAAAAAATTTAGTCATGTGTGTGCACCAATGCTTGAAAAAATCAAAGGTGGAAAGAAGACTAAGTTTGCATGGACAAAGGAAGCCAATAATGCATTCCAATACTTGAAGAATAGAGTCTCTCAATACCCTATCTTGGTCCTCTCTGATTTCAACAAGGTCTTCACTGTGGAGATAGATGCAAGTAATTTGGTTATAGGAGCAGTCCTAAGCCAAGAAGGCAAGGTAGTTGCTTTCTTTTCAGAGACATTGAATGAGGCCAAGAGGAAGTATTCCACCTATGACCTAGAGCTTTATGCCATGGTCCAAGCCCTCAAGAAATGGAGGCACTACTTGATCCCAAAATATTTTGTAGTCTACACTAATGACCATGCACTAAGCTTCCTGAATTCACAAGAAAAACTTTCAGTCAGGCATCATAAATGGGTAGAGCAATTGCAGGCCTATACCTTCAACATTAAGCATAAAAAGGGTGTAGCAGACAAAGTTGTTGATGCACTTAGTAGGAGGATTGGTCTAGTTGAAGAAGTTCAACTACAAAGTGTGGGAATTGAGTCCCTCAAACACTTGTACCCAGATGACCCTGATTTTTTAGAGATATATCAGATTTGTACAAAAATGGAGGGTAGATATCACACTAATTTTTCTAAATATCTAATTCACAATGGCCTTCTTGATGAAGGGTGCTCCCCTTAATACCACAAACACATAACAGAAATAGAGAAACAACAACAATATGCAAGAACAAAAAATTGGCTTCTTATTATCTCCACAAATGTGGAATTACAAACTTTCAGAATTACAATATGCAAAGCCACATGGGCATTCCCTTACAATATTCTGTAGGACAAAGCCTCGAATCAATACCCAGATCTACTACCCAGAACTATTCTGAACTGCCTAAGACAATAATACAGCCTTCCTTATATAGGCAATTTTCCACCGCCTGGGAAGGTTCCATAATTTTAGCCAATAAGGCCGACCAAACTTAGAATTATTTTTATTTTACATTTCATTACATCATAGTCGGCTCAAAATAAATTTTGAAACCCGAACAGAAATTTTGAAGAAAAATCATTTTCTGCCATTTCAGGTGACCCAACTTCCGAAGACCATAAGTCATCACCAGTTGACCCGATTGACTATTGTAACCCCATTTCGGAAAGGGCGCGAGGACCTCTACAACGCCTAAATTAAGCAAGCTTCATTCAGCCCAAAATTCGACCTCATCCGGGGCCTCTAAAGCCTTCAAAACTGAGTTCAAAGTTTCTGTCCCCTGCTGCCAATACCGAAAATCTTCAATATCTTCCAATATACACTTGATCTGGCAATGAAACTTTACTGGCAGACTTATATGACCAAAATGAACCTCCAAGAAAGAAATCAGATCATTCTGAGCACATACGAAAAATTACCAAAAATAGTAACTTTCTATAAATAGCAGCTCTGCACAAGATAGCCCTTATTGAATTCAAAAAAAATAGAAATGTTTTTGGGTGATGCAAGATTGCTCTTACACCCAGGATGCTCCTGCATCAGACACCCAGGGTAATTTGAGAAGTGACCCTGTCACGACTCAGGTGTGCAGAGGAAAACCAAGATGGTTAACCTCCACCCTTGTTAGCCATGATGAATCTTCAATAGGTCGTCCTTTCCACTTGACCATATATTCTTCATATGTCCTGTTCCTTGTGCTTCTGCCAACACGACTGTCCAGTACATCTTCGATCTCCTTAGTGTCTGAACTAGTTGCTGGAATACTCCTCTGTGCTGCTATGATCTCATCTTCAACACCTCCTTCATGATACTTTGTCAAATCTGAAATGTTAAACACTGGTGAAATATTTAGCTCAGTAGGCAATTCTACCTCATATGCGTTTCCTGAATCATGTTTCTTCAGTATCTTACATGGTCCAAACTTCTTCATTTTCAGCTTGTTATATGTACCAACTGGAAACCGCTCCTTCCGCAAATGAACCATGACTTCATCTCCAACCCGAAATTCCTTATACCTCCTTTTCTCATCTGCCTTAGCCTTATACTGTGCGTTCATCTTGGTAATATGCTTCCTCACCTCCCCATGGATGTTCTTCAAGTGTTCTGCAAAATCCTCAGCTTCAGCACTACTTATTTCTCCTTTATCTATCTTCCTTAATTCAGATGCATTTCTCGGACTACTTCCAAATACAATCTGGAATGGTGATTTACCAGTGCTCTTGTTGACAGAATTATTGTATGCAAATTCCGCCTGTGGTAAAATCAAATCCCATCCTGTTGGCTTATCTCCAACCAAACATCTCAGCAAATTTCCCAAACTTCTATTCACTACCTCTATCTGTCCATCAGTCTGTGGATGATGTGATGAACTGAACTTCAAATCTGTCTTTAGCTTCTTCCACAATGTACGCCAGAAATATCCAACAAACTTCGCGTCCTGATCTGAAACTATGGTCGTTGGCAAACCATGTAGTCTCACTACCTCTCTGAAAAACAATTCTGCTACATGAACAGCATCAGTAGTCTTCTTGCAGGGAATGAAATGTGCCATCTTTGAAAATCTATCAACCACCACAAAAATTGAATCATGTCCCCGCTGAGTCCTCGGTAAACCAAGAACAAAGTCCATGCTAATATCCTCCCAAGGCTTCTCTGGTACAGGTAATGGCTGATACAACCCTGTATTCTGCTTCACTCCTTTCGCCATCTGACATACTCTGCAACTCTATACAAACTTCTTCACATCTTGCTGCAATTGTGGCCAATAATAATTCTCACCAACCAAAGCAAGGGTTTTATCACGACCAAAGTGTCCAGCCAATCCTCCACTATGCTTCTCCTTGATGAGATTCTCCCTCATAGAACTTCGTGGAATGTACAACTGACTCCCTCTGAATAGCATATCATCCTGGATGATGAAATCCAACCATTTCGTCCTATCTAGAGTAACAGGTTCTTTACAAGCTTTCCAAGCTTCACCAAAATCAGGATCCTCTGGATACAAATTCTTGAGCTTCTTGAACCCAACCACTTCAATCTGCATTTCTATCAGCAGTAGTTGCCTTCTGCTAAGAGCATCTGCAACCCTATTAGACTTTCCACTCCTGTGTTTCAAAACAAATGTATAACTCTGCAAAAATTCAACCCATTTCAAATGCCTTTGATTCAACTTTCCTTGACTATTCAAATATTGCAAAGCTTGATGATCAGTATACAAAACAAACTCCGTAGGAAGCAAATAGTGTCTCCACTTCTTTAATGCTTGAACTATAGCATAAAATTCCTGATCATAAACAGAATATTTTCTCTTGGCATCATTCAACTTCTCACTGAAATAAGCAATAGGTTTACCTTCTTGGCTCATAACAGCTCCTATTGCAGTACCACTAGCATCACAATCTACTTGAAACACCTTATTAAAATCTAGAAGTGCTAAAACAGGTTGTTCTGTAACTTTTTGTTTCAATAATTGAAAACTCTTTTCTGCCCCATTAGTCCACTTAAACTCTTTTCTATCCCCTCTCATTGTTTCAGTCAAGGGTCCACAAATACTGCTAAAATTTCTGATAAACTTTCTATAAAAGCTAGCTAGACCATGAAAAGATCTTACCTCAGTAGCATTCCTTGGAGTAGGCCATTCAAGGATAGCCTGTACCTTCTCTGGGTCCATTTTTAGACCTTCTCCTGAAACTACAAACCCCAAATACACCAACTCTTTCTTCACAAAACTGCACTTCTTCAAATTAATCAACAATTTCTCTTCTCAGCTTCTCAAATACCATACAAATATGCATCATATGCTCCTCCAATGTCTTACTAAAGATCAGAATATCATCTAGGTAAACAATGACAAACTTACCTAGAAATTTTTTCAGAACCTCGTTCATGAGCCGCATGAAAGTGCTCGGTGCATTGGTTAGCCCAAAAGGCATGACTAACCACTCATACAGTCCTTCCTTTGTCTTGAAGGCAGTCTTCCATTCATCTCCTTCTCTGATCCGAATCTGATGATATCCACTCTTCAGATCTATCTTTGAGAAATACACGGCTCCACTCAAATAGTCCATAATATCATCCATTCGTGGCAATGGAAACCTGTACTTGATTGTGATCTTGTTTATTGCCCTAGAATCTGTACACATCCTCCATTATCCATTCTTCTTTGGTGCTAATACTGCTGGTACCGCACAGGGACTTAGACTCTCACGGATCAATCCTTTCTGTAACAGTTCATGTACTTGTCTATTTAACTCCTCACTTTCTGCAGGTGTCATTCTGTGTGCTGCCTTATTCGGAAAACTCGCTCCTCGGATCAAGTCCATCTGATGACTGATCTTCCTAACTGGTGGTAATCCATCAGGCACGTTATCGGATACAATATCCTGAAACTCATTCAACAAATCTGCAACTTCTACAGGAACATCTTCTACTTCCTCTTTACCAGCTTTTGGAATTAAAGCAAAACATACATGCTCATGCCTCATACCATCTTGGAAATTTCTTCCATCAACAAAAGTTATCCTTGCATTACCACATACCTTTTCTTCAGTCTCCTTCAATGGTTTTAGCTTATGTCGCACTCCATCCTTTGTCAGGGAATAGGTATTCGCACGGCCATCATGTACAGCACATCTGTCAAACTGCCATGGTCGACCCAACAACATATGACATGCATCCATAGATATGATATCACACAATACCTCATCTTGGTATCCGCCAATCTTGAACTTCACCAGGCATTGTTCATTGACCATGACCTTGTGGTCATCCTGTACCCAGGCAATCCGATATGGATGTGGGTGTTTCTGTCTCTTGAGCTTCAACTTTGTCACCATCTCTTCTGACACCAAATTGTCAGTGCTTCCACTATCGATAATCACATCACAACATTTACCTTCACACTTGCACCTGGTGCGAAACAAGCTCCTCCTTTGCTCAGGTTCATTCTCACCACTCAATAGGACTCTTCTGTTAATCAACGTTTCTCCTCTTTCAGCATCTTCAGAATTTGATGATCTGGCATCTTCATCTACATGTGCAATTCTGGCCTGGCCTTCATTTCTCCTGTCTGTTCTGCCTTGGCGCTGAGGACATTCAAATGCCCTATGACCTTCTTCTCCACAATGAAAACATGTTCCACGGAAGCCACCTCTTCCAGATCCTTGTCCTCTTCCTCTTCCTCTTTGATCTCTATTATTCTGATCTTGGAAGCGATTGGAATTATTTCCTCGCTGATTCTGACTGCTACTGGCCTCATCCTTCTTTTTCGGATCTTCATTTTGGCCACCATATGACCGTCCACCAGATCGGCCACCGCGACCTCTTCCGTTTTGTCTGCTCTCAAACTTCTTGTTCAGTTTTTCCTCTACTTTTAGGGCAAACTGGTATGCCTCTTCAATACTGTTCATTCGAACCAGATTCAGCTCCTCCTGAATGCTTGGCCTTAACCCATTAAGGTATCGGGCAACTTTCTCCTTATTAGCTTCTGCATGGCCTGTTCTGATGAGAAGTCGATAGAACTCCTCTGTATACTCCTGAACAGATCTTCCCACTTGCTTCAAACTCTGCATTTTCTTCAGTAGGTCAAGCTCATAATCAACAGGAATGAACTGTCACTTCAATTTATCCACCATCCGATCCCATCTCGTGATTTTCTCCTTTCCCCTTCTATTTCGCTCCAACTGAATCTCTTGCCACCATATCTTCGCATGACCTTTCAGTCTGGCCTTCGCAAATTTGACCCTATCAGGATCCTCAACATCTTCATACTCAAAATATTTTTCACACTCATTGATCCAGTCGATCAATTCCTCTGGGTTAAGATTTCCAGAAAATGTAGGAACCTCAATCTTAGGTCTTTTCCCAATCTTGGAAATCGCCCGAAAAAGTCTTTCTTCCTCCTGGTTCACAATTTCAACTTCTCCTTCTTGATATTCTTCTTCAGCTTCATCCTCGCTTTCGTCTCCGATATTAAGATTCATTCCTCTACGAATCTCTTCTTGCAATGCTCGCACTTGTCTCTGCAGCTCTCTAACCTCAGGTGTTACAACACCAGCTCTTCCGCCACGTTCCCTTCGTGGAGGCATTTTCGCGATGCGTGCTGAAACCCTAGCCACGGTCCTGGTGCAAACTGCCTCATAGTCGGCGATCTATTTACACACTCAAGAACTCCTGCTCTGATACCACTTGATGAAGGGTGCTCCCCTTAATACCACAAACACATAACAGAAATAGAGAAACAACAACAATATGCAAGAACAGAAAATTGGCTTCTTATTATCTCCACAAATGTGGAATTACAAACTTTCAGAATTACAATATGCAAAGCCACATGGGCATTCCCTTACAATATTCTGTAGGACAAAGCCTCGAATCAATACCCAGATCTACTACCCAGAACTATTCTGAACTGCCTAAGACAATAATACAGTCTTCCTTATATAGGCAATTTTCCACCGCCTGGGAAGGTTCCAGAATTTTAGCCAATAAGGCCGACCAAACTTAGAATTATTTTTATTTTACATTTCATTACATCATAGTCGGCTCAAAATAAATTTTGAAACCCGAACAGAAATTTTGAAGAAAAATCATTTTCCGCCATTTCAGGTGACCCAACTTCCGAAGACCATAAGTCATCACTAGTTGACCCGATTGACTATTGTAACCCCATTTCGGAAAGGGCGCGAGGAGCTCTACAACACCTTAATTAAGCAAGCTTCATTCAGCCCAAAATTCGACCTCATCCGGGGCCTCTAAAGCCTTCAAAACTGAGTTCAAAGTTTCTGTCCCCTGCTGCCAATACCGAAAATCTTCAATATCTTCCAATATACACTTGATCTGGCAATGAAACTTTACTGGCAGACTTATATGACCAAAATGAACCTCCAAGAAAGAAATCAGATCATTCTGAGCACATACGAAAAATTACCAAAAATAGTAACTTTCTATAAATAGCAGCTCTGCACAAGATAGCCCTTATTGAATTCAAAAAAAATAGAAATGTTTTTGGGTGATGCAAGATTGCTCTTACACCTAGGATGCTCCTGCATCACTTCTATTCAAGGGAGCACAATTATGCATACTAAAGTGTTCAATGAGAGAAAACATAATTAGAGAAAAAAATTGTGGTGGCCTAGGAGGTCACTTTGGCATTGACAAGACAACAAACATGGTAAAGAGGAGTTATTTTTAAACAACTTGAACAATGAGGTCAAAAGGTTTATTGAAACTTGTACAATCTGCCAGGAAGCTAAGGGAATGACAACAAATCAAGGGCTCTACCAACCCTTACCAATCCCTTCAAGGCCTTGGGAATCCATTTCAATGGCTTTTGTCATGGGACTGCCTAAAACTAAGCAAGGATTTGATAGTGTGTTTGTCATAGTGGATAGGTTCAACAAAATGGCCCACTTTGTGCCATGCAAGAGCACAAATGATGCATCTCATATAGCCAATCTCTTCTTCAAGGAAGTAGTTATAATTCATGGCTTACCTCAGACAATTGTATCAGATAGAATTCATGGCTTACCTATAGTTCTTCCTATCACCCTCAAACAGATGGGTAGACTAAGGTAGTAAATAGGTCCCTAGGCAATCTTTTAAGATGTCTAACCAACCAATACTCACAAAGTTGGGATACCATACTACCCCAAGCAGAGTTTTCCTTTAACGACTCCATAAATAGGTCAACTGGTACAACTCCTTTCCAAGCAGTGGATGGTTTGCATCCCAAGGGACCATTGGATCTAATGGAACTCCCCTCCGATTTCAAAATTAGTGCTCAAGGCCAAGAATTGGAAAAGCTCATAACCAAGGTATAACAGCAAGTGAAAGAAACTTTGCAAAAGTCTAGTTTGAAGTACAAAGAAGATGCTGACAAGAGAAGGAGAGAGGTCCATTTCCAAGTAGGAGATAGGGTTTGGGAATTTCTAAGGAAGGAGACACTACCTAAGGGTAAATACTCTAAGCTTCAAATGAAGAAAGTAGGCCCCTACAACATACTTAAAAAAATAGGTGACAATGCCTATGAGATATCCCTTCCACCAACTTTTTAGATCTCTCCAATCTTCAACATTGCAGAACTCACACCATATAAAGTTACAGCAGGTTCAAGCAATGAGCAGGGTAAGGACACAAGCATTGAGGATGATCAAGGTGGTGCTGGCATTGAAGCGGTAAGACATTCTTCATAATATCGCAAGGGGGGGGCATCGAAATGGCAAGGCTTTCCTCATAATGTCATGTCGCCACTGATCTCTTCTTTAAATTTATTAATGCGGTCAGTTCTACAGCACATGCATCATTTCTAGTACAACTGCTCATTTTACCAAACCCTTTCCTGCTCTCCATAATCTTCGATCGGTTCAAAGATCCATCCAGTTGTTCTTGTTTAACCTCCCAATGACTCTGTTCAGCTACCGGATTATCAATACGCGTGGTACAATTGTCTAGCATGACTAGAATCTATTTCAAGAACCTTTACAATTTAGCATTTCAGTTGAAAAAGTAGGGAAAGATACCATTTCATAGCTAGAAGTGGTGGAAACAAAGTGATTCTCTTGCCCTTTGCCTCTATAATCTGCCTCCAGTGAACTATTCTTCAAAGCCTCCATTTCTGCGTAGCTAGGGTTTTTGGCACCTGTAAAAGGCACTACTATGCCACTGTAGGGACTCATGCTCATGCTCTGAATCATATTAAATAATATTTAAAATGTAAAAAATATATTATATAATATATAATAATTATATATAATATATAATCTAATATATAGTTTTTAATATTAATATATATTAAATAATATTAAATATAACATTTAATATATAATTCATATTATATAGTATTTAATATATAACTAATATATAACAATTAATATATAATTGATATTATATAATATTTAATATATAACTAATAACTATCAAATATATATCAAATATATAACTATCAATTATATAACTATAATTGATAAAGTGGAACCAAATTTCGAAATTAGAAATTAGAGAAAGTGGAGGCAAAGAAAAAATTTGAAATTCTACAGCCAGATTCGGGTACCCGATTAGGCTCGGTATTGGTCTGTGCACCAAACCTACCTTGTCAACTCTTCAAGTGTCACAAAAATATGTTTTTCTTCTGTTTCTCTCAGTTCCAGACTTCAACCATGTAGCTGACGACTTTTTTTTCACCCGAATTTGATAAAACTAAAAGGGTATCTTAAGGAGATTATCAGCTTTCTATCGATATAATTACTGTCAAATTTTGAATTCGTTAAGTAATTATTAGTTATTTTCTAATCGAGCTACCTCTAAAGTGTTGATTTAGATACTGATTAAAAAATGACTATATCTTTCAAACGGTATAACATTTTTGAAATCCAAAAGATGCGTCACATTCTATGCTTCATCTAGTATAAGAAAAAAATTTTAAAAATTGAATTATGATAAATTTTCAATGAGTTAAGGTGGTCAGACACAAGAGTTTTTAAATTCTAAAAGTGTTGTAGCAAAAAAATCATAATTAATTATCTGTTTGGAATAAAAATACCAAAAAATATGCGTCACATCCGGGCATGAGTCAGCTACTTATATATAGAATATAATAAAAAAATATTATCATTTGCTTTTGATTAGGTTGGTCAGACATACACGTACTTCTTATTTTTTTGCTGAAATGTTTGTAGTGCTGCATTGCAATCTATACTTTTTACCAATCATATTTTTTTTTTTTCAAAAAAGGCTTAGTATTTTAGAAACTACATTCAATTTCCTACAAATTATATTTTTACAACTTTTGATATTAGGTTGATAACTAGTTCATTTTTTCACGCCAAGTTGACTAATCTTGATTGTCTAATTTTTCATTGCCACTTAAGGGCATAGTTTGGCCCCTCATGATCTTGCACATACCCATACATATATATATATATATATATATATATATATATATATATATATATATATATATATATACACATGCACATGTATATATATATATATACACACACACACACACGCACATGTATATATATGTACATATATATATACATGCACATGTATATATATATATACATATATATACATACATATACATGCACATGTATATATATATACATATGTATATATATATATATATATACATGTGCATGTATATATATATATATATATATATATATATATATATATATATATATATATATGTATATATACATACATGTACATGTATGTGTGTGTGTGTGTGTGTGTGTGTGTGTGTATATATATATATATTGTATGCATATATATATATAATAATGAAATTTAATCTATATATTTAATCAATACACACATGTATATCACAAACTTTAAATAAAGAAAAATCTATATAATTATATATACACATATGCATATATACACATATACATATATGCACATATGCATATATATACACATATATATACATGTATACATGTATATATATATATATATATATATATATACATGTGTATATATATGTATATATACACATGTATACATGTGTATATATATGTATATATACACATGTATACATGTGTATATATATGTATATATACACATGTATACATGTGTATATACATATATATGCATATATACACATATACACATGTATATATACATATATACATGTGTATATATGCATATATACACATGTATATATGCATATATACTATTTATGCATCTATCAAAAACTGAAAATAGTAAAAATGAAAAATGAAAATACCTCAAAACCATGTTTGAAAATTTGGAAGCCATCCCCACGAGTTTCACTATTTCACTGTCGCCGAAAGTGATAGTGAAACTCACTTTCGGCGGATATACTTCCGCCAAAAAAAAACCCTAACAAATGACTTTCGATCGAAAGTCATTACTAAGAGACTTTCGATTGAAAGTTCCTTAGTAACTTTCAATCGAAAGTGACTTACGATCAAAAGTCCCATGTTTAAGGACTTTCGATCGTAAGTTTAGTACTTACAATCGAAAGTGCAACTGAGTTTCTATCGAAAGTTGGTAAATAATATTTTGCTAAAAATGCTTTTCGGGATGGATTCCTTCCTCTGAAAAATTGTAACCCAGTATTGTGGGTTCACCCACCAACATGTGAGAGCATGACAAGTGGTGGCATGGTGACATTTTCAAGGACATACAATCAGTAACCCGATAGACATTCCATTGAATCACTGACTGACAAGTCCTAAGAGTGGTCATCTTGCATTAAATCTTACGACTCTTCAAATTCGTAAATTAATAGAATCACATTTAGTAATTACCATCTTCAAACCCCCCTTTCAACCATTAAATGTTTTTAAAAAATTTTAGATTTATCTCTCCACATCTTCTAAATCCGAATTTATATTTCTTCACTTCTACTCCTAAAGTGTACAAATAAGTTGTATAAAAATGTAAATTATAAACCTACACAGAACAATTTCAAATACTTATTCTTCATGTATAAATCAGATCCTTAAATATAGTAATTACTACCATAAAAATGCCACTTTCACCCATTCAATGTTTTTTGCCCAATTTGGATATAATTGTTCACACCTCCAAAATCTGAATTTTTTTTTTATTTAAATCTAGTTGGAAAGTTTCCAAATAAGTTGTTAAAAGAAACAAAAAAAAACCTACACATTACAATGTTGGATACAATTGCAAATGCCATATAAATCTGACACTTTAATAATCTATTCAAATTAATAATTTATTTTTTTATACGATTAAAATTCATCAGAAGTTGTACTTCCTTTTCGTATCGTGAATGGGAGGAAAATGACTGAATGATAGATAGGCGTTTGTGTCAAATGATGATGTGTCAGTTGGCATAGTTTCCAGTAACTTATGGGATCAACAGCAAATGATAAATCTAACGATTGTCATGTCTCCGCTAAGCATCTTAGCAACCCTTGCGATCATGCGGTGACCGTTGATCTATTATCGAGACCACGATGTCTTCCTTTATGTTGACTATGGAAAAGGATATAATATTGACTGTTAGATGGAACATCTAATGGTTGTATTCCATTCAAAATGTCAACTGGATCATCAGTGATTTTTGCACGAATGCAAATCTGCAAATAATCAACGGTTATCATCTAATCCCAAGGAAACTCATTAAACAAAACAATCATGCGACCACCCTTGATCTTAGTTAATATGTTTGCAATGAATAATCAGATCCTTTGTGAACATACGAAAGCCAATCGCTATAAACAAATACAAAATATAAGACAAAAAAAAATATAACTGAACTTTTTTTTATTGATACTAGTTTAAAATTTTTTTTACAATTATCAATTACATAAATCTACTTAAATTAATAACAACATATCAGAAAAAATTCTTTATTATTTAAAAATGAACAATTCTATATACAAAACAAAAAAAAAACATAACATCTATTCGGCGTAAAAATTGCATACCGAGTTGCAATTACTGGTTTATTTTAAATAGAAGACTCACTCACGGAAGAAGTAACGACACTGGCTAGGACCGGTGCAAATATTCAGTGATAGATGTTTTGATTTTTAAAAATCCCTCTCCCACCCAAACACAATTCCTAAAAAATATTTTGAATCTCTCCTGCTACTTCTTCCTTTACGTTTTCATTTTCTTTGAACCGATTGTTTGAGCCTTTATATTTTCCCGTGGAGGTTCAGATTCTTTTTTTTTTTTTAAGGATTGATGTATTTTCAGCATTCCACAACCTGTTTCAAAATTTCAATGAAGCAAATCAAAAGGATTTGATGAAATTCAACCACTGTGATATCTACACTCACATGTGATGGACTTGAAGATTGGAAAATAGAGATCTCATTTGACAATAGAGTAGCGATCGTCAAACAGAAACAATGAATTTATTTTTCATTCCATCTTTATAATGGATGTTTCAAAGGTTTGTGTTTGTTATGTATCAGCTAATTTTTATTTTTTTTCAATGTTCATCTTCAAATTCATTTCTTTAAAGAGTTGATTAAAAATGTAAACCAAAATGAGGGTACTACTCAATGGATGTTGTATTTCAAGTATTGTAAAAGTTTGAATAAGAAAAATTCAGTTTGCATATGTTGTGTGGTAAAGGGTTAGTGAGAAATTGCACAACTAACAAGTCTAGTCAGTTATAACCTTTTACAAGAATTATCAACTTTTCATATTCAATAGCCATTCTATTTAAAAGGAATTTTAGATTTAATTGAAGATAAAATTGTTCACTTGGATCAGATTTAAGTTTAAAGATTACATTGATAGAAAAGTATAATATGTTAAGGAGCATATCTTATATTGTCTACAATTATTTTCAAGAATCTATAATTGAAGATTTTCCTTAATTTTTATTAAATGAACTTGGAAAGAATTTTTAGCTTATTCATTTTCTTATTCCTACACATTGAAACAATAAGTTGGTAATCTTATATCATAAATGCATGGTTAATCTAAAACTAAAGGTACATAATGTAGAAAACAAAAGGTCTATGCTAAACAAAGGAGTTATAGGGAAAAAATATACTATTCCAAACATGGGAAAATCATTTAATACAATAGTTTGTGAATGTCAAACTTGCAATTTTTTAATCGACAAAGATGAATCAATTGGTAGAATAGGGAGGTCATTGTTTCTTGGTATCTCAATTTATATAATGTTTATCTTATATATGTTGTTATTAATATTATTAAATAGTTAAAATTATACTAACTTTATATGTATCTAATATTGTTATACTAGTTTTATATATGTAGTATATTGATCTCGCTATGAAAACCTACTTAAATAGATAAAAAAAGAAGGCCTCTAATTCTGCAGAAAAAATTTCCAATTTTCCCATAGCCCTTTTTCTTAAAACTGTGAACTTGTCTCTCCATAAATTTTAAAATTGAAGAACATCCTTGTGTAATTTCTTCTTTACACATGTTCTCTTGTGTAAGTGATTTAACTTTTTCATTTCACTACATGGATACATATACATTTAACGTTTTAAAAGGTTTTCTTTTAGATTCAAGAATATCCAAGCTCTTGTTCAGCCAATTTTTTATGCAACACACATAATTTTAATTCGATAGCCTATTTATTCTAAGACTAGAATTTTTAGGCAAATAGAACAAAATTTCCAAAACCATGGCCATGAATGACATTGCCATCAAGATTTACTTATTAATTTATAGATTTTATTAACAAAAAGATTTAGAGATGTTGCATTAGATTTTGACATGCATAAAGCTTTTCCCCATGACAAAAGTTACATTTTTACATATCTTAATAGTCGTATTCAATAAGAGTTGCAAAATTTAGAATATACTTCATTACAATAAAATTCACTTATAAAAAGATCAATATAAGATTTTGTGGGAGGTAAGTCATATTCTCATGTGATAAACAATTTGCACTGAAGTTGTAGGAATTCTTAGTGGAGGGGTTGTTTTTAATTTAGGAAACGAAATTTATTAGAAACACATAGATTTAAAATGCCTAGTAAATTTTTTGTGACCTTTTTAATTTTTATTTCTTTATGATTAGAGTATTCCATTAAGATTTAAGATTACACTATTCACAAAAATAAAGAGGGAGGTATGAAATCGCTCCATGAATGTCACACGAGAAGTGCCCAAAAATCCAAATAAATTAGAGACATGAGAAGAGCCCAAAAGAAAAAAAAATTTAACCAACCACTAAGCACCTAAAGCACTATCCATGGAAGGTGGTGGCTTTTGTCATCCTACTTTTCCCATACATTATCGGGGTCAGGATTAGGGTTTGTGAAGGACCAACCATCCTCTACATTTTCTTCTTCTCCATGCTCCTTCCTAGCTAGAGAAATAGCCAGGGAAATCCCTATTTGTGACCTCATCGGTTCATAGGTCTTAGTCAAAGTGTTTATCCCTCTTTAAAAAATAAATAAAAATAACCCAAATTATCAATAATCAAACTTAAAATTATATTTATTAATTAAATTGTTTATAATTTAAACTTTATTAAATTCCATTTTAATCACAATCCAACTTAAATTCAACTGCCACGTGGCTTTTTTCAAAGGGTACTTTATTCCCAATAGGGGGTTGACGTGGCATAGCGGTACAATGTTACCTTTTACTAGCCATTATTATGTGGAATGGTTTCTAAGGCAAGTATGATCTACGAAGGATTACAAGAGATTTGGGGCATATTTTAATGATGCCCTCTGCATTTCACAATGTTGTTCCCACGTGTTGACCCATGTGGCTTTGCTAGTGATGATTTATAAGCTAAAGGGTAATTATTATCCTAATTATGGTGCCCAACGTGACAAGGCCTTAAAACTTTGCTAGGGACATCACTTCACCATTTTTCACAATTGGCTTGCTAAAAATCTATGCTCTAGGTCTGGTGTTAGTGATTTTGTGGGTGACTAGCCTAGTTTTGACCTCAGTGATTTTGAGGGCAACTACAACTGTTGGGCTAGACATTGCTCCGTCTCGGTGAATTTTAGGGTGTCAAGTGCTTTGCTGGTCTAGGAGAAGATGGGTGGCGACAGGAAGCAGATTAAACCTGATAAAATAGAGGAAGAGTTCTCCTCTGACCCCATGGTCATGTACTTTTGGAAAGAGGGAAGGACTCTTCCCTTAATGGAAAACCTCACGGGGCATGATGAAATGATCTCTAGGTAGTTTGCAAAGACCTGAAATGAAAGGAGGGTGACCATCAATAGGATTACATTTGAGATCAATGAGGAGGTCATCGAAAAAGCTATGGGTATGCCAACTACAAGAAGAAAATGGAAAAAAACCTCTAAAGCCCAAGCTAAAACTGACTTTGTTCAATTTTTTAAGAACGGGGAAAGCCCAGTGTCTAAGAATGGGGGCTAAAACATTTCTGACCTTCTAGAATTTTGGCCAAAAATGTGCAAACTGGTCATCAAGTATTTCACTCTGGAGGGTTGCTACAGTACTTTCTATAACTACCATCTTCCCTTCTTAAACCATTTTAGGCATAAAATGTTGATATCTTTACTATTTTACTTGTTACACTCCCTAGAGTCACACTCCCTAGAATCTAATGTTAATGATGTTAATGAGGCTATCTTGTTGGGGAAAAAATAGGTTTACCTCCACCAAGGTTTAATCCTTAGACTGTATAATTTCCATCGTGCCCTCTGCCCTCCTCCCATTGTGCAAGTCACCCAAACTTCCTAACAGCCTTCGTCGCCCTTGGTCTCCCTCAATCAGGGCCTCCCCATGCCCTCAGGGTCTAAGGATTTCTCCACACCTGCCACCAGCCATAAATCCTTTGAGACCCAACCTACTCCTATTTCGTGGGTTGACTCCAAGCAAGACCTTACCCCTGAAGATTCCTCTCAGCCTCCCCCAAAGAAGCATTAAAACATCATCATTAATCTGGATTTCCTATTGGATACTGACCCCCAATCCAGCTCTACTCACCACTCTTCCCGTATAGCTAAAGAGAAAAGAAAAAGAGTTATTAAAGAGTTGATGAATCAAGAGGATGCCTCAGTGGGTTCTCCCAGTAGGGAGGAGTTAGACAATCTCTCTGACCAGGTGGAGGGTAAAAATAATATTCAAACCACCACAGCTATGAAGGCTAAGGTGGACAAGGAACCCGGTGCTGGAAAAGACACCACAGGAGGTGTTTTGGTGGGAAGAATCAAATACCAAATTGCTTCCCTGGAGAATACGGTGGCCAGACTTACCCAGGACATGGACAACACCAACAAGAGACTAGCTGATGTTAGGAACTTTTCCCTCAAGGTCATGCATACTTCAGCTACCACTCTCTATCTTTCCAATGAGAAGGCCTTAGAGGGGAAGGAGTCTGTGGAAGGAAATCATGAACTCTTCAAGTTCCTGAATGAAGAGTGGGTTGAACTATTGCTTTCAAAGCGCTTATGGGATGGCAAATGACTTTGCAGCTAGACTGGGGTGGGACTGCGAATGGTGATGTGGTTGACTCCAAGCCTAATTGTTGGGCTGGTTTTTTTTATTACAATATTAACTTTAAAACTTTAATTATTGTTATTAGCCTTGCGTGGCATAAGTTACTTTTTATGCTGGATTATCTTAAAACTATCTCGTGGATTTTTTAAACCAAGTGTTGTGCTAGTTTGGTTTTTGTATTTTTGTTTTTGATAGAGGTAGATGGTATTTGTGCTCTACTAGTGCTTCTTTCTAAGGTTGGATTAATTTACTATTAATTCTTCTTAGTTAGCTATCCTTTATATCATGGGCCACCACCCTCTTGCTGGTGCTTATTTCAAAAACTTAAATTAAATTATAAATTTAATTTAAATTAATATCAACATAAATAATTTAAATTTAATCTAACTTTAAATTAAATTATAATGTAATATAAAATAATTTAAATTGTCAATTAATTCAACCAAATAAACTTGTTAATCACAATCTAAAATTATAAATTAATAAACTAAATATTAATTTAAAATAAAAATAAAAGTTTACTATTAATGGTCGAGAAGTGGATGGCCCCACCCCCACCTTTTTTCCAACGTACAAGCTCTATGTTAAAAACATTAAAATAATAATTAATAATAATAATAAACATTTAAATAAATAAAATTAATAAAATCCCTCTCCAACGTGGGAAGAGTTTGGGCGGCCCACTCAGGGTGGGGCCCAATACCACCCTATCCTACATGCATGCTTATAAAATCTATGTTTGGGACCATCCACTTCCCCCACCATTAATAGTTGACTTTTATTTTTATTTTAAATTACTAGCACTTGCACCAAAATAGGTGCAAGGGTTAGCCGATAGGGAATATATAAGTATAACAATATCAAAATGAATAAAAAATGACCAGTTACATTTTATGTAAATCATGTGCCTTGTTCATTTTTCTCACATTTTACAGAGGATTTCTATCCAGCAGTTCACATGCCTTGTTCATGCTTTCACATTTTGCAAAGGCTTTCTATCAAATAGTTCACATGCATTTTCATGGTTCCACATTTTGTAGAGGCTTTTTGTCACACAGTTCACGTGCCTTATTTATGCTTTGACATTTTCATACATGTTTACCTAAGTATTTCCAACCATAATGATTGACATAAATCCTTCTTCATTATGCTTTGACGAATGTTGGAAAAGGTTGTTTAATCTGGCTTTACACCTATTAGTTGCATTTGCTCAAAATTCTCTAAGGATTTTCAACAAGCCCTTTGTTGTGCATATCCTACAATCATTGCTAAACCACGAGGCCACATTTTTTTAGCAGTACTATCATGTTGTGTCTATCCTTCAATGGATCGTGTGCCTTTTTCATTGATCTCACATTTTTCAAAGGCTTTTCATTCAATAGTTCACATGCCTTGTTCATACTTCCAGTTTGCATGCCTTGTTCATGGTTCCACATTTTCCAGAGGCTTTTTGTCCCATAGTTTGTGTGTCTTATTTATGCACTTCAACATTTTCATAAATGTCTACCTAATCATTTCCAACCATAATGCTTGACATAAATCCTTCTTCATTATGATTTGATGGATGATGGAAAAGGATGTTGAGTCTAGTTTTAAACCCACTACTTGTATTTTCTTGAAAGTCTCTAAAGCTTTTCAACAAGTCCTTTTATCCTAACATCATTACTAAATCATGAGGCCACATTTTTTTCATCAATACTTCCATGTTTTGTCTATCCCTTGTATATTACACCATTTGTAATAAAACCTCACTTAAAGGAATTTACCATAAAGAGATTTTGGTTATCAAGGTTTCATGGTAATAGGGGAAAGTAGGAGATGAACAAATAGATTTTAGAAAGGGAAATAAGAGACTCAAAGTTAAGCTTCAGTTACACATCTATGTATAGAATATTTAATATTTTTATAGAAAAAATAAACGTAGTCATCAGACAAGGGTAAATTATGGTGAGGAAAAAAGGCATGGTGAAAAACAAACAACAATATTTTTTTCCTCTATCAATTAATCAAGAAATGATACAATTATTTGTTCTGACAAATATCTGTGAAAAAGATTATTTTTTCCTCCAACGTGCGGTTTTTCTCACAAACACTATAAAATTTAAAATAAAAATAGAGAGGGGGGTAAAACCTTATTCAATTCTTCCTCTTTCCTGTTAATCATTAGATACTCATAAAAAATGGAGTCATCCTTCTCTACAAGCAACAAGGGGTGAAACATCATTAGTGTGGGTTCAAGTTCAAAAAATTTATATTACTGTATCGGCTTTAAATATCTTATGAGTCAATACATTTGAAGGTGAGCAACAACAGACAATAGATAGACTTGCCAAAAAAATAATCCAAAAAAACAAAATTCTGATTTTTTTTTACTTTGGAGAGGTTTGGTGGGTCTGATTTGACAATTTCCCTCCAATTTGATGGAGGTAGAGACAGGTAAATGATTTTTTATGTAGCGATAAAGAGGAATAAACACAAAACAAATAGAAACTAAGAATAATAATTAAGTCTATTGATTTTGTAACATAAGTTTACATCAAATGCATTTTCCAGTGAGTTGTTGATGCTCTACTTCATTGAAAAATAGAGTATTTTTCTTATTCAAAAATAGATTATTTTCACATTTACAAAACTTGAATTCACCACACTCTGGAAGTTTCTAAAATACCCTAAAAAAAAGATCTAGATGCATCGTATAAGAAAATAGAACCATCTAAATGCATCGATGAAGAAACTTGAAAAGATAGAAGGAAACTGAAATAAGAGTGGTGGTTGGAGTAGGTGAATGAAAAGGCAAGGGAGATTAAAAGCACACAACTAGAGGTCTACGTCACTCCACATATGCCAACACTCCCCCCTAATCTTCTCTTCCATGTATATCTGTTATACCAATACCTTCTCAACAATGCTTAAAAAAATTCTTTGCAAGTGGATTTGTGAATATATCTGCAAGTTGTTCTTTTCACCTACAAATTTAAAGATGAATATCACCAGTATTCACCAATTATCAAATATAGTGATATCCTATATTAATTTTTTTACTACGTTGATGAAAAACATGATTTTTAGATAAAGAAATTGTTGAACTATTATCACAATAATTTCTTGTAGGTTCCTCTTGTGGATGCTACAAATCTGAAATTACTCTTCTCATCTACATTGCTTGGAAAGATTATGATGTAGCTACAACATATTCTGCTTCATCTGATAAGAATGTCACAATTGGTTGTTTCTTTGATTCCAAAGAGATAACACTTGATCCTAAATGAAAGATATATCCTAAATTGATTCTTTTATCATCCAAACTACCTCCCCAGTCACTATGTGTATATCAAATCAGCTTATAATCATTTGACGATGTATAGAAAATTCTAAACTTCTTTGTTCAAGCTATATACTACGAAATTATTTTTCCATCTTTCCAATGATTTTATTTTGGTTTTTCCATGAATTTAGAAATAAGACTAACTCCATACATTATATCTATTCTTTTGACAGTTAGATAAAGGATGCTACCAACTAATATTTTGAATAAGGTTGCATCAACATTAGGACTTTCATCATTCTTGCTAAGTTTTAAACCCAATGCAACTAGTGTAGGGGATGGATTCACATTTGTCATCTTAAATCTCTTCAACAAATCATTATCATACTTACTTTGACATATACATATGTCTTCCTCATTTTTCCTTACTTCTATCCCAAGAAAATATCTCATGAGCCCCAAATCAGTCATATCAAATTCACTTTTCATGGTTGCCTTGAATGTGTTAATTGACATATTACCTATGAATATCAAATCATCTACATACAAACAAACTATAAAAAACTATCCATCATCATTCAATTTTACATACAAAGTTGGTTCATTACCACACTTGTTATAGTCATTGTTCCCAAAATAAGAGTCTATCCTACTGTACCAAGCTCTAGGAGCTTGCTTCAAACCATATAATACCTTTTTCAGCTTGTATACGTTATGTTCTTCTCCCAAAACTTCATATCCAAGTGGTTGTTTTATATACACTTATTCCTCTAAAATATCATTCAAAAATAAAATTATTTTGATCTGCTATAGATAAGACCATTCTAATAGTATCCAATCTAGCCATAGGTGCAAGTGTTTCATTGTAATCTATGTCGGGCTGTTGTGTGAAGCCTTTAGCTACTAGTCTTGCCTTGTGCTTCTCCACTTTTTCATCAACATCATATTTTTTTCTTGTAAACCCATTTAACATCATTGTCTTTAGGAAGATCTACTAGGTCTGAAGTTTCATTATTTTCCTTTAGGAAGACTATCTAAAGCCTTAACCTGTTCATACATTGTTTCTATAAAATAGGTTGATTCCTCTACAAGCGTAGTTTTACTTATAGCTCCTACTACTTCCTTTCCATCAACTTTGAAATTGGTACTCTTACCAAAATAATCCACCAATTCCAGTAGCCTCCTATGAAAATACTTTTGGATCAAACATTCTCCAAAAATTAGGATGCACAATAGACATGGCTTCTAATTGTTCCTCCCAAGGGAATGAAGTTAAAATCTCTGATGAAACATGTCTCCGATGAAACATGTTTTGCAATCTTTTGTATTTATTTTTTACAGTACTCACAATATCATTGAAATCTTTCAGTCTAATAGGTCCATCCCTCATTCTACTAGACTACGTACTAGAAGACATGCCATAGTAGAACATTGGTATTTTCTTTTCACAAACAAGGTCACATAAACCCCTGCAATCATAAAAAACAACTTGGATATGAAGTTTTGGGAGAAGAACATAAGGCATACAAGCTGAAAAAGGCACTATATGGTTTGAAGCGATCTCCTAGAGCTTGGTACAACACGATAGACTCTTATTTTGGGAACAAAGACTGTAATAAGTATGGTAATGAACCAATTTTGTATGTAAAAATGAATGATAAAAGAGAATTTTTGATAGTTTGTTTGTATGTAGATGAATTTAATATTCATAATATGTCAATTAACATATTCAAGGCAACCATGAAAAGTGAATTTAATGCCGAGAGGTGTAAACCTACACTGGCATCAATCCTTTGTATAGTAGGTTAAATAAGAGATCATCTGAAAAAAATAGTGTAAGCAAAAAAAAACCCTTCAAATTCTACTACTGGCTCATAAATCACTACCCATCTATGAAAAAAGGTCGAAAATAACAGAACCAGCAAATGAGTCATTAATAATAGAATATGAAGGGCAGCAAAAATAATAGAATACGAACAAGGGAAACACCAATGGATTTTTTTGGCAATTTTAATTAAAAGAATATGACACACGTGGCTGTAGCTTGTTTCAAATTTCTTATTTTCTTTTACCAACGCCGCCCAGATTTTTTTAAATAATGGAATCTGACACCTACATTTAATAATGCCACTTGTTTATAGAATTTAAAACGTCCTCGTTCCACTACACAAATACAAGCAACAAGGAAACACAAATAATGCAAAGATTAAGATTATCTCACAAAATTAATCTGCCTGAAGCGAATTACAGGACCACCAAATGGGATCATGGAATCAGGACAAGGAAAATATTTGGGGAGGAGATGCGAAACCCGAAGGGTTACAGGTATTCATCGTGCAGCCATGATGAGGATTGCAAAAGCAACATTAAGGACTAGAGGATAGCCAAAGAGACATGAAAGAAAATGGAAGGAAGAGCCCATATTAAGATATTTATGCTTTTGGCATGCAAAGACTATCATGGTGTAACCGTATTATAACCTTGGAAGTATCATTTCTTTGGTAGAATTGATAGCCCTCTTTCTGTGAATAGATTTTTTTGCATGTACACTTCCTAGGTAAAATTCTCATTCTGCATCATTTAGATCATGTTGAAATTTTTATCTGCTTCATATTCATTTCTACCCATTCTCAGAGATAAAGCTTTAGAGTTTTTTCATTTTGCAATTATTTTTACATTTAACATTTTGACCATGCGTATTCAATTCTCTATCATTACGGAGACATGTATTTGTGCAATTAATTGTTGAAATAAGAATTGCTTAAAAGACATGTAGTGCCAAAGTTTTGTGGATTCATTTCCATAAGATAAAAATTTGTGGGCAATCACTTTTTAGTTTTGTAGAGTCATTTCCACGTAATAAAAATTTCTGGGCAATCATTTTTTAGTTCTGTGGAATACTTTCCACAAAATAAAAAATTCTGGGCAATCATTTTTTTTCCTTCGTAGCTCATTGATTTATGAACAAGAAAATCTTGTAAGCTTATCAAATTTCAATGCCATAAATTTTCTTCTCAGTAATCAATCTTGTAAGATAGCTAAAATCTCCATTGAAATGTCACTAATCAATATGTAAAATAATTTTAAAAATTTAATTTAATTTTTTGATTGAAATAAATTGTATGTCAAAATCAAAAATAAAATAGAAATGTTACTTTCATATATCTAGAAAAAATTAGTAAGATTTTATGTATCTTAAAAAGTAAAAAGATTCTATATATATCTAGATTTTAGATTTAAATTTATTTTAAAACTAATTGTTGATTTATTTAAATTTTGTAAAAAATAGAATGTAGTTTAAAGATTAAGAATTTAAATTGATTTGTATGAAAATAAGAAAATATAATTAAATGTTGTTCATATATGTAAATTAATTTCTATGTTTTTCAATTTCACAACTAAAAATTTTAGAGCAATCATTTTTTTCCTTTGTAACTCTAAAAATAGAATGTAATTTAAAGCTTAAGAATTTGAATTGATTTGTATGCAAATAAGAAAATAGAATTAAATTTTGTTCATATATGTAAATTAATTTCTATTTTTTTCAATTTCACAACTAAACTCATGCTCCATTTATTTAAATTCAATGAATTTTTACTTATGTGAACAATATAAATATAATTATAATTAAAAATATATTAATCATATATTTAATATAAATAAGTATAATAAAAATAGTAATATTAGATTACTATTTGACAATATTCATTTATTATTATTTATCTAATATGCTTACTCTTAATTATTATACATATTAGAATCAATGTTTTATTAAATTTGAAATAGGGTAGTGTTATGCAAATTAGACAATTTACAAAAACAATACCAACAAAATACCAAGTAGATATCTAGTCTTTGATCAAATTAGAGTCAATACTAGAGATATAAATACGATCATTAATAGTTAAGTTAAATTCTACTCAATAGTAATATTATAAATTTAAATAAAATAAGTCATGCATACTTCTAAATATTATATGAGTAATCAACTAATAGAATTATTTAAATAAAAGAATCTATTATGATATTGAATAATATTTTTAAAGCATCATTTCATTTTAGCCCTCTATTTCTTTGTTTTTCAATGAATACATGAGTTTATTTTTCTCCTCTACTTGAAAAGATAAATAAATAAATATTTTCCAAGATTCAATTAATTTAAATTCATCATAATTGAGATATATAATTATCTTGAACTACCATTGTGACCATAAATAACACTACATTTTTCTTAAATATATTAAGTGGCTATTGCCACCTTTTTTAAAAACAAAGAACACTACATTTTTCTTGGAGGATAATGCAAATACACATATCCATATATGCCACAACAATTTATATAATAATAGGTTATATGAATCTAGAAGTTACTTGAGATAGATTTTATAATAAATTTTTGAAGAATTTTGTAACTCTATCTTTTAGCATAATGATTGAATTCAAAAAAATGATGGTAAAAAATGATGGAGAAATAATATTTAATTTGAATTAATAGATACATTTACCCTTATCCTAATCTTAATCATAATCCTAAATATAATATTAATCATAACTCTAACCATGATGTAAGTTCACTAAATTTATCCCTAAATCATAACTACAACCATAATCCTAAATAAAACCCTAACAATAGCCCTAACCAAATCCTAATCTCAAACCTACACCTAAATATATTTCTAACCCTAACCTGATAGTACTTCTAACCTACCTTTAACAAATTATAATTATAGTAAAAAACCTAACCCTATCCTTAATACTAATCTCATCTCAAACCCTAACCACAACTTTAACTATAATTAATAATCTAACCATAATTATGACTCTAATCATATAACCATAATTATTGAATTCTAACCCAAAAGATAATAATAATTATAATCCTGAGCTAGAACCTATCATAATTCTTTTCTACCTCAAATACCATCTCTAGCTATAATCTTAACCCCAATCCTAAGATTAACCTAATAATGACCATAAAAAGGCCTATATCTCTAACCCAAAAGATAATCCATAAAATAAAAATAACCCTAACCCTAAACATGATTTAAACACCTAGCCATAAATTGAATACCAACCTTGACAATGATGTAAGCCTTAACCATAACTCTAAACCTTAACCTTATCCATAATCATAACTCTAACCCTAACCATAACCTAAATACCAACCCCAACCATAACCCTAACCCTAACCATAATATAAACCATAAAACAAAAACCTAACACTAATGAGTATCTTAATCCTAAACTCTAACTCTAACCCTAACCATAATACTAACCTTAATCCTAACGCAAACTCTAACCATAGAACAATGGTCAAAACCCAAAACTTGACCATAGTGTTAACCTTAACCCTAAACCATAACTTGAATACTAACCTTGACCATGATGTAAACCTTAACCATAACTCTAAACATTAACCCTATCCATAATCTTAACTCTAACCCTAACCATATCCTAAATACCAACCCCAACCATAACCTTAACTCTAACCATGATATAAACCATCAACCTAAACCCTAACAGTAAAAACTATCTTAACCCTAAACTTTAACCCTATCCATAATACTAACCTTAACCATGACCCAAACTCTAACCATAGGAAAAATGATCAAAAAACCAAAACTTGACCATAGTGCTAACTTTAACACTAAACCCTAATCCTAACCATGAACCAAACCCTACCACTAACCATGATCCTAATCTTCACACTAACCATAACCCAAACCCAAACTGTAGCCAAAATATGAGCCACAATACTAAACCGTTATTAAAATCCCATCGCTAACTCTAAATCTCAACCCTAAACCTAGCCTTAATGCAAAAACCATTATGAAAACCCTAAAACTAAATAATATTCTAATGATATTCCTAACCCTAAATATGAATCCAATGATAACCTTAGACCCTATCCATAATCCTAACTCTAACCCTAACCCAAATCCCAACCCTAACCATATTCCTAGCCCTAACAATAATCTAATCATAAACCTATGCCCTAATACTAATTATACTCCTAAAAATAAACTCTAACCCTAACCATAATACTAAACCCTAATCAAAATCCCATCACCAACTCTAAATCTTAACCCTAGAAAGCTAGCCTTAATATTAAAACCATGATGAAAACCCTAAAACTAAACATAATTCTAATGATAATCCTAATCCTAATCCTAACTATAAATATAAATCCAATGATAACCCTAAACCCTATCTATAATCCTAACTCTAACCTTAACCATAATCCAAATCCCAACCCTTACCATATTCCTAGCCCTAACCATAATCTAAATCATAAGCCTATGCCCTAACAATAATTATAGCCCTAATACTAAACTCTAAACCTAACCATAATCCTAAATACTCACTCTAGCCCTAACCATGATGTAAACCCTAATTTTAATCATAATCCTTACCCTAACCATAATTCTATCTCAAAACATATTTATAGGACAAACTCTAATCTTGACCATTATGAAAACATAACCCTAGCAATAATATAAAATATAACCCAAAACCTAACCCCAACCATAATCGTAACTCTAACTATAACCCTAACCCTAATGTCTACCCTAACAATGATGTAAACCCTTACCCTAATTATATTAATTTATTAAAATTATAACATAAACCTTAACAGTAAACCCTAACTCTACTATTAACTCTAACCACAATTCTAAATCATAACTGTAATATTAAGTTAACCTTAATCCTAACCTTGACCTTGACCTTAACCCTAACCCAAATCATAGCCCTAACCAAATCTATTTATTTACCCTTAACATTGATCAAAATGATATTCCTAACTTGAAACCTATTATAATTATAATCTAAGCCCTAACCCTAACCCTAAATGTAATTCTACTTGTAACCATGACCATAAACCCAACCTTACCTCTAAACCTTAACCCTAACCATTATATAAATTGTAATGCTAAATGTTAACTAATCAAGTTAATTTACTTAATGTGTTATGTGGGTTGCGACTCCTACTAGCTAATATATACTGTATATTTAAAATATGTTGATACGCATCGAGGTGTTGAATTTTTTCAACTTTAATTTTTTTCTGATCTTCTATAGATAAGACCATTCTAATGGTATCCAATCTAGCCATAGGTGCAAATGTTTCATTGTAATCTATTTCAGGTTGTTGTGTGAAGCCTTTAGTTACTAGTCTTGCCTTGTGCTTCTCCACTTCTTGATTAACATCATATTTTGTTTTGTAAACCCATTTAACATCAATGTCTTTAGGAAGATCTACTAGGTCTGAAGTTTCATTCTTTGCCTTTAGGAAGACTATCTAAAGCCTTAGCCTATTCATACATTGTTTCTATAAAATAGGTTGATTTCTCTACAAGCTTAGTTTTACTTATAGCTCCTACTACTTCCTTTCCATAAACTTTGAAATTGGCACTCTTACCAAAATAATTCACCAATTCTAGTAGTCTCCTATGAAAACATTTTGGATCAAATATTCTCCAAAATTAGGATGCACAATAGACATGGCTTTTAATCGTTCCTCCCAAGGGAATGATGATAAAATATCTGATGAAACATCTTTTGCAATCTTTTGTAATTTATTTTTTGTAGTACTCACAATGTCATTGAAATCTTCCAGTCTAATAGGTACATCTCTCATTCTACTAGACTACGTACTAGAAGACATGCCATAGTAGAACATTGGTATTTTATTTTCTCAAACAAGGACACATAAACCCCTACAATCATTAAACTGTAAACAATTATCAGAAAAACCCAAATTTGTAATATGATTCCATCTACTAAATGCTTCATCATTTAATGGATATTGATTTAGATATTGATTATCTATAGCCAGGATAGTCATTCTACGTAGTGTAGCATATTCTTGAATATAAATTTAGTTCTCTCTTGGGATTGTTTAACATGCGAGTTCATTTTGTTCAACAGGGGTAGAATACTAGTGTCTCTACATCAGTTAACCTATAGAAAAGCTCAAGATCTTGGATTACTAGCTTAAATTATTCGTACATTAGTCCAAATAGGGATTCATTTTCTAAGAAAAATCATTCCATGGGTCCACGCAAGGAGACCCATATAGCGTCAACATCCTCAAGTTTATTGTTTCCATTGGTTATTCTCTAAGTAAATTTCTAAAATTATGCAAAATATTTGGGACTTTTGAAAAAGTATGCGTAGAGATCACAAACAAGTTCCTCATATTTGGCTACCTGATCATACCTATGCAAAATTTTAATTGCTAAATATTAAGTTTGTGTTTCATGCAATGAATGGGAACCATGTATGGTGAATTGCTGATTTGTAGTTTTATGCATAGACAATTTGTTTGACCTTGCATCATTATAGCTTCATCTTCTCCTATGCATGCCAACTTTTTGCCAATTGTAAAGTCATCCATACCAAAAATTCCATTTGAATATTTGTTACCTAGTTCATATATATTTTGCATTGTGGAATTATCCATCTTAACAACACAAAGTAGATGAGATTGGAAGACATGGTTCTCTACAGTATGCATATACATACATATCCAAGAAGTATTTTCCACTATTGTAACTTCATCTAAATATAATACAATATAGTTTTACAAATTTACTTTTTTTCCTATAGATTATTTATTTTCAATTTAGTGTAATGCCCCTCTAACCCTAACATGTGATTTAAGTACTAAGGGATGCAATTAGAACACTAGGGTTGTTTGAGGGTAAATTTTCATTTAAGTAAATGCTTCCAAATATTTGATTTTGACCATGGTATGTGCATACTTTTAAGATACCTTAACCAAGTAGATGTGATATGATGAGAATGTGTTTGATAATATTCTTTCTGATTAGGATCCTAAATATTGCTTGGAAAAATATCTCCTATGATTTGTGATGATCCCCTATCTATATCACGATCTTCTATCTTGATGATGATTTACCTTCTTTTATTGCTATTACATATTGGTTATGATTATCTACATGCTAACAATACTAATAAATCATATTTTTAATATGAATCCTATTTGATGTGCCTGTAGGATGAGGGGAGGAAGTCATAATCACTTCTATGGGAGATACATGATGTTGCACTCCCCCTCCTTGTTTGCTACTATTTGTCTATGTATATATATCTTTTCTTGTCTCAATAATGCAGGGTTGTAGGTACCAGGCCTCGACTCCACCTAGATACATAGGTCTAAGAAAGCCTTTAAAATCCTTGAAAGTTGTTTTTGCGGAGGTAGTACCAAGGTCCCACAAGTAACTCCTTTTGGCATAGGTTTTATTTTTAGGTGGATTGGTTGATTTCTTTGACTTTCTTGGACTTGGTGATTTTACACTTTTAGTATTTTGGTTGTACAATTTATTTCATCATTTCATTTATTTCTCCTCCTTCGGATGATTCTTAGATGATCTTTTCTATGTTATGTTTCAAGGTATCTTGCTTTATCGAGAGTTTGGCTTGACTTGCCTTTTTTTACTATGGTTGACCTTATTTGATCTTGTGGTTTTCTCAGTGTGTTTTATAGTTGAGTGTTATGACCTCTTTAGATCTTATTAGATTTATTTTGAGGCATGTGATTTTATTCTATCTGACTGTTATATATTATAGTAAGGATACATACATAATAATATTAATGTTATGATTTATTACTTCCTAATCACATAGATTATAATGCTTGGTATTGGGCATATATATATATATATATATATATATATATATATATATATATATATATATATATATATATATATATATATATATATATATATATATATATATATATATATATATATATATATATATATATATATATATATATATATATATATATATGGGTGCACACATATATGTATATGTGTATATAAGTTATATGTGATTATATCTGCATGTCTATGGATATTGGTTATAGTGTATATTTAGAACTAAGGTAAAAGTATAGTATTATTAATAATTAAATATAACTTAATATGACGTATGATATTCTTAATTACAAATTTTTATTAATATGAATATGTTACATATTATCTATATCTTTTATGCCACATATTATAAATATGTGCATTGATTATTTTAAAAGCATTCATTATAGTTATATTTATGTACTATATAGTTTTGAGTTTATAATTATATTGAGTTATTTAATTATGTCTTTTAGTTAAGAGTTAGTTGGGGGTTGGTTACCTTTAATAAATCTATTTATATGGATTCTCTTTTTCTTTTGAGGGGAGAGGGGCTAAAACCTTGAGCATATATTAGTTGTTCTTTTCATGGAGACTTTTGGAGAAAAAAAAATCTTATGATTTGTTAGAGAGGGTTTGTGAGCATAATTCTCTAACAATTTATAAGTTTCTTTATTTTCAGGAGAGAGTCATATTTGAGAGTTTCAAGGGTTGAGAGAGGGATTTTTTTATGTGTAATTGTTTCTTCTTATTCCATGGATATTTATGAAAGTGGAGAGGGTTTGAATGATGCATCTCAAGTTGGATTTATTTTCCTCTCTTTGTCTCCTTCCTACTTCAATTGAATCTTTGTAGGACTTGAGGTATGGATTGAATTTATTAATTACATTATTTATCTGATACAATATGGATCCATTTATATGTTCTCATGATTTATTCAATATTTAATTTCCATTCCTAGAGTTATTTAAAAGTTTTGAGTTTCTTTTTGTGAAAATTGTCATGTGTTTTCCTAGGGTTTTTAGAATCGTATTTTTGGAGATCTGTTATTTTAATAATCTAAATATATTCCATGGGTCTTCTTGGTTGATTTTATGGAAGGGAAATTTATAGATCTCAAATGGGTATCTCTCATATTTCCTTTTTAGGGTGGAATTAATTCCCTATTATGTACATTTTGTCAGACTGAATCTGTCCATTTTGGGTTCCAATTTTTTAGTCAAGTTTATTTGAATGGTACAAATTGTAAAAAATATATAAAGATCTGAATTTTATATCAAATATTTTCCTCTATCTAATCTTTAGATGCTATCCAAATTTTTACTTTGATTAATTGAATTATTTTGGATTTGTTGATGTTTCTCCCTATTATGGTAGTGTGTGGAGTAGCAGCGCTTAAATCATATGTTGAGATATTATTTCTTGTTATTCCATCAATTTCCATTTTATAGTTAGGGTTTTTCGTTATGATGTGGATCATAGTAAAATACCTAAGAACCTAAGGGAGGATGTCTTGTTGAAAAATCTTGTGTTTCCCTACATGGATTTGTGTGTGAGTATGGTTCCTAGGTGCACTAGGTGGGTGGCTCACCACAGGATCCAGGCCGAGGAGGCTAGAAGGATAGCCTTTGGGTGATTTTTGAAAAATAAAATCTAACATAACTAAAAATAGACGGGAATGGGTAAGTTTTTAATAAAAACTATTAATAAGAGAAAAGATTGGATTAATGGTCCGCATAGATCCTATTGGAGTACCAGTGTCATTGTAGCTACTAGGGCAGGCCATGAGGGCACTAGCGTACATGACTTCAAGGAAGGATCCCAACATAGAGGACTATGTGATGACACTCACCTAGCATGTATCCTAGAGAACTTTGCTCTTTTGTTTTGTGATGTTACTTTATGATTTATGTATTGGGGTGTTGCACTTGGGTATGTGCAAGATCATGAGGGACCAAACTATGCCCTTAAGTGGCAATGGAAAATCAGCAAATTAGGGTTAGTCAAATTGACGTGAAAATTTCAAATAGCTATTAACCTAATATCAAAAAGTTGTAAGAATAGAATCTGTATAAAATTGAATGTAGTTTCTAAACTACTAGACCTTTTTTGAAAAAAAGTTAGTATGATTGGTGAAAAGTATAGATTTCAATGCAGTAGTACAAAAATTTCTAGAAAAAAATAAGAAGTAGGTGTATGTCTGACCACCTTAATCATAATCATAATCAAATGATAATATTTTATTATAATATTTTATTATAAGATTTTATATATAAGTAGTAGACTCATGCTCAGATGTGACGCATATTTTTTTGTAATTTTATTCTAAAAAAATAATTAATTATGAATTTTCTACTACAATATTTTCAGAATAAAAAACCTTCCATGTCTGACCACCTTAACTCATTCAAAACTTTACAAAATTCAAAAAAAAAAAATTTCCTTATAGTAGGTGAAGCATAGAATGTGATGCATTTTTCGGATTTCAAAAATGTTATACCATCTGAAAGTTATAGTTGTTTTTCAATCAGTATATAAATCAGCACTTTAGAGGTAACTCAATTAGAAAATAACTAATAATTACTTACCAATTTCAAAATTTGACAGCAATTATATCGAGAGAAAGTTGATAATCTCCTTAAGATACCCTTTTTATTTCATCAAATTCGAGTGAAAAAAAAGTCGTCAACTACATGGTCAAAGTCTAGAACTTTGAAAAATAGGGGAAAAACATGTTTTTGAGACATTTCAATAGTTGACCATGTAGGTTTGGTGCACACAACAATACCAAGCCTAATCGGGTACCCGATATTTTCGGGTACCCAAAAATTCTGGCAGAATTTTAACTTTTAACTTTTCCCTCCCCTTTCTCTCTCTTAATTTCTCCAACCCCTTTCTCCCTCCCATTTCTCCATCCTTCATATGATATATTATATATCAAAAAATATATATTAGATTATATATTATATATATTAAATATTATATAATATGAATTATATATTAAATATTATATAATATACATTTTACATTAAATATTATTTAACATAAATTAATATTTAATGTTACATTATATATCATATATTATATATTATTTTATATGTATAATATATTAATATGTATTTTACAACTATGTACGAAAGGTTGGAAGATTGCAGAAAAATCATGGATGGCCATTGAAAGAAGCAAAGGAAATCAATCAGCCATTTAAAAAATTCATGGGCGTCCATTGAGGAAGAGAGAGAATGAGAAGGTGGCGGGGGCTAAGAGAGGAAGAGAGAGAGTGAGAAGGTGAGAAGGATATGGGGGAGAGAGAGAGAGAGTATGAGAGAGAGAAGGGGGAGAGAGTATGAGAGAAAGAATGTATAAGAGAGAGAGAGAGAGAGAGAGAGAGATCTCTCTCTCTCTCTCCCCTTATCTCCTCTCTCTCTCTCTTCCCCTTATCTCATCTATCTCTTATCATCCTCTCTCTCTCTCTCTCTCTCTATATATATATATATATATGACATACAATTTAAAACACCTAAGATGTTATAATATAAAATATATAAATTAATATATACTTATATATATAATACATATTTAAATATTATATATATAATAGTATGTATATAATACATATATATATATATAATATATAATACATATATATAATATATATAATATAATACATTATATATATATATATATATATATATATATATATATTATATACATTAGTATATATAATACATATTTAAACCTCTTTTTATATATAAAAGTTCAATTTTTTAATTTACTCCTGCCATTTTTTCATGTACCTGATTAGGAACTGGTGTAACTTTGACCAAAATATTCCCTGCCCCCACAGACTAGAGAATCATGGGATTTCAGACTTTTTTCATGGGTTACAGAAAAAAAAAAAAAAAAAAAAAAGTGATTTGGGGCCCATTTTTTAAAGTTAGTTAAATTAAGTTGTTTTTTGTCAACTTGTGGTCTCACCATGGGAAGCAGTAATCGTCAGCAGTAATCGTCAAAAGGATAAATGGAAGAGGAAGGTGACGGATGAATAAATTCAATCATATAGGGAAAAAGATAGGGAAAATCACCGAAGAAGGAGAGAAGGTATGTTAAACATTAATCAAGGTGACCCCGTAAATGTAGTTGCAAGTGAAGAGGATGTTGAATTTGAAAATAATATGGAAATTAGTTTTGTGAATAAAAATGTATGGAGTGAAGATGAAAATGTAGAGATGGAGATTGAAAATGTAGACTTGGCGAATGAAAATGTTGCACAAGAACCACATGAACGTTACACATCTCCAAATTATATGCAAAATGAAGTTCCTTACAATAAAGATAATCAATCTTCAAATTTGGGGCTTTCAAGAACACCAAAATGGTTAATTGAAATTGAGGAGAACATTATGAATAATTAGGAAGGAAAGAGGTCACGTAGAACCATTAGGTTGTGGGCTTCAAGACTTTATGATCAATTTTTTGGAAACAAGACATTGGTTGAGCAATGTCAAATTTTTGTGCAGTTGTTAAAGATGCAAAAGATGAGAGACCTATGCTTTTGAAATTGAAGATTCGTGTGAACAAGAAAATGGAGAGAAATGCCATTGTTGTGAAGAATCTTTTCAATGCTCTCAATAACATTGGGAAGACCAGTAGAGAAAAAGACAAGAGAGTTTCTCGAAGGGTTATTACAACCTCCTTCGTAAGTCATTAGTTGAGAAAGGCTCATTTGATGAGACAAACTTGTGTTGACTTCAATATAGACCGTAAAACTTTGGGTAGAGCACTTGCAAGAAGAGAAAGACTTGATGATCCGCTTCAAATTGATACATGGGCTTATGGTGGGAGACTTTCATGTTTCGATAAGAAGCTAATTGATGCTGTCAAGGATGAAATTCAACAATTTTGGGATGCTAACTCAAGAGTGTCACCAAATGTGAAGGATGTCTTGAAGTTGAGAGTTGGCAATTGAGACCGCACTCCACATCCTAAACATTATGTGGAGGCAAGTCAAACAATGTTGTATAAAAAAAAATTTGAGACACATCAAACATTGAAAATATCACAAAGGTCTTTTAAATCCGTGAATCCATTTTATTGTGTACCCCTTAAGATTCAGAATACATGTTGTTGCAAATATCATGTTGAGTTTTCAATGCATCATGAATTATTATGGTCCATTCATTCTACTTTTCATACTAATGAAATGCTAGAGGATTGTGGTGCAAGTGGTCTTCCCAAATCATCAAGTGACTTGCTAGATCAATTTTTATGTCATAGAGATGATGGTTGTTTATTTTATAAAAAAGATTGCTTAAATGCCAAGTGCTCAGAATGTGGTGGCTTGTCCAAGTTTAGGACATGTTTTCATGAGGGTTTGGAACACAATTTTGGAAAGACACTCATCCAAAAAAAGGTATATGATTTATAGTGAAATATACACTGAAGAGTGGAGGTGAAGGCTCTAGATGTGAGTTAGTTGCAAAAGAATACAATATTGCTGATTTTATCTCAGATTTCAAGACAATTCTTTTTTACAAGTATGCAAGGCATAGTCATAGGTCTCAATGGTTGGATCAATAATTCAAGATGTGTAAGGACACTTTCCCCATTGGAACTATTATATCCATTGTAGACTTTGCGGAGAACTATACACTGCAGCCCCAAAATGAGACTCAAGCTTAATATTACAATTCCATTTAGGTTGCTATTTTTGTACCCATCACATATAGACATTCCCCTGATAGCACAAGAGATGAGTGAAAGATAATCAGAGAGTACCATTTTTATATGAGCGATGATAGGTCTCACTCTAATGAATTTGTTCAACATTGTTTCCAGAACTATTTTGACTTCTTGCAGGAAAATGGTATTGTTATGGATAGGCATCTCATTTGGTCAAATAATTGCACTGGTCAATTTAAGAATGCCAACATGTTTTATTGGTTGTGTAGAATGCATGTGGAGAAAGGTGTACCTCATATTTGGAGTTTTTTTGAGTCGGGGCATGGGAAAGGGGAGCATGATGGAGCAGGTGCCTGTGTGAAGAGAGCTCTAGTTAAGGAGCAATTGAGGATTTCAGGTGTTGTACTTCTTGATGCTCATTCTATTGTTGATTGGTGTACTTTAGCATTGTCACAAGGGGGACTCTTGATTCTACAGTGCATAGATTCTTTTGGTTGGTTGAGGAGGGAACTATAGGAGATAGATTGGATTATCAAATAGTGAAAGATCTTAAAAAATGCATTCATTCTGAAGCTCCAATAGTGGTACATGGACCATTTGGACATGAGAGTTGGCTTTTTTTTGCCCCATGTGTTTTCAATATGATTGGGATCATTGTGAGTCAAGTGAGTGGGTGGATACATGGGTTCCATAGTATCTAACTCCTTTATCTTTGACACTCTCTATAAGAAATGGTGAAATGGACACTTCAGCTGAGTATGACCATCTTTCAGATCTTCTGTAGCCAGGAGATGTTTTTCCATTGGTTGCACCACAGGGGAATGATGAGAGGTCAAATTATTGGTTAGCACATTGTGTAAGAGGTAAACAAAATCTTGTACAATCAATGATAAATGGTGATGGGTTCACATATCCTATTGGTTCAGTTGTTATTGTGGGAACATGGCTGCGAACATACATGATTAGAAAGAATGGAATTCCTGCATTTGAAGACTATGAGAAGCACAAAACTATCCTCATTTATTCACACCTTGTTATAGCAACAAATGTCAAGTTGTCAAAGCATCAAGGAAGACCAAAGACAAAATAACTTTGGACTATTAGTACTACTGATAATGAAGCACTATTGGAGATCCTGAAGGAAAGAGATGACCCTTTAGGAACACTTGACTAAGTAATAAGTTAACTTAGTGCAATGTTTTCTGAGTTCGTTAAGCTTCATTTCAATACATTAATTTCACCTTTCTTAGATTTTATTTTGAGTCAATAAACTTGGTTTTGTATGTGGATTGTAACTTGTGCAGGAGCAGCTATGAAGACACCTATCGTCACCATGGATCCAATCAGAGATAGAAGGACAAAAGTATCCTTAATGGTTAATTGAGATCTTTTGAAGCCTATAATGGAAATTTGTAACAATCAATTTGATTTAAAATTTAAATGTCCTAGAAGTCTTGATAAAGACTTATGACCAAAATCATGTATAGGTGCCCAATAGTGCCAACAAGGGATCTAAATATACATTTTCTCAAAAAAAGGCAATGAAAACACATAATTTTTTATTATTTACTTATGTCATTTGCATGGTTTGAATTCTTACATGTTTGATTGTTGTTTCTAATGCTTTAAGGATATTATTTTTTATCATTTCAAACAATCTTTGATGCTTTTAAAGTTCAATTGAATCAGATAGATACATACATGATAGATGTAAACAATTCATTGTGTAGTGAGGGTTAGTTGAAAGTAGCACCATAGTGTATCTTTCAAACCGTATGTCCTAGCATCAAATCGTTTGCTCCATCAATTCCAGTTGGTTGGGTAAATGCTAGTGACAACTCTGTTCCACCCACGGAGTCACTGGAACACTCGCAACCATGCTCGACCCAAGTGACCCCAAGGTGCACTAAGCATGATTAGGCAGTGATCTTCTAATTCTTGTATCTTAGACCTCATGAGATGTATCAACAAACTATTAGGGGCTACAGGATTTTAATTTTGAGGTCTACAATAACCTCTCTTGGTTTTGGGTGATTTGACTTTGTTTGCATTTGGCAAGGCAATCTCAGTCGATGCCAAAACTTGTAGTGAGGGTCAGTTGAAAGTAGCACCATAGTGTATCTTTCAAACCATCCATCCTAGCATCAAACCTAGGGGTACCTTAGCTCTGGTTGGCTAGGTAAATGCTAATGACAACCCCATTCCGCCCACGGAGTCACTGGAATGCTCACAACCACGCTTGACCCAAGTAACCCCACAAGGTGCACTAAGCATGATTAGGTAGTGATCTTCTGATGCTTGTATCTTGGACCTTGTGAGAGGTATTGACAAACCATTAGGGGCTACATGATCATGATTCTAAGTTCTACAATAACCTCTCTCAGTTTTAGGAGATTCGACTTCGTTTGCATTTGGCAAGGCGATCTCAGTCAATGCCAAAACTTGCAATGGGGGTCAGTTGAAAGTAGCACCATGGTGTATCTTTCAAACCATTCATCATAGCATCAAACCTAGGGGTCCATTGGCTCCAATTGGTCAGTTCAATGCTAGTGACAACCCCATTCCACCTACGGAGTCACTGGAACGCTTGCAACCACGCTCGACCCAAGTAACCCCAAGGTGCACAAAGCACGATTAGTAAGCGATCTTCCGATGCTCATATCTTAGACCTCATGAGAGGTATCCACAAATTATCAGGGGCTACGAGATCTTGATTCTAAGTTCAACAATAAACTCTCTCAGGTTTGGGTGATTTGACTTCATTTGCATTTGGCAAGGTGATCTTAGTCGATGCCAAAACTTGCAGTGAGGGTTAGTTGAAAGTAGCTCTGCAGTGTATCTTTCAAACCGTCCATCTTGGCATTGAACCATCTGCTACATTAGCTCTAGTTGGCTGGATAAACACACATGACAACCTTAATCCACACATAAATTCATTGGAACGCTTGCACCACGCTCGACCCAAGTGACCCCAAGGTGCACTAAGCACAATTGGGCAGCGATCTTCTGAGGCTCATATCTCAGACCTCATGAGAGGTATCAAAAAATCATCAAGGGCTATGGGATCATGTTTTTGAGGTCTACAATAAAATCTCTCAATTTTGGGTGATTTGACTTCATTTGCATTTGGAAAGGTGATCTCAGTCGATGCCAAAACTTGTAGTGAGGGTCAGTTGAAAGTAGCTATGTAGTGTATCTTTCAAACTATCCATCCTAGCATCGAACCGTCTGCTCCATCAGCCCTATTTAGCCAGTTAAATGCCAATGACAACCCCATTCCACCCATGGAGTCAATGGAACACTCGCACCACACTCGACCCAAGTGACCCCAAGGTGCACTAAGCACGATTGGGCAGTGATCTTTTGAGGCTTGTATCTCAGACCTCGTAAGAGGTATTAACAAACTATTAAGGGCTATGGCATCATGTTTTCAAGGTCTACAATAACCTCTCTTAGTTTTTAGCGATTCGACTTCATTTCCATTTGGCAAGGCAATCTCAGTCGATGCCAAAACTTGCAGTGAGGGTCAGTTAAAAGTAGCTATGTAGTGTATCTTTCAAAATGTTCATCCTGGCATCAAATTGTCTACTCCATTAGCTCTAGTTGGCTGGGTAAATGCTAGTGACAACCTTGTTCCACCCATGGAGTCATTGGAACGCTTGCACCACACTCAACCCAAGTGACCCCAAGGTGCACTAAGCATGATTGGGCAGCGATCTTCCGAGGGTTGTATCTCGGATCTCATGAGAGGTATTTAAAAACTATCAAGGGCTACAAGATCATGTTTTCAAGGTCTACAATAACCTCTCTTGGTTTTGGGTGACTCGACTTCATTTGTATTTGGCAAGGTGATCTCAGTCAATGCCAAAACTTGTAGTGAGGGTCAATTGAAAGTAGCTCTGTAGTGTATCTTTCAAACCATCTGTCCTGGCATCAAAGCATCTACTTCATTGGCTCTGGTTGGCCAAGTAAACACTAGTGTCAACCCTGTTCCACCCACAGAGTCACTGGAATGCTCGCGACCACACTTGACCCAAGTGATCCCAAGGTGCACTAAGTACGATTGGACAATGATCTTTCAAGGCTCGTATCTCAAACCTCGTAAGAGGTATCGAAAACCATCAGGGGCTATGAGATCATGTTTTTGAGGTCTACAATAACCTCTCTCAGTTTTGGGTGATTTGACTTCATTTACATTTGGCAAGGCGATCTCAGATAATGCCAAAACTTGCAGTGAGGGTCAGTTGAAAGTAACTTTGCAGTGTATCTTTCAAACCATCCATCCTGGCATCAAACCATCTACTCCATCGACTCTGGTTGGCTAGGTAAAAGCTAGTGACAACCCCATTCTTCCCACGAAGTCAATGGAACACTCGCACCACACTCAATCCAAGTGACCCCAAGGTGCGCTAAGCACGATTGGGTAGCAATATTCCGAGGCTCATATCTCAAACCTCGTGAGATGTATTGACAAAATGTCAAGGGCTGTGAGATCATGTTTTTGAGGTCTACAATAACCTCTCTTAGTTTTGGGTGATTCGACTTTGACCTTTGCATTTGGCAAGTCGATCTCAATCGATACCAAAACTTGTAGTGAGGGTCAGTTGAAAGTATCTCTGCAATGTATCTTTCAAACCGTCTGTCTTGGCATCAAACCATTTTCTTCATCAGCTCTGGTTGGCCGGGTAAATGCCAGTGACAACCCTGTTCCACCCATGGAGTCACTGGAATGCTCACGACCACGCTTGACCCAAGTGACCCCAAGGTGCACTAAGCACAATTGGGAAGCGATCTTCTAAGGCTCGTATCTTAGACCTCATGAGAGGTATCAAAAAATCATTAGGGGCTACAGGATCTTGTTTCTAAGGTCTACAATAACCTCTCTGAATTTTGGGCAACTCAACTTCATTTTCATTTGGCAAGGCGATCTCAGTCAATGTCAAAACTTGTAGTGAGGGTCAGTTGAAAGTAGCTCCACAGTGTATCTTTCAAACCGTTTGTCTTGGCATCAAACCATCTGCTCCATCGGCTATGGTTGGTCAGATTAACGCTAATGACAACTGTGTTCCACCCACGGAGTCACTAGAATGCTCACGACCACGCTCGACCCAAGTAACCCAAGGTATGTGACTGAGGACAACAAATTCATTACATCTATTAATTTATTACACCTACATAAATTATTACATCTAGGTAATTTATTACATCTATTATAAAAAATTCAAACAAATTGACATATAACTTCAACAAGATATAATTTAAATCATAATGATAATCATATTCAAGATATAACTTCACCATTCAATTCCATAAACATGAATAATAAATATGTATACAAAAGATGATGCAAATATAACATAAAAATAAACATGTTCTATATATAAAAAGTATCAAATGTATCAAAAGTATCTCCATATACAAATATGGCACATGCTATTTCAAAATGTCTACAAAATCAATGTTTCAAGGTGTACAATGTGGCATATATATCATCAAAAAATGTGCCAAGTGGCATCTCTAAATGACCACAAAACTAAAACTACATCCTATGCCATAGGGGGATCGTCAAAATGTAGCCTCTTTGGAGAAGTGTTTGAATTTGATTGATCCTGCATCAAAAATGAGTTCCAACCCAAGTTAGATTGCTTAGTTTATATATATATATATATATATATATATATATATATATATATATATATATATATATATATGTATATGTATATGTATATGTATATGTATATGTATATGTATATGTATATGTATATGTATATGTATATGTATATGTATATGTATATGTATATGTATATGTATATGTATATATATGTATATGTATATATATGTATATATATATATATATATATATATACATATATGTATATATATATATACATATATGTATATATATATGTATGTATATATATATATAGACACACACACATATATATATATACACATATATATATATATACATATATATATACATACATATATATATATATATACATATATATATATATACACATATATATATATATACACATATATATATATATATATATATATACACATACATATATATATATATATAATTCATAATTCAATCACTAATTTAATTAAAATTATAATTGAATACAAAAATCTATACCTGGCCTCTCGGTCACCTACCATGATCAAGTGTCCTAGCATAAGTCTTTGGTAGCAAATGTGATGCAGGAGCATCCTGGGTGTAAGAGCAATCTTGCATCACTCAAAAATATTTATATTTTTATATTCAATAAGGGCTATTTTGTGCAGAGCTGCTATTTATGGAAAGTTACTATTTTTGGTAATTTTCATATGTACTCAGAATGATTTGATTTCTTTCTTGGAGGTTCATTTTGGTCATATAAGTCTGCCAGTAAAGTTTAATTGCCAGATCAAGTGTATATTGGAAGATATTAAAGATTTTCGGTATTGGCAGCAGGGTACAGAAACTTTGAACTCAATTTTGAAGGCTATAGAGGCCCCGAATGAAATCAAAAATTTGGGTGAGCCTATAGAGTGCTTCGTGGCATTTCTGAAATGGGGTTATAATAGCCGATCGGGTCAACTGGTGATGACTTATGGTCTTCAAAAGTTGGGCCACCCGAAATGGCAGAAAATAATTTTCTTCAAAATTTCTGTTCGGGTTTCAAAGGTTATTTTGAGCCGACTATGATGTAATAAAATGTAAAATAAAATAATTCTAAGTTTGGTCGGCCTTATTGGCTAAAATTCTGGAACCTTCCCAAGCGGTGGAAAATTGCCTATATAAGGAAGGCTGTATTATTGTCTTAGGTAGTTTAGAATAGTTTTGGGTGGTAGATCTGGGTATTGATTCGAGGCTTTGTCCTACAGAATATTGTAAGGGAATGCCCATGTGGCTTTGCATATTGTAATTTTGAAAGTTTGTAATTCCACATTTGTGGAGATAATAATAAGCCAATTTTCTGTTCTTGCATATTATTGTTGTTGTTTCTCTATTTCTATTATGTGTTTGTGGTATTAAGGGGAGCACCCTTCATCAAGTGGTATCAGAGCAAGGTTCTTAAGTGTGTAAATAGATCACCGACTGTGAGGCAGTTTGCACCAAGACCGTGGTTAGGGTTTCAGCGCGCATCGTGAAAATACCTCCACGAAGATAACGTGGTGGAAGAGCTGGTACTATGACACCTAAGGTTAGAGAGCTGCAGAGACAAGTGCGAGCATTGTAAGAAGAGATTCGTAGAGGAATGAATCTTAATGTCAGAGACGAAAGAGAGGATAAAGCCGAAGAAGAATATCAAGAAAGAGATGCTGAAATTGTGATCCAAGAGGAAGAAAGACTTTTTCAGGCAATTTCGAAGATTGGGAAAAGACCAAAGATTGAGGTTCCTATATTTTCTAGAAATCTTAACCCAGAGGAATTGATCGACTGGATCAATGAATGTGAGGAATATTTTGAGTACGAAGATGTTGAGGATCCTGATAGGGTCAAATTTGTGAAGGCCAGACTGAAAGGTCATGCGAAGATCTGGTGGCAAGAAATTCAATTGGAGCGAAATAGAAGAGGAAAAGATAAAATCACAAGATGGGATTGGATGGTGGATAAATTGAAGCGACAGTTCATTCTTGTTGATTATGAGCTTGACCTACTAAAGAAAATGCAGAGTTTGAAGCAAGCAGGAAGATCTGTTCAGGAGTATACAGAGGAGTTCTATCGACTTCTCATTAGAACAGGCCATGCAGAAGCTGATAAGAAGAAAGTTGCCCAATACCTTAATGGGTTAAGGCCAAGCATTCAGGAGGAGCTGAATCTGGTTCGAATGAACAGTATTGAAGAGGCATACCAGTTTTTCCTAAAAGTAGATGAAAAGATGAACAAGAAGTTTGAGAGTAGACAAAATGGAAGAGGTTGCGATGGACGATCTGGTGGAGGGTCCTATGGTGTCCGAAATGAAGATCTGAAAAAGAAGGATGAGGCTAGTAGCAGTCAGAATTAGCGAGGAAATAATTCTAATCGCTTCCAGGATCAGAATAATAGAGATCAGAGAGGAAGAGGAAGAGGACAAGGATCTGGAAGAGGTGGCTTCCGTGGAACATGTTTTCACTGTGGAGAAGGTCATAGGGCATTTGAATGTCCTTAGCGCCAAGGCAGAACAGACAGAAGAAATGAAGGCCAAGCAAGAGTTGCACATGTAAATGAAGATGCCAGATCATCAAATTCTGAAAATGTTAAAAGAGGGGAAACCTTGATTAACAAAAGAGTCCTGTTGAGTGGTGAGAATGAACCTGAGCAAAGGAGGAGCCTATTTCGCACCAGGTGCAAGTTTGAAGGTAAATGTTGTGATGTGATTATTGATAGTGGAAGCACTGACAATTTGGTGTCAGAAGAGATAGTGACAAAGTTGAAGCTCAAGAGACAGAAACACCCACATCCATATCGGATTGCCTGGGTACAAGATGACCACAAGGTCATGGTCAATAAACAATACCCGGTGAAGTTCAAGATTGGCAGATACCAAGATGAGGTATTGTGTGATATCATATCTATGGATGCATGTCATATGTTGTTGGGTAGACCATGGTAGTTTGACAGATGTGCTGTACATGATGGTCGTGGGAATACCTATTCCCTGACAAAGGATGGAGTCTGACATAAGCTAAAACCATTCAAGGAGACTGAAGAAAAGGTATGTGGTAATGCAAGGATAACTTTTGTTGATGGAAGAAATTTCCTAGATGGTATGAGGCATGAGCATGTATGTTTTGCTTTAATTTCAAAAGCTGGTAAGGAGGAAGTAGAAGATGTCCCTGTAGAAGTTGTAGATTTGTTGAATAAGTTTCAGGATATTGTATCTGATAACGTGCCTGATGGATTACCACCAGTTAGGAAGATCAGTCATCAGATGGACTTGATTCCAGGAGCGAGTTTGTCGAATAAGGTAGCACACAGAATGACACCTGCAGAAAGTGAGGAGTTGAACAGACAAGTACATGAACTATTATAGAAAAGATTGATCCGTGAGAGTCTGAGTCCCTGTGCTGTACCAGTGGTATTAGCACCAAAGAAGAATAGAGAATGGAGGATGTGTACAGATTCTAGGACAATAAACAAGATCACAATCAAGTACAAGTTTTCATTGCCACCAATAGATGATATTATGGACTGTTTGAGTGCAGCTGTGTATTTCTCAAAGATAGATCTAAAGAGTGGATATCATCAAATTCGGATCAGAGAAGGAGATGAATGGAAGACTGCCTTCAAGACAAAGGAAGGACTATATCAGTGGTTAGTCATGCCTTTTGGGCTAACCAATGCACCGAGCACTTTCATGCGGCTCATGAACGAGGTTCTAAAAGAATTTCTGGGTAAGTTTGTCATTGTTTACCTAGATGATATTTTGATTTTTAGCAGGACATTGGAGGAACATATGATGCATATTCGTATGGTGTTTGAGAAGTTGAGAGAAGAAAAATTGCTGATTAATTTAAAGAAGTGCAGTTTTGTGAAGAAAGAGTTGGTGTATTTGGGGTTTGTAGTTTCAAGAGAAGGTCTAAAAATGGACCCAGAGAAGGTACAAGCTATCCTTGAATGGCCTACGCCAAAGAGTGCTACTGAGGTAAGATCTTTTCATGGTCTAGTTAGCTTTTACAGAAAGTTTATCAGAAATTTTAGCAGTATTTGTGGACCCTTGACTGAAACAATGAGAGGGGATAGAAAAGAGTTTAAGTGGACTAATGGGGCAAAAAAAAGTTTTCAATTGTTGAAATGAAAAGTTATAGAACAACCTGTTTTAGCACTTCCAAATTTTAATAACGTGTTTCAAGTAAATTGTGATGCTAGTGAGAAGTTAAATGATTCTAAGAGGAAATATTCTGTTTATGATCAGGAATTGTATGCTATACTTCAGGCATTTAAGAAGTGGAGACATTATCTACTTCCTAAAGAGTTTGTTTTGTATACTGATCATCAAGCTTTGCAATATTTGAATAGTCAAGAAAAATTGAATCAAAGGCATTTGAAATGGGTTGAGTTTTTGCAGAGTTATACATTTGTTTTGAAACACAAGAGTGGAAAGTCTAATAGGGTTGCAGATGCTCTTAGCAGAAGGAAACTATTGCTGACAGAAATGCAGATTGAAGTGATTGGGTTCAAGGAACTCAAGAATTTGTATCTAGAGGATCCTGATTTTGGTGAAGCTTGGAAAGCTTGTACAGAATCTATTACTCTAGACAGGATGAAATGGTTGGATTTCATCATCCAGGATGATATGCTATTCAGAGGAAGTCAGTTGTACATTCCACAAAGTTCTATGAGGGAGAATCTCATCAAGGAGAAGCATAGCGGAGGATTGGCTGGACATTTTAGTCGTGATAAAACCCTTGATTTAGTTAGTGAGAATTATTATTGGCCACAGTTGCAGCAAGATGTGAAGAAATTTGTACAGAGTTGTAGAGTATGTCAAATGGCGAAACGAGTGAAGCAGAATACAGGGTTGTATCAGCCATTACCTGTACCAAAAAAGCCTTGGGAGGATATTAGCATGAACTTTGTTATTGGTTTACCGAGGACTCAGCGGGGACATGATTCAATTTTTGTGATGGTTGATAGATTTTCAAAGATGGCACATTTCATTCCCTGCAATAAGACTAATGATGTTGTTCATGTAGCAGAATTATTTTTCAGATAAGTAGTGAGACTACATGGTTTGCCAAAGACCATAGTTTCAGATAGAGACACTAAGTTTGTTGGATATTTCTGGCGTACATTGTGGAAGAAGTTGAAGACAGATTTGAAGTTTAGTTCATCAAATCATCCACAGACTGATGGACAGATAGAGGTGGTGAATAGAAGTTTGAAAAATTTGCTGAGATGTTTGGTTAGAAATAAGCCAACAGAATGGGATTTGATTTTACCACAAGCGGAATTTGCATACAATAATTCTGTCAACAGGAGCACTGGTAAATCACCATTCCAGATTGTATATGGAAGTAGTCTGAGAAATGCATCTAAATTGAGAAAGATAGATAAAGGAGAAATAAGTAGTGCTGAAGCTAAAGATTTTGCAGAACATTTGAAAAACATCCATGAGGAGGTGAGGAAGCATATTACCAAGATAAATGTGCAATATAAGACTAAGGCAGATGAGAAAAAGAGGCATAAGGAATTTTAGGTTGGAGATGAAGTCATGGTTCATTTGCGGAAGGAGCGGTTTCCAGTTGGTACATATAACAAGTTGAAAATGAAGAAGTTTGAGCCATGTAAGATACTGAAGAAGCATGATTTAGGAAATGCATATGAGGTAGAATTGCCTACTGAGCTGAATATTTCACCAGTGTTTAACATTTCAGATTTGACAGAGTATTATGAAGGTGTTCAAGATAAGGTTGTAGCAACACAGTGGAGATATCAACTAGTTCAGATATCAAAGAGATTGATATCATGGTCTAGCTAGCTTTTACAGAAAGTTTATCAGAAATTTTAGCAGTATTTGTGGACCCTTGACTGAAACAATGAGAGGGGATAGAAAAGAGTTTAAGTGGACTAATGGGGCAGAAAAGAGTTTTTAATTGTTGAAATGAAAAGTTACAGAACAACCTGTTTTAGCACTTCCAGATTTTAAAAAGGTGTTTCAAGTAGATTGTGATGCTAGTGGTACTGCAATAGGAGCTATTATGAGCCAAGAAGGTAAACCTGTTGCTTATTTCAGTGAGAAGTTAAATGATGCCAAGAGGAAATATTCTATTTATGATCAGGAATTTTATGCTATAGTTCAGGCATTAAAGAAGTGGAGACATTATCTACTTCCTAATGAGTTTGTTTTGTATACTGATCATCAAGCTTTGCAATATTTGAATAGTCAAGGAAAATTGAATCAAAGGCATTTGAAATAGGTTGAGTTTTTGTAGAGTTATACATTTATTTTGAAACACAGGAGTGGAAAGTATAATAGGGTTGCAAATGCTCTTAGCAGAAGGCAACTATTGCTGACAGAAATGCAGATTGAAGTGATTGAGTTCAACAAACTCAAGAATTTGTATCCAGATGATCCTGATTTTGGTGAAGCTTGGAAAGCTTGTACAAAACCTGTTACTCTAGACAGGATGAAATGGTTGAATTTCATCATCTAGGATGATATGCTATTCAGAGGGAGTGAGTTGTGCATTCCACGAAGTTCTATGAGGGAGAATCTCATCAAGGAGAAGCATAGCGGAAGATTGACTGAACATTTTGGTCGTGATAAAACCTTTGGTTTGGTTAGTGAGCATTATTATTGGCCACAGTTGTAGCAAGATGTGAAGAAGTTTGTACAGAGTTGCAGAGTATGTCAAATGGTGAAAAGAGTGAAGTAGAATATAGGGTTGTATCATCCATTACCTGTACCAAAGAAGCCTTGGGAAGATATCAGCATAGACTTTATTCTTGGTTTACCGAGGACTCAGCGGGGATATGATTCAATTTTTGTGGTGGTTGATAGATTTTCAAAGATGGCACATTTCATTCCCTGCAAGAAGACTAATGATATTGTTCATGTAGCAGAATTATTTTTCAGAGAAGTAGTGAGACTACATGGTTTACCAAAGACCATAGTTTCAGATAGAGATACTAAGTTTGTTGGATATTTCTAGCGTATATTGTAGAAGAAGTTGAAGACAGATTTAAAGTTCAGTTCATCACATCATTCATAGACTGATGGACAGACAGAGCTGGTGAATAGAAGTTTGGGAAATTTGCTGAGATGTTTGGTTGGAGATAAGCCAATAGGATGGGATATGATTTTACCACAGGCGGAATTTGCATACAATAATTCTGTCAACAGGAGCACTGGTAAATCACCATTCCAGATTGTTTATGGAAGTAGTCCGAGAAATCTATCTGAATTGAGAAAGATAGATAAAGGAGAAATAAGTAGTGCTGAAACTGAAAATTTTGCAGAACATTTGAAGAACATCCATGAGGAGGTGAGGAAGCATATTACCAAGATGAATGTGCAATATAAGACTAAGGTAGATAAAAAAAGGAGGCATAAAGAATTTCAGGTTGCAGATGAAGTCATGATTCATTTGCGGAAGGAGCGGTTTCTAGTTGGTACATATAACAAGTTAAAAATGAAGAAGTTTGGGCCATGTAAGATACTGAAGAAGCATGATTCATTAAATGCATATGAGGTAGAATTGCCTAATGAGCTGAATATTTCACCAGTGTTTAACATTTCAGATTTGACAGAGTATCATGAAGGAGGTGTTCAAGATGAGGTTGTAGCAGCACAGTGGAGTATTCCAGCAACTAGTTCAGATATCAAAGAGATTGAAGACATACTAGACAGTCGTGTTGGCAGAAGCACAAGGAACAAGATATATGAAGAGTATTTGGTCAAATGGAAAGGATGAACTATTGAAGATTTATCATGGCTAACAAAGGAGAAGGTTAACCGTCTTGGTTTTCCTTTGCACACCTGAGTCGTGATAGGGTCAGTTCTCAAATTACCTTGGGTGTCTGATGCAGGAGCATCTTGGGTGTAAGACCAATCTTGCATCACCCAAAAATATTTATATTTTTATATTCAATAATGGCTATTTTGTGGAGAGCTGCTATTTATGGAAAGTTACAATTTTTGGTAATTTTCATATGTGCTTAGAATGATCTAATTTCTTTCTTGGAGGTTCATTTTGGTCATATAAGTCTGCCAGTAAAGTTTCATTGCCAGATCAAGTGTATATTGGAAGATATTGAAAATTTTCGGTATTGGCAGTAGGGTACAGAAACTTTGAACTCAATTTTGAAGGCTTTAGAGGCCCCAGATGAAGTCAAAAATTTGGGTAACGAGCGCTTGTGATGGTCAAGCATGTAGAGCGCTTCGTGGCATTTCTGAAATGGAGTTATAATAGCCAATCGGGTCAACTAGTGATGACTTATGGTCTTCGGAAGTTGGGCCACCCGAAATGGCAGAAAATAATTTTCTTCAAAATTTCTGTTCAGGCTTCAAAGGTTATCTTGAGCTGACTATGATGTAATAAAATGTAAAATAAAATAATTCTAAGTTTGGTCGGCCTTATTGGCTAAAATTCTGGAACCTTCCCAGGTGGTGGAAAATTGCCTATATAAGGAAGGCTGTACTATTGTCTAAGGTAGTTCTGAATACTTCTGGGTGGTAGATCTGGGTATTGATTCGAGGCTTTATCCTATACAATATTGTAAGGGAATGCGCATGTGGCTTTGCATATTGTAATTTTGAAAGTTTGTAATTCCACATTTGTGGAGATAATAAGAAGCCAATTTTCTGTTCTTACATATTATTATTGTTTTTTCTCTATTTCTATTATGTGTTTGTGGTATTAAGGGGAGCACCCTTCATCAAGTGGTATCAGAGTTGGGTTCTTGAGTGTGTAAATAGATCACCGACTGTGAGGTAGTTTGCACCAGGACCATGGTTAGGGTTTCAGTGCTTATCGCGAAAATACCTCCACGAAGAGAACGTGGCGGAAGAGCTGGTATTGTGACACCTGAGGTTAGAGAGCTGCAGAGACAAGTGCGAGCATTGCAAGAAGACATTCGCAGAGGAATGAATCTTAATGTCAGAGATGAAAGTGAGGATGAAGCCGAAGAAGAATATCAAGAAGGAGATGCTAAAATTGTGAACCAGGAGGAAGAAAGACTTTTTCGGGCAATTTCCAAGATTGGGAAAAGACCAAAGATTGAGGTTCCTACATTTTCTAGAAATCTTAACCTAGAGGAATTGATTGACTGGATTAATGAATGTGAGGAATATTTCAAGTACGAAGATGTTGAGGATCCTGATAGGGTCAAATTTGTGAAAGCTGGACTGAAAGGTCATGCGAAGATCTGGTGGCAAGAAATTCAATTGGAGCGAAATAGAAGAGGGAAAGATAAAATCACAAGATGGGATCGGATGGTGGATAAATTGAAGCGACAGTTCATTCCTGTTGATTATGAGCTTGACCTTATAAAGAAAATACAGAGTTTGAAGCAAGCAAGAAGATCTGTTCAGAAATATACAGAGGATTTCTATCGACTTCTCATCAGAACAGGCCATGCAGAAGCTGATAAGGAGAAAGTTTTCTGATACCTTAATGGGTTAAGGCCAAGCATTCAAGAGGAGCTGAATCTAGTTCGAATGAACAGTATTGAAGAGGCATACCAGTTTTTCCTAAAAGTAGAGGAAAAGCTAAACAAGAAGTTTGAGAGCAGACAAAATGGAAGAGGTCACAGTGGATGATCTAGTGGAAGGTCATATGGTGGCCGAAATGAAGATCCGAAAAAGAAAGATGAGGCCAGTAGCAGTCAGAATCAGTGAAGAAATAATTCTAATTACTTCTAGAATCAGAATAATAGAGATCAGAGAGTAAGAGGAAGAGGACAAGGATCTGGAAGAGGTGGCTTTTGTGGAATATGTTTTCACTGTGGAGAAGTTCATAGGACATTTGAATGTCCTCAGCGCCAAGGTAGAACATACAGGAGAAATGAAGGCCAGGCGAGAGTTGCACATGTAAATGAAAATGTCAGATCATCAAATTCTGAACATGCTGAAAGAGGAGAAACGTTGATTAACAAAAGAGTCCTGTTGAGTGGTGAGAATGAACCTAAGCAAAGAAGGAGCCTGTTTCGCACCAGGTGCAAGTGTGAAGGTAAATGTTGTGATGTGATTATTGATAGTGCAAGCACTGACAATTTGGTGTCAGAAGAGATGGTGACAAAGTTGAAGCTCAAGAGATAGAAACACCCACATCCATATCAGATTGCCTGAGTACAAGATGACGACAAGGTCATGGTCAATGAACAATGCCTGGTGAAGTTCAAGATTGGCGGATACCAAGATGAGGTATTGTGTTATATCATATCTATGGATGCATGTCATATGTTGTTGGGTAGACCATGGCAGTTTGACAGATGTGCTGTACATGATCGTCGTGCGAATACCTATTCCCTGACAAAGGATGGAGTGCGACATAAGCTAAAACCATTGAAGGAGACTGAAGAAAAAGTATGTGGTAATGCAAAGATAACTTTTGTTGATGGAAAAAATTTTCTAGATGGTATGAGGCATGAGCATGTATGTCTTGCTTTAATTCTAAAAGCTTGTAAGGAGGAAGTAGAAGATGTCCCTATAGAAGTTGTAGATTTGTTGAATGAGTTTCAAGATATTGTATCCGATAACGTGCCTGATGGATTACCACCAGTTAGGAAGATCAGTCATCAGATGGACTTGATTCCAGGAGTGAGTTTGCCGAATAAGGCAGCACACAGAATGACACCTGTAGAAATGAGGAGTTGAATAGACAAGTACATGAACTGTTACAGAAAAGATTGATCCGTGAGAGTCTGAGTCCCTGTTTTGTACCAGCGGTATTAGCACCAAAGAAGAATGGAGAATCGAGGGTGTGTACAGATTCTAGGGCAATAAACAAGATCACAATCAAGTACAGGTTTCCATTGCCACGAATGGATAATATTATGGACTGTTTGAGTGGAGCTGTGTATTTCTCAAAGATAGATCTGAATAGTGGATATCATCAGATTCAGATTAGAGAAGGAGATGAATGGAAGACTACCTTCAAGACAAACGAAGGACTGTATGAGTGGTTAGTCATGCCTTTTGGGCTAACCAATGCACCGAGCACTCTCATGCGGCTCATGAACGAGGTTCTGAAAGAATTTTTGGGTAAGTTTGTCATTGTTTACCTAGATGATATTTTGATTTTTAGCAGGACATTGGAGGAACATATGATGCATATTCGTATGGTGTTTGAGAAGTTGAGAGAAGAAAAATTGCTGATTAATTTGAAGAAGTGCAGTTTTGTAAAGAAAGAGTTGGTGTATTTGGGGTTTGTAGTTTCAGGAGAAGGTCTAAAAATGGACCCAGAGAAGGTACAAGCTATCCTTGAATGGCCTACACCAAGGAGTGCTACTGAGGTAAGATCTTTTCATGGTTTAGCTAGCTTTTACAAAAAATTTATCAAAAATTTTAGCAGTATTTGTGGACCTTTGACTGAAACAATGAGAGGGGATAGAAAAGAGTTTAAGTGGACTAATGGGGCAAAAAAAAGTTTTCAATTATTGAAATGAAAAGTTATAGAATAACCTGTTTAAGCACTTCCAGATTTTAATAAAGTGTTTCAAGTAGATTGTGATGCTAGTGGTACTGCAATAGGAGCTGTTATGAGCCAAAAAGGTAAACTTGTTGCTTATTTCAGTGAGAACTTAAATGATGCCAAGAGGAAATATTCTATTTATGATCAGAAATTTTATGCTATAGTTCAGGCATTAAAGAAGTGGAGACATTATCTACTTCCTAATGAGTTTGTTTTGTATACTGATCATCAAGCTTTGCAATATTTGAATAGTCCAGAAAAATTGAATCAAAGGCATTTGAAATGGGTTGAGTTTTTGCAGAGTTATACATTTATTTTAAAACACAGGAGTGGAAAGTCTAATAGGGTTGCAGATGCTCTTAGCAGAAGGCAACTATTACTTACAGAAATACAGATTGAAGTGATTGGGTTCAAGGAACTCCAGAATTTATATCTAGAGGATCTTGATTTTGGTGAAGCTTGGAAAGCTTGTCCAGAACCTGTTACTCTAGACAGGACGAAATGGTTGGATTTCATCATCCAGGATGATATGCTATTCAGAGGGAGTCAGTTGTGCATTCCACGAAGTTCTATGAGGGAGAATCTCATCAAGGAGAAGCATAGCGGAGGATTGGCTAGACATTTTAGTCATGATAAAATCTTTAGTTTGGTTAGTGAGAATTATTATTGGCCACAGTTGCAGCAAGATGTGAAGAAGTTTGTACAGAGTTGCAGAGTATGTCAAATGGCGAAATGAGTGAAGCAGAATACAAGGTTGTATCAGCCATTACCTGTACCAAAGAAGCCTTGGGAGGATATTAGCATGGACTTTGTTCTTGGTTTACCGAGGACTCAGCGGGGACATGATTCAATTTTTGTGGTGGTTGATAGATTTTCAAAGATGACACATTTCATTCCCTGCAAGAAGACTAATGATGTTTTTCATGTAGCAGAATTGTTTTTCAGAGAAGTAGTGAGACTACATGATTTGCCAAATACCATAGTTTCAGATAGAGACACTAAGTTTGTTGGATATTTCTGGCATACATTATGGAAGAAGTTGAAGATAGATTTGAAGTTCAGTTCATCACATCATCCACAGACTGATGGACAGACAGAGGTGGTGAATAGAAGTTTGAAAAATTTGCTGAGATGTTTGGTTAGAGATAAGCCAACAGGATGAGATTTGATTTTACCACAGGCAAAATATGCATACAATAATTCTGTCAACAAGAGCATTGGTAAATCACCATTCTAGATTGTATATGGAAGTAGTCTGAGAAATGCATCTGAATTGAGAAAGATAGATAAAGGAGAAATAAGTAGTGCTGAAGCTGAGGATTTTGTAAAACATTTGAAGAACATCCATGAGGATGTGAGGAATCATATTACCAAGATGAATGTGCAATATAAGACTAAGGCAGATGAGAAAAGGATGCATAAGGAATTTTAGGTTGGAGATGAAGTCATGGTTCATTTGCGGAAGGAGCGGTTTCTAGTTGGTACATATAACAAGTTGAAAATGAAGAAGTTTGGGCCATGTAAGATACTAAAGAATCATGATTCAGGAAATGCATATGAGGTAGAATTGCCTACTGAGCTGAATATTTCACTAGTGTTTAACATTTTAGATTTGACTAAGTATCATCAAGGAGGTGTTCAAGATGAGGTTGTAGCAGCACAGTGGAGTATTCCATCAACTAGTTTAGATATCAAAGAGATTGAAGACATACTGGACAGTAGTGTTGGCAGAAGCACAAGGAATAGGACATATGAAGATTATTTGGTCAAATGAAAAGGATGACCTGTTGAAGATTCATCATGGCTAACAAAGGAGGAGGTTAACCATCTTGGTTTCCCTCTGCACACCTGAGTCGTGACAGGGTCACTTCTCAAATTACCTTGGGTGTCTGATGCAGGAGCATCCTGGGTGTAAGAGCAATCTTGCATCACCCAAAAATATTTATATTTTTATATTCAATAAGGGCTATTTTGTGCCTAGCTGCTATTTATGGAAAGTTTTTTTTTTGAAAATTTTTGTATGTGCTCAGAATGATCTGATTTCTTTCTTGGAGGTTCATTTTGGTCATATAAGTTTGCAAGTAAAGTTTCATTGCCAGATCAAGTGTATATTGAAAAATATTGAAGATTTTCAGTATTGGCAGCAGGGTACAGAAACTTTGAACTCAGTTTTGAAGGCTTTAAAAGCCCCGGATGAGGTCAAAAATTTTGGTGACAAGCGCTTTTGCGGATCAAGCCTGTAGAGCGCTTCGTGGCATTTCCAAAATGGGGTTATAATAGCTGATCGGGTCAACTGGTGATGACTTATGGTCTTCGGAAGTTGGGCCACCTGAAATGGCAGAAAATAATTTTATTCAAAATTTTTGTTCGGGTTTCAAAAGTTATTTTGAGCTGACTATGATGTAATAAAATGTAAAATAAAATAATTCTAAGTTTGGTCGGCCTTATTGGCTAAAATTCTGGAACCTTCCTAGGCGGTGGAAAATTACCTATATAAGGAAGCTTGTATTATTGTCTTAGGTAGTTCAAAATAGTTCTGGGTGGTAGATCTGGGTATTGATTCGAAGCTTTGTCCTACAGAATATTGTAAGGGAATGCCCATGTGGCTTTGCATATTGTAATTCTGAAAGTTTTTAATTCCACATTTGTGGAGATAATAAGAAGCCAATTTTCTGTTCTTGCATATTATTGTTGTTGTTTCTCTATTTCTATTATGTGTTTGTGGTATTAAGGGGAGCACCCTTCATCAAGTGGTATCAAAGCCAGGTTCTTGAGTGTGTAAATAGATCATCGAATGTGAGGTAGTTTGCACCAGGACCATGGTTAGGGTTTCAGTGCACATCGCAAAAATGCCTCCACGAAGAGAACGTGGCGGAAGAGTTGGTACTGTGACACCTGAAGTTAGAGAGCTACAGAGACAAGTGCGAGCATTGCAACAAGAGATTCACAGAGGAATGAATCTTAATGTCAGAGACATAAGCGAGGATGAAGCCGAAGAAGAATATCAAGAAGGAGATGCTGAAATTGTGAACCAGGAGGAAGAAATACTTTTTCGGACAATTTCCAAGATTGGGAAAACACTAAAGATTGAGGTTCCTACATTTTTTGGAAATCTTAACCCAGATGAATTAATTGACTAGATCAATGAATGTGAGGAATATTTCAAGTACGAAGATGTTGAGGATCTTGATAAGGTCAAATTTGTGAAGGCCAGACTGAAAGGTCATGCGAAGATTTGGTGACAAGAAATTCAATTGGAGCGAAATAGAAGAGGGAAAGATAAAATCATAAGATGGGATCGGATGGTGGATAAATTGAAGCGACAGTTCATTCCTGTTAATTATGAGCTTGACCTACTAAACAAAATGCAGAGTTTGAAGCAAGCAGGAAGATCTGTTCAGGAGTATACAGATGAGTTCTATCGACTTCTCATTAGAACACGCCATGCAAAAACTGATAAGGATAAAGTTGCCCAATACCTTAATGGGTTAAGGCCAAGCATTCAGGAGGAGTTGAATCTGGTTCGAATGAATAATATTGAAGAGGAATACCAATTTTCCCTAAAAGTAGAGGAAAAGCTGAACAAGAAGTTTGAGAGCAGACAAAACGTAAGAGGTCGCAGTGGATGATCTAGTGGACGGTCATATGGTGGCCGAAATGAAGATCCGAAAAAGAAGGATGAGGCCAGTAGCAGTCAAAATCAGCGAGGAAATAATTTCAATCACTTCCAGGATCAGAATAATAGAGATCAGAGAGGAAGAGGAAGAGGACAAGGATCTGGAAGAGGTGGCTTCAGTGGAACATGTTTTCACTATGGAGAAGAAGGTCATAGCGCATTTGAATGTCCTTAGTGCCAAGGCAGAATAGATAGGAGAAATGAAGGCCAGGCGAGAGTTGCACATGTAGATGAAGATGTCAAATCATCAAATTCTAAAGATGCTAAAAGAGGAGAAACATTGATTAACAGAAGAGTCCTGTTGAGTGGTGAGAATGAACTTGAGCAAAGGAGGAGCCTGTTTCGCACCAGGTGCAAGTGTGAAGGTAAATGTTGTGATGTGATTATTTATAGTGGAAGCACTGACAATTTGGTGTCAGAAGAGATGGTGACAAAGTTGAAGCTCAAGAGACAGAAACACCCACATCCATATCGGATTGCCTGGGTACAAGATGACCACAAGGTCATGGTCAATGAACAATGCCTGGTGAAGTTCAAGATTGGCGGATACCAAGATGAGGTATTGTGTGATATCATATCTATGGATACATGTCATATGTTGTTGGGTAGACCATGAAAGTTTGACAGATGTGCTGTACATGATGGTCATGCGAATACCTATTCTCTGACAAAGGATGGAGTGCGACAAAAGCTAAAACCATTGAAGGAGACTGAAGAAAAGGTATGTGGTAATGCAAGGATAACTTTTATTGATGGAAGAAATTTTCTAGATGGTATGAGGCATGAGCATGTATGTTTTTCTTTAATTTCAAAAATTGGTAAGGAGGAAGTAGAAAATGTCCCTGTAGAATATGTAGATTTGTTGAATGAGTTTCAAGATATTGTATCTGATAACATGCCTGATGGATTACCACTAGTTAGGAAGATCAGTCATCAGATGGACTTGATTTCAAGAGCGAGTTTGCCGAATAAGGCAGCACACAGAATGACACCTGCAGAAAGTGAGGAGTTGAACAGACAAGTACATGAACTGTTACAGAAAGGATTGATCTGTGAGAGTCTGAGTCCCTATGCTGTACCAGCGGTATTAGCACCAAAGAAGAATGGAGAATGGAGGATGTGTACAGATTCTAAGGCAATAAACAAGATCACAATCAAGTACAGGTTTCCATTGCCATGAATGGATGATATTATGGACTGTTTGAGTGGAGCTGTGTATTTCTCAAAGATAGATCTGAAAAATGGATATCATCAGATTCAAATCAGAGAAGGAGATGAATGGAAGACTGCCTTCAAGATAAAGGAAGGACTGTATGAGTGGTTAGTCATGCCTTTTGGGCTAACCAATGCACCGAGCACTTTCATGCGGCTCATGAACGAGGTTCTGAAAGAATTTTTGGGTAAGTTTGTCATTGTTTACCTAGATGATATTTTGATTTTTAGCAGGACATTGGATGAACATATGATGCATATTCGTATGGTGTTTGAGAAGTTGAGAAAAGAAAAATTGCTGATTAATTTGAAGAAGTACATTTTTGTTAAGAAAGAGTTGGTGTATTTGAGGTTTGTAGTTTCAGGAGAAGGTCTAAAAATGGACCCAGAGAAGGTACAGGCTATCCTTGAATGGCCTAAGCCAAGGAGTGCTACTGAGGTAAGATCTTTTCATGGTCTAGCTAGCTTTTATAGAAAGTTTATCAGAAATTTTAGCAGTATTTGTGGACCTTTGACTGAAACAATGAGAGGGGATAGAAAAGAGTTTAAGTGGACTAATGGGGCCGAAAAGATTTTTCAATTGTTGAAATGAAAAGTTACAGAATAACCTATTTTAGCACTTCCAGATTTTAATAAAGTGTTTCAAGTAGATTGTGATGCTAGTGGTACTGCAATAGGAGCTGTTATGAGCCAAGAAGGTAAACCTGTTGCTTATTTCAGTGAGAAGTTAAATGATGTCAAGAGGAAATATTCTATTTATGATCAAAAATTTTATGCTATAGTTCAGGCATTAAAGAAGTGGAGACATTATCTACTTTCTAATGAGTTTGTTTTGTATACTGATCATCAAGCTTTGCAATATTTAAATAGTCAAGGAAAATTGAATCAAAAGCATTTGAAATGGGTTGAGTTTTTGCAAAGTTATACATTTGTTTTGAAACATAGGAGTGGAAAGTCTAATAGGGTTGCAGATGCTCTTAGCAGAAGGCAACTATTGCTGACAAAAATGTAGATTGAAGTGATTGGGTTCAATGAACTCAAGAATTTGTATCCAGAGGATCTTGATTTTGGTGAAGCTTGGAAAGCTTGTACAGAACCTGTTACTCTAGACAGGACGAAATGGTTGAATTTCATCATCCAGGATGATATGCTATTCAGAGGGAGTCAATTGTGCATTCCACCAATTTCTATGAGGGAGAATCTCATCAAGGAGAAGCATAGCGGAGGATTGGCTGGACATTTTGGTGATGATAAAACCTTTGGTTTGGTTAGTGAGAATTATTATTGGCCACAGTTGCAGCAAGATATGAAGAAGTTTGTACATAGTTGCAGAGTATGTCAAATGGTGAAAGGAGTGAAGCAGAATACAGGGTTGTATTAGCCATCACCTGTACTAAGAAAGTCTTGGGAGGATATCAGCATGGACTATGTTCTTGGTTTACCGAGGACTCAGCGGGGACATGATTCAATTTTTGTGGTGATTGATAGATTTTCAAAGATGGCACATTTCATTCCCTGCAAGAAGACTAATGATGTTGTTCATGTAGCAGAATTGTTTTTCAGAGAAGTAGTGAGACTACATGGTTTGCCAAAGACCATAGTTTCAGATAGAGACACTAAGTTTGTTGGATATTTTTGGCGTACATTGTGGAAGAAGTTGAAGATAGATTTGAAGTTCAATTCATCACATCATCCACAGACTGATGGACAGACAGAGGTGGTGAATAGAAGTTTAGAAAATTTGCTGAGATGTTTGGTTGGAGATAAGCCAATAGGATGGCATTTGATTTTACCACAGGCGGAATTTGCATACAATAATTCTGTCAACAGGAGCACTGGTAAATCAACATTCCAGATTGTATATGGAAGTAGTCTGAGAAATGCATCTGAATTGAGAAAGATAGATAAAGGAAAAATAAGTAGTGCTGAAGCTGAGAATTTTGTAGAACATTTGAAGAACATCCATGAGAAGGTGAGGAAGTATATTACCAAGATGAATGTGCAATATAAGACTAAGGCAGATGAGAAAAGGAGGCATAAAGAATTTCAGGTTGGAGATGAAGTCATGGTTCATTTGCGGAAGGAGCGGTTTCTAGTTGGTACATATAACAAGTTGAAAATGAAGAAGTTTGAGCCATGTAAGATACTGAAGAAGGATTATTCAAGAAATGCATATGAGGTAGAATTGTCTACTAAGCTGAATATTTCACCAGTGTTTAACATTTCAGATTTGACAGAGTATCATGAAGGAGGTGTTCAAGATGAGGTTGTAGCAGCACAGTGGAGTATTCCAGCAACTAGTTCAGATATCAAAGAGATTGAAGACATACTAGATAGTCATGTTGGCAGAAGCACAAGGAACAGGACATATGAAGAGTATTTGGTCAAATGGAAAGGATGACCTGTTGAAGATTCATCATGGCTAACAAAGGAGGAGGTTAACCATCTTGGTTTTCCTCTGCACACCTGAGTCGTGACAGGGTCACTTCTCAAATTACCCTAGGTGTCTGATGCAGGAGCATCATGGGTGTAAGAGCAATCTTGCATCACCCAAAAATATTTATATTTTTGTATTCAATAAGGGTTATTTTGGGCAGAGCTGCTATTTATGAAAAGTTACTATTTTTGGTAATTTTTGTATGTGCTTAGAATGATCTGATTTCTTTCTTGGAGGTCCATTTTGGTCATATAAGTCTGCCAGTAAAGTTTCATTGCCAGATCAAGTGTATATTGGAAGATATTGAAGATTTTCAGTATTGGCAGCAGGGTACAGAAACTTTGAACTCAGTTTTGAAGGCTTTAAAGGCCCCGGATGAGGTTGAAAATTTGGGTGACTAATGCTTGTGTTGAACAAGTCTGTAGAGCGCTTCGTGGCATTTCTGAAATGGGGTTATAATAGCCGATCAGGTCAACTGGTGATGACTTATGGTCTTCGAAAGCTGGGCCACCCGAAATGGCAGAAAATAATTTTATTCAAAATTTCTGTTCGGGTTTCAAAGGTTATCTTGAGCCGACTATGATGTAATAAAATGTAAAATAAAATAATTCTAAGTTTGGTCAGCCTTAACGGCTAAAATTCTGGAACCTTCCCAGGCGGTGGAAAATTGCCTATATAAGGAAGGCTTTATTATTGTCTTAGGTAGTTCAAAATAGTTCTGGGTGGTAGATCTGGGTATTGATTCGAGGCTTTGTCCAATAGAATATATTAAGGGAATGCCCATGTGGCTTTGCATATTGTAATTCTGAAAGTTTGTAATTCCACATTTGTGGAGATAATAAGAAGCCAATTTTCTGTTCTTGCATATTAATTTTGTTGTTTCTTTATTTTTATTATGTGTTTGTGGTATTAAGGGGAGAACCCTTCATCAAGTGGTATCAGAGCCAGGTTCTTGAGTGTGTAAACAGATCACCGACTGTGAGGTAGTTTGCACCAGGACCGTGGTTAGGGTTTCAGTGCGCATCGCAAAAATGCTTCCATGAAAAGAACGTGGCGGAAGAGCTGGTACTGTGACACCTAAGGTTAGAGAGCTGTAGAGACAAGTGCGAGCATTGCAAGAAGAGATTCGTAGAGAAATGAATCTTAATGTCAGAGATGAAAGCGATGATGAAGCCGAAGAAGAATATCAAGAAGGAGATGCTGAAATTATGAACCAGGAGGAAGAAAGACTTTTTCGGGCAATTTACAAGATTGGAAAAAGACCAAAGATTGAGGTTCCTACATTTTCTGAAAATCTTAACCCAGAGGAATTGATCGACTGGATCAATGAATGTGAGGAATATTTCAAGTATGAAGATGTTGAGGATCCTGATAGGGACAAATTTGCGAAGGCCAGACTGAAAGGTCATGCGAAGATCTGGTGGCAAAAAATTCAATTGAAGCGAAATAGAAGAGGGAAAGATAAAATCACAAGATGGGATCGGATGGTGGATAAATAGATCTGTTCAGGAGTATACAGAGGAGTTCTATCGACTTCTCATCAGAACAGGCCATGCAGAAGCTGATAAGGAGAAATTTGCCTGATACTTTAATGGGTTAAGGCCAATCATTCAGGAGGAGCTGAATCTAGTTCGAATGAACTGTATTGAAGAGGCATACCAGTTTTCCTTAAAAGTAGATGAAAAGCTGAACAAGAAGTTTGAGAGCAGACAAAATGGAAGGGGTCGCAGTGGACGATCTGGTGGATGCTCATATGGTGGCCGAAATAAAGATTAAAAAAGGAAGGATGAGGCCAGTAGCAGTCAAAATCAGCGAGGAAATAATTTCAATCGCTTCCAGCATCAGAATAATAGAGATCAGAGAGGAAGAGGAAGAGGACAAGGATCTGGAAGAGGTGGCTTCCATGGAACATATTTTCACTGTGGAGAAGAAGATCATAGGGCATTTGAATGTCCTCAGTGCCAAGGTAGAACAGATAGGAGAAATGAAGGCAAGATGAGAGTTGCACATGTAGATGAAGATATCAGATCATCAAATTCTGAAGATGCTGAAAGAGGAGAAACGTTGATTAACAGAAAAGTTCTATTGAGCGATGAGAATGAACCTGAGGAAAGGAGAAGCCTGTTTCACACCAGGTTCAAGTGTGAAGGTAAATGTTGTGATGTGATTATTGATAGTGGAAGCACTGATAATTTAGTGTTAGAAGAGATGGTGACAAAGTTGAAGCTCAAGAGACAGAAACACCCACATCCATATCGGATTGCCTGGGTACAAGATGACCACAAGGTCATGGTCAATGAACAATGCCTGGTGAAGTTCAAGATTGGCGGATACCAAGATGAGGTATTGTGTGATATCATATCTATGGATGCATGTCATATGTTGTTGGGTAGACCATGGCAGTTTGACAGATGTGCTATACATGATGGTCATGCGAATACCTATTCCCTGACAAAGGATGGAGTGTGACATAACCTAAAACTATTGAAGGAGACTGAAGAAAAGGTATGTGGTAATGCAAGGATAACTTTTGTTGATGGAAGAAAATTCCTAGATGATATGAGGCATGAGCATGTATATTTTTCTTTAATTACAAAAGCTGGTAAGGAGGAAGTAGAAGATGTCCCTGTAGAAGTTGTAGATTTATTGAATGAGTTTCAAGATATTGTATCTGATAACGTGCTTGATGGATTACCACCAGTTAGGAAGATCAGTCATCAGATGGACTTGATTCCAGCAGTGAGTTTTTTGAATAAGGCAGCACACAAAATGACACCTACAGAAAGTGAGGAATTGAACAGACAAGTACATGAACTGTTAAAGAAAAGATTGATCCATGAGAGTCTGAGTCCCTGTGCTGTACCAGCGGTATTAGCACCACAGAAGAATGGAAAATGGAAGATGTGTACAGATTCTAGGGTAATAAACAAGATCACAATCAATTACAGGTTTCCATTGCCACAAATGGATAATATTATGGACTGTTTGAGTGGAGCTGTGTATTTCTCAAAGATAGATCTGAAGAATGGATATCATCAGATTCAGATCCGAGAAGGAGATGAATGGAAGACTACCTTCAAGACAAATGAAAGACTGTATGAGTGGTTAGTCATGCCTTTTGGGCTAACCAATGCACGGAGCACTTTCATGCAGCTCATGAACGAGGTTCTGAAAGAATTTCTGAGTAAGCTTGTCATTGTTTACCTAGATGATATTTTAATTTTTAGCAAGACATTGGAGGAACATATGATGCATATTCATATGGTGTTTGAGAAGTTGTGAGAAGAAAAATTGCTGATTAATTTGAAGAAGTGCAGTTTTGTGAAGAAAGAGTTGGTGTATTTGGGGTTTGTAGTTTCAGGAGAAGGTCTAAAAATGGACCCAGAGAAGGTACAAGCTATTCTTGAATGGCCTACGCCAAGGAGTGCTACTAAGGTAAGTTCTTTTCATCATCTAGCTAGCTTTTACAGAAATTTTATTAGAAATTTTATCAGTATTTGTGGACCCTTGACTGAAACAATGAGAGGGGATAGAAAAAAGTTTAAGTGGACTAATGGGGCAGAAAAGAGTTTTCAATTGTTGAAACGAAAAGTTACAGAACAACCTATTTTAGCACTTCCAGATTTTAATAAGGTGTTTCAAGTAGATTGTGATCCTAGTGGTACTGCAATAGGAGCTGTTATGAGCCAAGAAGGTAAACCTGTTGCTTATTTCAGTGAGAAGTTAAATGATGCCAAGAGGAAATATTCTATTTATGATCAGGAATTTTATGCTATAGTTCAGGCATTAAAGAAGTGGAGACATTATCTACTTCCTAAGGAGTTTGTTTTGTATACTGATCATCAAACTTTGCAATATTTAAATAGTCAAGGAAAATTGAATCAAAGACATTTGAAATGGGTTGAGTTTTTGCAGAGTTATACATTTGTTTTGAAACACAGGAGTGGAAAGTCTAATAGGGTTGCAGATGCTCTTAGCAGAAGGCAACTATTGCTGACAGAAATACAGATTGAAGTGATTGGGTTCAAGGAACTCAAGAATTTGTATCCAGAGGATCCTGATTTTGGTGAAGCTTGAAAAGCTTGTACAGAACCTGTTACTCTAGACAGGACAAAATGGTTGGATTTCATCATATAGGATGATATGCTATTCAGAGGGAGTGAGTTGTGCATTCCATGAAGTTCTATGAGGAAGAATCTCATCAAGGAGAAGCATAGCGGAGGATTGGCTGGACATTTTGGTCGTGATAAAACCTTTGGTTTGGTTAGTGAGAATTATTATTGGCCACAGTTGCAGCAAGATGTGAATAAGTTTGTACAGAGTTGCAGAGTAAGTCAAATGGCAAAACGAGTGAAGCAGAATACAGGGTTGTATCAGCCATTACCTGTACCAAAGAAGCCTTATGAGGATATCAGCATGGACTTTGTTCTTAGTTTACCAAGAACTCAGTGGGGACATGATTCAATTTTTGTGGTGGTTGATAAATTTTCAAAGATGGCACATTTCATTCCCTGCAAAAAGACTAATGATGTTGTTCATGTAGCAAAATTATTTTTCAGAGAAGTAGTGAGACTACATGGTTTGTCAAAGATCATAGTTTCAGATAGAGACACTAAGTTTGTTGGATATTTCTGGCGTACATTGTGGAATAAGTTGAAGATAGATTTGAAGTTCAGTTCATCACATCATCTACAGACTGATGGATAGACAGAGGTGGTGAATAGAAGTTTGAGAAATTTGCTAAGATGTTTGGTTGGAGATAAGCCAACAGGATGGGATTTGATTTTACCACAAGCGAAATTTGCATACAATAATTCTGTCAACAGGAGCATTGGTAAATCACCATTCTAGATTGTATATGGAAGTAGTCCGAGAAATACATCTGAATTGAGAAAAATAGATAAAGGAGAAATAAGTAGTGTTGAAGCTGAGGATTTTGCAGAACATTTGAAGAACATCCATTAGGAGGTGAGAAAGCATATTACCAAGATAAATGTGCAATATAAGACTAAGGCAGATGAGAAAAGGAGGCATAAAGAATTTTAGGTTGGAGATGAAGTCATGGTTCATTTGTGGAAGGAGCGGTTTCCAGTTGGTACATATAACAAGTTGAAAATAAAGAAGTTTGGGCCATGTAAGATACTGAAGAAGCATGATTCAGGAAATGCATATGAGGTAGAATTGCCTACTAAGCTAAATATTTCACCAGTGTTTAACATTTCAAATTTGACAGAGTATCATGAAGGAGGTGTTTAAGATGAGGTTGTAGCAGCACAATGGAGTATTCCAGCAACTAGTTCAGATGTCAAAAATATTGAAGACATACTGGACAGTCGTGTTGGCAGAAGCACAAGGAACAAGATATATGAAGAGTATTTGGTCAAATGGAAAGGATGACTTGTTGAAGATTCATCATGGCTAACAAAGCAAGAGGTTAACCGTCTTGGTTTTCCTCTGCACACTTGAGTCATGACAGGGTCACTTCTCAAATTACCCTAGGTGTCTGATGCAGGAGCATCCTGGGTGTAAGAGCAATCTGGCATCACCCAAAAATATTTATATTTTTGTATTCAATAAGGGCTATTTTGTGCAGAGCTGCTATTTATGGAAAGTTACTATTTTTGGTAATTTTCGTATTTGCTCAGAATGATCTGATTTCTTTCTTGGAGGTTCATTTTGGTCATATAAGTCTGCCAGTAAAGTTTCATTGCCAGATCAAGTGTATATTGGAAGATATTGAAAATTTTTGGTATTGGCAGCAGGGTACAGAAACTTTGAACTCAGTTTTGAAGGCCTTAGAGGCCCCAGATGAGGTCAAAAATTTGGGTGACTGGTGCTTGTTTTGATTAAGCTTGTAGAGCGCTTCGTGGCATTTTCGAAATGGGGTTATAATAGCCGATCAGGTCAATTGGTGATGACTTATGGTCTTCGAAAGTTGGGCCACCCGAAATGGCATAAAATAATTTTTTTCAAAATTTCTGTTCGGATTTCAAAGGTTATCTTGAGCTGACTATGATGTAATAAAATATAAAATAAAATAATACTAAGTTTAGTCGGCCTTATTGGCTAAAATTTTGGAACCTTCCCAAGCGGTGGAAAATTGCCTATATAAGGAAGGCTGTATTATTGTCTTAGGTAGTTCAGAATAGTTCTGGGTGGTAGATCTGGGTATTGATTCGAGGCTTTGTCCTACAGAATATTGTAAGGGAATTCTCATGTGGCTTTGCATATTGTAATTCTGAAAGTTTGTAATTCCACATTTGTGGAGATAATAACAAGCCAATTTTCTATTCTTGCATATTATTGTTGTTGTTTCTCTATTTTTATTATGTGTTTGTGGTATTAAGGGGAGCACCCTTCATCAAGTGGTATCAGAGCCAGGTTCTTGAGTGTGTAAATAGATCGCCAACTGTGAGGCAGTTTGCACCAAGACCGTGGTTAGGGTCTCAGCGCGCATCATGAAAATGCTTCCACGAAGAGAACGTGGCGGAAGAGCTGGTACTGTGACACCTGAGGTTAGAGAGCTATAAAGACAAGTGCGAGCATTGCCAGAAGAGATTCGCAGAGGAATGAATCTTAATGTCATAGATGAAAGCGAGGATGAAGGCGACGAAGAATATCAAAAAGGAGATGCTGAAATTGTGAACCAGGAGGAAGAAAGACTTTTTCGGGCAATTTCCAAGATTGGGAAAAGACCAAAGATTGAGGTTCCTACATTTTCTAGAAATCTTAACCCATAGGAATTGATCGACTGGATCAATGAATGTAAGGAATATTTTGAGTACGAAGATGTTGAGGATCCTGATAGGGTCAAATTTGCGAAGGCCAGACTAAAAGGTCATACAAAGATCTGGTGGCAAAAAATTCAATTGGAGCGAAATAGAAGAGGGAAAGATAAAATCACAAGATGGGATTGGATGGTGGATAAATTGAAGCGACAGTTCATTCCTGTTGATTATGAGCTTGACCTACTGAAGAAAATGCAGAGTTTGAAGCAAGCAGGAAGATCTGTTCAGGAGTATACAGAGGAGTTCTATCGACTTCTCATCAGAACAGGCCATGCAGAAGCTGATAAGGAGAAATTTGCCCGATACTTTAATGGGTTAAGGCCAATCATTCAGGAGGAGCTGAATCTAGTTCGAATGAACAGTATTGAAGAGGCATACCAGTTTTCCCTAAAAGTAGAGGAAAAGCTGAACCAGAAGTTTGAGAGAAGACAAAATGGAAAAGGTCGCGGTGGACGATCTGGTGGACGGTCATATGGTGGCCGAAATAAAGATCTGAAAAAGAAGGATGAGGCCAGTAGCAGTCAAAATCAGCGAGGAAATAATTCCAATCGCTTCGAGGATCAGAATAATAGAGATCAGAGAGGAAGAGGAAGAGGACAAGGATCTGGAAGAGGTGGCTTCCATTGAACATGTTTTCACTATGGAGAAGAAGGTCATAGGGCATTTGAATGTCCTCAGTGTGAAGGCAGAATAGACAGGACAAATGAAGGCAAGGTGAGAGTTGCACATGTAGATGAAGATGTCAGATCATCAAATTCTAAAGATGCTGAAAGAGGAGAAACGTTGATTAACAGAAGAGTCTTTTTAAGCGGTGAGAATGAACCTGAGCAAAGGAGGAGCCTGTTTCACACCAGGTGCAAGTGTGAAGGTAAATGTTGTGATGTGATTATTGATAGTGGAAGCACTGACAATTTGGTATCAGAAGAGATGGTGACAAAGTTGAAGCTCAAGAGACAGAAACACCCACATCCATATCGGATTGCTTGGGTACAAGATGACCACAAGGTCATGGTCAATGAACAATGCCTGATGAAGTTCAAGATTGGCGGATACCAAGATGAGGTATTGTGTTATATCATATCTATGGATGCATGTCATATATGGTTGGGTAGACCATGGCAGTTTGACAGATGTGTTGTACATTATGGTTGTGCGAATACCTATTCCCTGACAAAGGATGGAGTGTGACATAAGCTAAAACCATTAAAGGAGACTGAAGAAAAGGTATGTGGTAATGCAAGGATAACTTTTGTTGATGGAATAAATTTCCTAGATTGTATGAGGCATGAGCATGTATATTTTGCTTTAATTCCAAAAGCTGGTAAGGAGGAAGTAGAAGATGTCCTTGTAGAAGTTGTAGATTTTTTGAATGAGTTTCAGGATATTGTATCCGATAATGTGCCTGATAGATTACCACCAGTTAGGAAGATCAGTCATCAGATGGACTTGATTTCAGGAGTGATTTTTCCGAATAAGGCAGCACACAGAATGACACCTGCAGAAAGTGAGGAGTTGAATAGACAAGTACATGAACTGTTACAGAAAGGATTGATCCGTGATATTCTGAGTCCCTGTGCTGTACCAGTGGTATTAGCACCAAAGAAGAATGGAGAATGGAGTATGTGTATAGATTCTAGGGCAATAAACAAGATCACAATCAAGTACAGGTTTTCATTACCACGAATGGATGATATTATTGACTGTTTGAGTGGAGCTATGTATTTCTCAAAGATAGATCTGAAGAGTGGATATTATCAGACTCAGATCAGAGAAGGAGATGAATGGAAGACTGCCTTCAAGATAAAGGAAGGACTATATGAGTGGTTAGTCATTCCTTTTGGGCTAACCAATGCACCGAGCACTTTCATGCCGCTCATGAACGAGGTTCTGAAAGAATTTCTGGGTAAGTTTGTCATTGTTTACCTAGATGATATTTTGATTTTTAGCAGGACATTGGAGGAACATATGATGCATATTCATATGGTGTTTGAGAAGTTGAGAGAAAAAAAATTGCTGATTAATTTGAAGAAATGCAGTTTTGTGAAGAAAGAGTTGGTGTATTTGGGGTTTCTAGTTTCAGGAGAATGTCTAAAAATGGACCCAGAGAAGGTACAGGCTATCCTTGAATGGCCTACACCAAGGAGTGCTACTGAGGTAAGATCTTTTCATGGTCTAGCTAGCTTTTACGAAAAGCTTATCAAAAATTTTAGCAGTATTTGTGGACCCTTGACTGAAACAATGAGAGCGGATAGAAAAGAGTTTAAGTGGACTAATGGGGCAGAAAAGAGTTTTCAATTGTTGAAATGAAAAGTTACAGAACAACATGTTTTAGCACTTCCAAATTTTAATAAGGTGTTTCAAGTAGATTGTGATGCTAGTGGTACTGCAATAGGAGCTGTTATGAGCCAAGAAGGTAAACCTGTTGCTTATTTCAGTGAGAAGCTAAATGATGCCAAGAGAAAATATTCTATTTATGATCAGGAATTTTATGCTATAGTTCAGGCATTAAAGAAGTGGAGACATTATCTACTTCCTAAGGAGTTTGTTTTGTATACTGATCATCAAGCTTTGCAATATTTGAATAGTCAAGGAAAATTGAATCAAAGGCATTTGAAATGGGTTTAGTTTTTGCAGAGTTATACATTTATTTTGAAACACAGGAGTGGAAAGTCTAATAGGGTTGCAGATGCTCTTAGCAGAAGGCAACTATTGCTGAGAGAAATGCAGATTGAAGTGATTGGGTTCAAGGAACTCAAGAATTTATATCCAAAGGATCCTGATTTTGGTGAAGCTTGGAAAGCTTGTACAGAACCTGTTACTCTAGACAGGATGAAATAGTTGGATTTCATCATCCAGGATGATATGCTATTCAGAGGGAGTCAGTTGTGCATTCCATGAAGTTCTATGAAAGAGAATCTCATCAAGGAGAAGCATAGCAGAGGATTGGCTGGACATTTTGGTCGTGATAAAACCTTTGGTTTGGTTAGTGAGAATTATTATTTTCCACAGTTGCAGCAAGATGTGAAGAAGTTTGTACAGAGTTGCAGAGTATGTCAAATGGTGAAAGAAGTGAAGTAGAATATAGGGTTGTATCAGCCATTATCTGTACCAAAGAATCCTTGGGAGGATATCAGCATGGACTTTGTTCTTGGTTTACCGAGGACTCAGTGGGGACATGATTCAATTTTTTTGGTGGTTGATAGATTTTCAAAGATGGCACATTTCATTCCCTGCAAGAAGACTAATGATGTTGTTCATGTAGTAGAATTGTTTTTCAGAGAAGTAGTGAGACTACATGGTTTGCCAAAGACCATAGTTTCAGATAGAGACACTAAGTTTGTTGGATATTTCTGGCGTACATTGTGGAAGAAGTTGAAGACAGATTTGAAGTTCAGTTCATCACATCATCCACAGACTGATGGACACACAGAGGTGGTGAATAGAAGTTTGGAAAATTTGCTGAGATGTTTGGTTGGAGATAAGCCAACAGGATGGGATTTTATTTTACCACAGGCGGAATTTACATACAATAATTCTGTCAATAGGAGCACTGGTAAATCACCATTCCAGATTGTATATGGAAGTAGTCCGAGAAATGCATCTGAATTGAGAAAGATAGATAAAGGAGAAATAAGTAGTGCTGAAGCTGAGGATTTTGCAGAACATTTGAAGAACATCCATGAGGAGGTGAGGAAGCATATTACCAAGATGAATGTGCAATATAAGACTAAGGCAGATGAGAAAAGGAGGCATAAGAAATTTCAGGTTGGAGATGAAGTCATGGTTCATTTGCGGAATGAGCGGTTTCTAATTGGTACATATAACAAGTTGAAAATGAAGAAGTTTGGGCCATGTAAGATACTGAAGAAGCATGATTTAGGAAATGCATATGAGGTAGAATTGCCTACTGAGCTGAATATTTCACTAGTGTTTAACATTTCAGATTTGACAGAGTATCATGAAGGAGGTGTTCAAGATGAAGTTGTAGCAGCACAGTGGAGTATTCCAGCAACTAGTTCAGATATCAAAGAGATTAAAGACATACTGGACAGTCGTGTTGGCAAAAGCACAAGGAACAAGATATATGAAGAGTATTTGGTCAAATGGAAAGGAGGAACTGTTGAAGATTCATCATGGCTAACAAAGGAGGAAGTTAACCATCTTAGTTTTCCTCTACACACCTAAGTCGTGAGAGGGTCAGTTCTCAAATTACCCTGGGTGTCTGATGCAGGAGCATCCTGGGTGTAAGAGCAATCTTGCATCACCCAAAAATATTTATATTTTTGTATTCAATAAGGGCTATTTTGTGGAGAGCTGCTATTTATGAAAAGTTACTATTTTTGGTAATTTTCATATGTGCTTAGAATGATCTAATTTCTTTCTTGGAGGTTCATTTTGGTCATATAAGTCTGCCAGTAAAGTTTCATTGCCAGATCAAGTGTATATTGGAAGATATTGAAGATTTTCGGTATTGGCAGTAGGGTACAGAAACTTTGAACTCAATTTTGAAGGTTTTAGAGGCCCCGGATGAGGTCAAAAATTTGGGTAACGAGTGCTTACGATGGTCAAGCCTGTAGAGCGCTTTGTGGCATTTCTGAAATGGGGTTATAATAGCCGATCGGGTCAACTGGTGATGACTTATGGTCTTCGAAAGTTGGGCCACCCGAAATGGCAGAAAATAATTTTTTTCAAAATTTATGTTCGAGTTTCAAAGGTTATCTTGAGCCGACTATGATGTAATAAAATGTAAAATAAAATAATTCTAATTTTGGTCGGCCTTTTTGGCTAAAATTCTGGAACCTTCCCAAGTGGTGGAAAATTACCTATATAAGGAAGGCTGTATTATTGTCTTAGGTAGTTCAGAATAGTTCTGGGTGGTAGATCTGGGTATTGATTCGAAGCTTTGTCCTACAGAATATTATAAGAGAATGCCCATGTGGCTTTGCATATTGTAATTCTGAAAGTTTGTAATTCCACATTTGTGGAGATAATAAGAAGCCAATTTTCTGTTCTTGCATATTGTTGTTGTTGTTTCTCTATTTCTATTATGTGTTTGTGGTATTAAGGGGAACACCCTTCGTCAAAATGGACAATGCCACCAATACCAACTCCAACCTATAAATATATATTTACAATAATGAGATTAGTAGAGTGGTGCAACATAGAGTAATAAATCTACAAAATAGGATGATAGCATAATAAAATTACAAATTGATTGAACTAAAATTAAAACTTACATCCATTGATCCCTCCTCTAGAATAGTGGGCTGAGTCAACAAAGATATGAAAGATTCTCATGGGCCCTCCCTCACACTAGGAGTAACCTATGAGAGTAAAAATATTGTTAATTATATATAAATGCACTTCATCATAACAACCCTGGTTACAAAATACAAATAATAATATGTAAAAGTCTATGTACAATTGGGCTATCACTTCGAATTGAGATGCCTATCAGCCTAGGCACCCAAACCTATGTCGGGATATCATCAAGAGCCACACCCTATACAATAAAGTGCAAGTAAAATATTTATTACCACACACAAGTGGCATACATATGCATGCATAATTAATCTTAAATAATTAATCACCTTTCCTTTGTCGACACATGAATAAGGAACCCCCACGTGCCCCCCACTAACATCAGTTGTAGCCTACAAGAGTACAATAAGATGACAACATATTAGTAAATGTATGAATTTTATTGCTCTAATTGATAGAGATTTAAGCATGTACACCAAATAATATAAAAAAAAACTAATGGATACATAATTTATAATATATCGTATAGGTGTCAAGGCCAAATGAAATGGCCAAAAGTGTGGAGTCATCCACCTATCTCAACTCCTCCTCTGTCATCGACTGAACATAAATGGAAAAAATATATATACATAAGTGCATGCAATCATTAAAACTAATCTAAATAAATAAATTATTTTTAAATTAAATAAGTCATTTGACAAATTTATTTATAATGTTTACTCTTACCGTAGCAATAGGAGTCCATGGCTCTGCGTACCCCTCCTTAGCACTCTCATGAGACATAGATGCTCCATGAGGTGTTGCAGCCTCTGCAGCTACATCTCCTAAATCCTCCTCACCAATAACATACTGATATGTATCAGCATCATTAAGCGGTCCGAGGCACAAATTCTTACACATAATGCAAGTATGGGCCATGCATACATGTGAGCTACCACCAGATGTCGATGCACCAGCATCATCCACACCAGGAGACAACAATGACCTGGTCTATGTGATCAACTAATCACTCAGCAAATGAATGGCCCTAATACTCTGTGAGGAAGCCTCTGCAATGATATCAGGATGCTGCATTGGAGGAGGGAGTATGACATCGGTGGGGGGGAAAAAAGTAGTGGCCTTTTTGCACTAGGAAAATGGCCTAGTCTGAGGAGCTCCTCCGCCTATGCCCATGTTGGGCCTCATGCTCCAATAATTAACATTGTGACCAAGCACAAACTTAGCATACAATTTTTTTATGAAATAGAAAGGGAGCTCCAAATTGATATGGGGTGGTTTATCAAAAACCATCCACCAATGATCCCATAAGTGTGTGCGCATTGCTTCATTTGTGCACCATTTTATTGATAATTTGGGCTTTTTGGAGTCAACTTTTAATCCAATTTTAGGATTAACAAAAAGGGAGGCTATATCTTCCTTAGTTATATTAAGCGCCACAACCCCATCATGGTCAAACCCATCATCAAATTGGGTGTGCATATCATCACACCAATGAAGAGCAACATTATGTTGCTACATAAGGGTGTCAATGTTTTCAACAATGGTACATAGGTATATTCTGATACAATTTTTTGAAGCCCCGTATAGTGTTCAAGTTCTCTTGTATCAAATCCTCTAAAGATTGAGGGTTTTGAAGTGGTTCTAGATTGTTTTGGGGATCGTTATTTGGTGGGGGAGGGTTATTATCTTCATTATTGTTAGCCATGTCTGATTAAATAATAAACAAATATAAATTTCAAATTGATTTCATATATTATTAAAAAAATCAATACAAAAACCCATTTTAACCCAAAAAACTACATTTAACATGAAAATGAAAGAAATTAATCAAGATGTAGCAAGAATTTACTTACCAGATAAACTGCGGAGTTGAATTTATTGTTGGAGAAATCAGGTACCCAAAAATATCATGTATAGGATATTTGGAGCTATTTTCTAAACTCAAAACGTGGAGAGAAATGAGGAAAACGGCTCACTGGTTTTGATTTATTCCATAGGTTTCGGGTACCCAATTTTTTCAGTTACACAAAAAATCAGGTACCCGATTAGGCTTGTGCTTTGGTGTCAATTTTGCCCAGGTGTACTGACACCCAGGCCTACTAAAAATTCAACATACATTTTCATGCGCTTTTGGACGACTAAAAAGTGGATTTTTTTACATTGCCACTTTTTGGCCCCTCATAATCTTGCACATACCCACTTGTGCTTTGACACTTATGTTGAGATATTGGAGGTTTGATGTCATTTTAGGAATTTTAATTTAGATCTTATGTTTTGATAATTATATTTTCTTGGGATTTGGTCTTCTTTTCTCTATCAGGAGGGGATATCCCACAACCTTAGACAACCCTAGTTTCCTATGTGGAATTTGGTTCTATCTCCTAGCATGGTGGAGTGGACCTTTATGGATCCACGTGGTTGGGTGGAAAATATATCAAGGTATTTTTCATGGTTCTATGGATTTTATAGATTCTATCTCTGCTTGAAGCTATTGAAGATTATTCTCTACACCTTTCATTTCCAAAATTTTGTATTATACATGATGAATTCTATGGAAATGATGAAATCTCATTTAATGATCTTTTCAGCTCCCGAAAGAGAATCAAGAATCTATGTAATTTGTAAAGATGTAGGAAAAGGATATCTCTAGGAGAAAAGAAGGGGTTAAAAATATTAGTATATTTAAAAGATGCAGTCTGCAATGGAAATATTTAGAAAGTCTTATTTGATGTTCATAATTCCTAAGACATAAATTTGAAATAATCCATATTATAAACTCTTTGTATGATGCAGAGGATATGCTTAAATATTGCATAAGGTCCGTAATGTAATGCTATTATTTCCAAGTATATAATTCAATAAAGTTTGTGATGGATTTGCTAACACAAACATTAATCTGATAAGTTAAATATTTGAAAAAAAAAATCTTAGGAAAAATGAGTAACCAAATGATGTGATTTATAAGTGTAGATCTTGTTGCAATTTTCTCACTCATATATGATGTGTATAATGTTTAATGATGAAAGTAAAAATATTCATATAGGACTACCTGAATGGATAAGAGTAAACCATATAACTTGTGTACTTATGGTGTGTAGAACTTATGTGATTCTTAGGTTGATGAAGTTCATTTATGTATTTAATTAAGTAGTCTTACATTGTCATATTAAATTTTAGCATTATAACATCAACATTAGGGAACCTAGAGGGATTTCTATCTCACTCTAAATTGAAAAATTTATTCACATATTTGAGAAAGGTTTAAAAGTAAAAGAAAATTAGTCCAGATTTTAGAACTTTTGACCTACACCTTCTAGGTTTCCTGGTGGGGGTCTTACATTTGGTATCAGAGCTCTAGGTTGCTACACTAAGAGCTTTGGGGACTCGTAGATGGCCCATGCATAACCCTTAATGTTTGTGTATACCCTTTTAATGTTTTTTAGATGATTAGTAAAATAAAAAAACTTGAATCCTAGGAAACAAAGCTATAATTTGATGTACCCATGTTGTATTGGAAAGTGCTTTTGTTCTTCAGAAATGGACTTATCTTTTGTTGAAATAGTTATGTTTTGGATCATAATGACTTGATTAAGATATTTCTGGTAATTGTGTTTCATTTGAAGGAAACTATAAAGCTTCCAAATCATATCTCCTATTTCTAGAATAGTGCGAAGTTAACTTCAAATGTTGTGCACTTTACTTTCTTAAGTTAATTCCATGATTTGAGTTATTTGACTGTTAATGTTGATGATTCCAAGTGTTTGTATGTCTAACAGGAGGCAAGGTATGACTGTGGTAATATATACTTTATAGCATAGAAAATGTAATAATTGTGTTTCATTTATTATGCACTCTTATTCTTGAAAAAACTCTACGATTAGGATATGTTGAGTTGTATCTAGAACTGGTAACATCCATCCTATATTTTCTTGTTTTAACAAAACCAACTTAGTTTTGAAAAATTATGTAAAGTAGATTTCCAAGTTTAGTTCAAACTAATGGTGTATTTTTCAAATAGAGAGTTTAGGTAGTTGTGACTTTGATAATGCTCACATAGTAATGCTTGGTGGAAAATTTGTTGCAGAGTGTTCTTTTCTTCCCTAATATTTCAATATATGATTTAGGTAAAAGAT